>LPNX010169232.1:111338-145248 GCA_001517045.1 Pseudotsuga menziesii
TAAATTGTTTTACTCTTTTCGAATATTTTATTTTAAAATATTTTTTACAAGAAGCCAAAAATAAATGTAATGGATTATTCTTTTATTAATTAAAATTACTGTAGGGAATCAGAACCGAAATATTTTTTGAAAGTGTGTTTGTTGACCCACAAGAGGAAAATACAAGTGGTTGAAGATACTGAGTGAGAACTTAAGATGTAGGAAGCATCTTCCCCAAAATCAGGTCATAACTCCTTGTGGAATGTTAAAGATAAGGATACTCATAAATGACTAAGTCCCAAGACAAATACTATATAGTAATCTATCCATTTAGCAAGAAGGAGGGTAACAATGGGCGAGGAATTGATCTATTAATGCAAGAGATGGTGCATTAAGTGGATTCTACTCTTGTGGTTCAACAAATAGGCTCGGGGGTTCTGAAGCAAGTGACTTGGATGCTCTAGGAGTTGGTTGGGAGGAACGACTATTCCATTTTTGTATTCTCGATAGTGGTACCAAGTTCCCTATTCTAATTTTTATCTTTCTGAGTTAGTTAAATTAGAATCGCAAGTTAATTATGAATCGTAATTATTTTCTTTTAACAGTAATACTATTATGCATTTGTTTAGAATATTGTTCTTATTATGCATATGTTCCATTATATTTTTCTACTATGCATCTAGTTTAAATATTTTTCCCTAATTGTTATAATCATGTCAGTAAACTGATTTGATTTAGTATTTATAGACCTATGAACCTAAGGTTTCTTAAGAAATATTTGTTCGGGCATCCATATCCGAATCAGAGAATTCGTACAATGTGTAATGTTAACACAACTAGTAAATTGAATGAAAGTATACTTAGATCTAGTTAAATTCTCTAGATTAATCTTGTATATATTTTTACAGGACTTGTTAAATCAAAATAAATCAAATATACAACATAGTATCCATTTGCAGAAATTGTCAATCGAAATAACTATAAACTGTTTATTGAGGAATTTGAAATAGAATGAGAGCCGAGAGGCTTTTGTACATACAAACTAAAAACATATCAATATTATCTCATCTCGAAACCCAATAAAGATCGAGATTTAACGAGATCAAATGGAATAATTATTAATACAATAAATATTATAATAACCCCAACTATCAATTAACAAGAAATCCACAATTGAAGTCGAGCGTATTAAACTAAATATTTTATATCTAATGCAACAACATCGATTTTCTCATGAGTCTATCTCATGATTGCACAACCTCTACATATGGGTAACTAAACCCGTAGCTCAATATTTATTTAAAACAAATCTATTCTATAGATTAAAATCAAGTTACACAATTTTTATAAACAACAAGACCATTGGAATATCCATATGTGGAATTAAGAACGTCGTTAGATGGAATCCATTGTATAAACAAAAATCATGACTTGAACATCATTTAAAAAATCCAAAATTCAAAATATAGAATGGAACAGACCCTAGAGTGGTCGTTTGTATTTATTTTGTAGAAATAAATTTCATGACAAGTAATATATTTAACATCAAGAAATGCACCAATAAGAATATAGCACAGACCCTAGGGGGCGCTCCATTATTTAACATAAAAATAAACATACATAGTTTGAAACCAAGTGGCTATAATTCCATCGAAGATGGCATCCACTATTTCCAAAAACCATAACTTGTAAACATGTTTTACAACCAGCGCTGACCCTAAGTGGTGTTAATCCCATTGAATATGGAACCCACGACTTGTATTAATCCAAACAACATGCATCAAAAGAGATTTTAAAATGACGATGAAACAGGGAGGTTGTGAATCCCTCTTCCTATCATATAAAAACCCATAAGGGTTAATTAAACTATATCCTACACTTATCTTGCAAATAAGGTGAAGACATGGTTCCCACACGACCATGAACCAAGCCACCATTGTCCAAACGAACCAATGTTGTAGATAGGAAACATCCACACCAGGAACCACTTGCAAAACCAAAAACAAGAAAATTTAGGTGTTGAATAACCGAGAGTTGTTTTCTTTAAAAAATGTAACAGAGTTAGAACCATGATGTATTTTATTTGAAAAAATTAAATTATAAATCACATAATTTGTTTTTTCTTACCTTGTTTGAATGCAGAGAGGGCCAGGGTTTAGATCCTCCTAAACGCCCTTATCCCTCCTCTGTCTGCAGAGTAAAACAACCAAACCATGTCAGATGCTTGTTGGTACAATAATATAAAAAAGAAATTAATAAAACAATTTCAGAGTTAAGCCAACTTACCAGGTTTAAGGCAGTCGAAAGGAAATGGAAACACTATCTCAGATTTGGTTAGCTGTAAACCAATAATGTTGAGTTTGTTTAGCTTCCATTAACACTAAGAACCCTCCAACACACCTCAAAATCAAACAACAAGTGTTTTTTTACAAACTAGGTAAAAATTGAATGGGTGAAACTACTCAGCGACGCTACGAAAGGCTGAGCTTCCTTCCAAGGAAGTTGCAGACAAAACAACATCAAAATAAAATGTCCAGACATGCAAAAAACTGATTTAAAACCCTATCAAAACCCTTGCAAATGTATAGGACAAGTGGATGACCAAGATCAAATCTTAGTAAAGCTCTTTAAAGCCTAGATGCACTGTCAACTCACAGTAAGGACAAATCTTTAAATGTGAAGTTCAAACCAAATCATAACCTTGCACATCCCAACATATTGCATGGCCAAATCCTAGGTTATATTATAACTTGTCAATGATTTTAATACATGGAATAAACCCCTTAAGTCCCAACTTTGGTAACAAGTATTTCAACGCATATAACTATGTTTATATACAAGTATTTCAACGCAAAAGACCATGGTTATACCTTGGATCTTTATAACTGTAATACATGATCAATAATGGGATCAAGACTATACACTATAGTCTCCCCAAACCAATCCTTTCATAAAATATGCAACTGTCATCATGCTTTAAGAGTTAGTGTGTGAAGGCTAGGTCCAAGACTTAGCCTTAGGGATAAGCAATCCCTCAACCAAACTTAGAACAAGATAAATATAAAGATATGTCAAGAACATCACCTTCAGGGTAATGATAGAATGTCAATATTAAAATATGCAAACTTCCACATAATAACCTATCAAGATCAGTAATGCAAACTGTATAAGTCAATATACAAATAAAACGACAAAGTATTCATGTTGTATACAGTATTACATTATTCATTGGTAAAATAATAACTATATATATATATATATATCGTTTTTGTGTGTGTGTGGAAATTATAGGTTTGTGACACTCCCTCTCTTTCCCCCTCCAATAACCCTCCCCCTCTCTCTCCCTACCTCTCTCTCTCTCTCTCTCCCACCATCTATCTCTTTCCCTCTCCCCCCTTCCTTCTNTCCCTTCTCTCTAGCTCCCTCTCTCTCTCCCTCCATCCCTGTAATACACCAAATTTAAATAAATTGTTATTACTCTATTTGAATATTTTTGACAAGAAGTCAAAAATAAATGTAATGGATTATTCTTTTATTAACTAAAATTACTAGAGGGAATCATAGCTAAAATAGTTGTTGAAAGAGTGTTTGCTGACCCACAAGAGGAAAATAAAAGTGGTTGAAGCTGCTGAGTGAGAACTCAATATGCAGGAGGCATCTTCCCCAAAATCAGGTCACAACTCCTTGTGGAGTGTTAAAGAAAAGGAGGCTCATAAATGACCAAGTCCTAGGAAAAATACTATATAATATTATGTCCATTTAGCAAGAAGGAGGCTAGTAGTAGATGAGAAATTGATCCGTTAATGCAAGATATGATATGCATTAAGTGGATTATGCTCTTATGGTTCAACACACAGGCTCGGGGGTTCTGGAGCAAGTGACTTGGATGCTCTAGGAGTTGGTAGGGAGGAATGAGTGTTCCATTTTTGTTTCCCCAACAGTGGTATCAGGTTCCCTATTCTATTTTTTATCTTCCCGAGTTAGTTAAAGTAGAATCACAATTTATTTATGAATCATAATTATTTTCTTTTAACAATAATACTATTATGCATTTTTTTATAATATTGCTCTTATCATGCATATTTTCCAATATATTTTTCTGCTATGTATCTGGTTTAAATATTTTCCATAATTTTTATAATCATGTTAGTAAACTGATTTTATTTAGTATTTATAGTCCTATGAACCTAAGGTTTCTTAATGAATCTTTGTTCGGGCATCCATTCTCGAATCAGAGAATTCGTACAATGTGTAATGTTAACACAACTAGTAAATTGAATGAAAGTCTACTTAGATCTAGTTAACTGCTCTAGATTAAGCTTCTATATATTTTATAGAACTCATTAAATCAAATAATAAAAGAGAATATCCATTTGCATAAATTGTCAATCGAAAGAACTATAAAATGTTTATTTAGGAATTTCAAAACAGAATAAGAGACGAGAGGATTTTGTAAATCCAAACTGAAAACATATCAATATTATCTCATCTCAAAACCCAATAAAGATCAAAATCCAAACTGAAAACATATCAATATTATCTCATCTCGAAACCCAATAAAGATCAAGATTTAACAAGCTCAAATGGAATAATTATTAATACAATAAATATTATAATAACCCAACTATCAATTAACGAGCAGTCCATGACTGAAGTCAAGATTATTAAACTAAATATTTTAAATCTAATACAACCATCACGATTTGCTCATGAGTAGATCTCATGATTGCACAACCTCTACATACGGGTAACTAAACCCGAGGCTCAATATTTATTTAAAACGAATCTATTATACATATTACAATCAAGCTATGAATCTTTTATAAATAGCGAGACCATTGGAATATCCATACATGGAAGTAAGACCCTCGTTAGATGGAAACCATTATATAAACAAAAATCATCACAGGAACCATCATTTAAAACAACCAAAACTCAAACAGTAGAATGGAACATACCTTAGAGTGGTCATTTTTATTTATTTTGTAGAAATAAAATTCATGACAGGTAATATATTTAACATCAAGAAATGTAGCAATAAGAATCTGGCACATACCCTAGGGGTTGCTCCATTATTTAATATAAAAAATAAACATACAAGGTTTGAAACTGAGTGGATGTAAGTCCATCGAAGATGACATCCACTGTTTCCAAAAACCGTAACTTGTAAATAGGTTTTACAAACAACAATGACCCTAAGTGGTGGTAATCCTATAGAATATGGCACCCAAAACTTCTATTAATCCAAACAATGTACACAAAAAGAGATTTTAAAATGACGATGAAATAGAGAGGCTATGAATCCCTCTTACTGTAAGATAAAAACCCATATGGGTTAATTAAACTACATTCTACACTTATCTTGCAAATAAGGAGAAGGCTTTGCTCCCACACGACCATGAATCCAACCACTGTTGGACAAACAAACCAATGGTGTATATAGGAAACATCCACACTAAGAACCATCTGCAGAACCAAACAACAATAAAATTTAGGTGTTGGATAAGCGAGAGTTGTTTTCTTTTAAAAAATGTAGCAGAGTAGAGATCTGTTTTTCACTCACTTGAGCATGTAAGGAAGCGGTCTTGAGATGAGGTGACCCTGTTGCCACCCTCATCGGCTTCCCCAAACCTAAAAGCACCCATATTCGCAGTTAGAACCATAATCCATTTTATTTGAAAAAAATGAAATTATAAATGACTGAAGTTATTTTTTCTACCTTGTTCAAATGCAGAGAGGGCCATGGGTCAACTCCTCCTAATCCTCCTTATCCCTCCTCTTCCTACAGAGTAAAAAAACCAAACCTCGTCCGAATTTTGCTGGTACAGTAATCTTAAAAAGAAAATAATAAAACAATTTCAGAGTTAATCCAACTTATTAGGTTAAAGGCATAGAAAGGAAATGGAAATACTAGCTCAGATTCAATTAGCTGTGAACCAGCAAGGTTGAGTTTGTACGGTGGTCATTAAAACTAAGAAACCCTTCAACATACCTCGAAAGAAAACAAAAAGCGTTTTTTTACAAACTGGGTAAAAATTGAAAGGGTGAAACTACTTGGCACCGCCATGAAAGGTTGAGATTCCTTCCAAATAAGTTGTAGACAAAATAGCATCGAAATAAAATGTTCAGACATGTAAAAAACCAATTTAAAACCCTATCAAAACCCTTGCCAACGTATATGACAAGTGGACGGTCGAGATCAAAACTCGGGAAAGCTCTTAAAATCCTGTCTATGCTGTCAACTCGCAGCCATGCCAACAATTTAAATGCGAAGGTCAAACCAAATCATAACCTTATACATCCCAACATATTGCATGGCTAAATCATAGGTTATATTATAACTTGTCAATGATTTTATTACCTAGAATAAACCCCATATGTCCCAACTTTGGTAAGAAGTATTTCAGCGCATATAACTATGTTTATATACACCTTGCACAAAATACCATGGTATACCTTGGATCTTTATAACCATAATACATGATATGTAATGGGATCAAGACTATACACCATAGTATCCCCAAACCGTTCCTTTCATAAAATATGCAACTAACAGCATGCTTTAAGAGTTAGGGCGTGAAGGCTAGGGACGATACTTAGCCTTAGGGTTAAGGAATCCCTTAGCCAAACTTATAACAATCTAAATATAAAGATATGTCAAGAACATCACCTTTGGGGTAACAAAAGAATGCCGATATTAAAATATCGAAACTTATGCATAATAACCTATAAAAATAAGTAATGAAAACTATATAAATTACTATACAAATAAAACAACACTTGTCATAAACAAGCCCAACACAGAAACTGATAAAACCAAAAAACTAATTTTATTTTACTTTGGTTTTATTCTCTTACAAAACTGGAAGAGAAGAATAACTTTGTTTTTGCAAGAAATTATGGCAAATGTAGGAGTGTCCGCAGAAGAAGAATCCCACCCTAGAAATCCTACGAATAATGACGAGGGTAATCTAAGGGAGGGTGAAATTTGGGTAAATCTCAATGAGAGTCAAAACAAAAACTCATTTGAGTTACAATGAATTGTTAAATAATTAAGAGAATAATTAAAAAGAGGCATAGAAGATAATTAACATATATTAAAAGCACAAGAGGAGTTAAATAATATTTTTCTAGCTAAAATACACAATGATGAAAAAGAGAAAAACAAAAAGCTTGAACTTAATATGGAAAAATATACACCTTACAAACGTAAGGGGGGGAAGCTGAAATTTTCCAATTATGGGGTTGAATCTTCTAGTGAGGAATAGACCAAGCATCATACAAAAAAACATCAGGATTATAGTGAAATTAGTGACAATTAAAAAGAAAATGAAGTGCAAACCTTATAAATAAATTTCTGGGGAATTCAAAAAGATTAAACCTACTATGTTTAACGGTAAGATCGAGAAAAGAGAGAAGCAGAAGCTTGGTTATCTGGAATGAATAAATATTTCTAGATCTATAACTATTTCGATGAATTAAAGGCAAAAATGACCATCTATAACTTAACTGTAAAAGCGGATATTTGGTGGAAAGATATAAAAAAAATTCAAAGGTATAAAATAACATTACATAACATCAAAGACCTTTAAGACACACTTTAAATGAAAGCATATTTTAGAACAACACTACGCAGAAAAAGCTAAGGAATTTTATGAATTCAGGTTAGGTGCTATGACCATGAAAGAACTTTGTAGTAAATTCCTAAGTTTGCTTAGTTATGTACCATATATAATAGATGAAAAAAAAAATATAGTGGTTTATCAGCTGCTTTCCTATTATGTTTATAGAGAGAATTGAATACGACAATCCAAAGACGCTGGAAGAAGCAACAAGAAAAGAAAATTTCTTTTATGATCAAAATAGGAATAAAAGAGAAAATGTACCTAACTGAAAAACTAAGAGTCATGACAGCTTTGATCTAACAAATAAGAATACTAATTTTACAAAAATATTGGGAATAACTATAAAGGGTATCAAGGAAATAATTATAAAGGATTTAAACAACAAAACCCTGCAACGAAAGAAAGAGAACCTCCCATTACCTTTCATAAAAACACTGCATAGAGGGAACCATTAAAATGTTGGGAATGTGGTGAGCCACATTATTTTAAGGATTGTCGCATAAGAAAGAATTTTTTTATTAATGTTCACTCCATTCAAGAAGTTGTTAGAGTTGGAGATATGGCGAGAAGCATGCCCAAAATCAGTGCTGCATTGGAGAATCGACAAGCAGACCATCAAACTTCAATGGTCAAAATCGAAGGTATGATAAAAAGTCAACTCATTTCTATACTAATTGATCCAGGTGCAAGTTTGAGTTATGTATCACCTAGGATTGTTGAATTGTGTAAACTATCACAAGAAAATTTTGAAAAATCTTGGTTGGTATAGTTAGCCATAGGTGCCAAATGGAAGGTCACTAGTTATGTGAAAAACTGTGAAATTGTGATGAATGAATTGAATACACATGATGATATGAATATATTACCATTAGGTTCTTATGATTTGCTGATAGGAATGGACTGGTTAGAAACACGTGGTTATCTTGAACTGTTATGACAAAAAATTTACATGCATGGATGATAATGGAAATACAATTAAAGTAAAAGGAATTACTGGAAAGGTTATGATAAGAGAAATCCTTGCCTTACAGATGAAAATATCTGTATGTAATGGATGTTAATTATTTTCAGTATATGTAATGGATGACAAGGATAATGATAATAAACTTAAAATAGAGGATATACTAATCTTAAAATATTTTAAAGACATCTTTTCAGAAGAAGTCCCTGGACTACCTCCGAAGAGGGACATAGACTTTACAATTGATATGATACCTATAGCGGTACCAGGATCATGAGATCCTTACCAAATGAATATAATAGAACTTACAAAGCTTAAATCACAATCACAATAATTAATTGATAAAAAGTACATTCAACCTAGTGTTTGGGCCTTGGGGAGCACCGGTCTTATTTGTAAAGAAGAAATATGGAACTTTAATATTATGCATAGACTATCGACAATTAAACAAGATGACTATTAAAAATCGATATCCTTTACCCTAGATGGATTATCTATTTGATAAGTTCCAAGGGGAAACAATATTCTCCAAATTATATTTAAGGTCTGGATACCAGTAGGTACGAATCAAGGATGAAGACATATTTAAAAATACTTTTAAAACATGGCACGGTCATTACGAGTTTGTCGTAATACCCTCTGGTTTAACAAACGTGCCTATGGATTATGTGCTTAATGAATAGTATTATAAGTAACTACTTAAATAAATTCATAGTCGTCTTCATCGACAACATACTGATTTACTCAAATAATAAACAGGAACATGAAGAACACCTAAGAATAATTTTACAAGTGTTAAGAGAACATCAACTATTTTCTATGTTTAGCAAATGCTATTTCTTTAAAGACATAATTCAATATCTAGGACGTGTAGTGTCTAAAGATGGAATATCTGTTGACCCCAACAAGATTAAGGCTATCATTGAATGGCCATATACTAAAAATGTAACTAACATAAGATTTTTCATGGGGATTATGGGTTATTACTGAAAGTTTATTGAAGGATTTCCTAAGATATCCTACCCCATAAATTCACTACAGAAGAAAGGTAAGAAATTTGATTGGAGTGAAAAACGTATTGAAAGTTTTAACAAACTAAAACACATGTTAACCACCACACCTATATTAAAAATTGTTGATCCTTTTTAAGGATTTTGTTGTATGCACTAACACATGTAAGGAAGGATTAGGCGGGGTGCTAATTCAAGAAAACTATGTTATAGCCTATGAGTCTAGAAAGTTAAAAGAACATGAAAATAATCATGCTACACATAACTTAGAACTTGCTGTAATCATACATCCACTGAAGATGTGGCAACAATACCTCATCGAAAGAATTTTTTTGCTAATGTTAGATAATATATGTTTATAAGAACCAAATAAAAATAGATTTTAGTCTGAATAGAAGAGAGTTAATGCTGCATAAAAATAGATTATACATACCAAATGCAGCAGAAATTAAATTAACTGTCATGAATGAGTTACATAAATGACCATATTCAGGACACCCTAGATACCAGAAGATGATCACCATGATAAAAAAGGAATTCTTTTGGACAAACTTGAAAAAAGAGGCAACAGAATATTTAGCTCACTGCATTGAATTCCAACAAGTAAAAATAGAACACCAACATCTAGTAGGGTTATTGCAACTGTTACCTGTTATCAGCTAAACTGGCACTTCTCCATCCGAGTGTTCATATGCATTATGTTGACACACAAATGGACAATTAGGATTAAAGTGGCCAAAACACTATAGATGTGCATGATCATTGATACATGATCTCTAGACTAGCTTGATATATTTTTATTCTGAGTTTAGGGTTTCACACGCGACTATGTGCATTGCAACTCGCGTGTCACACGCGACTATGTGCATTGTAACCTACGTGTACCTTGCACACGCTAGTTACCTTCGAGCAATAGGCGTGTCATACACGCCTTGCTTAACACATACTCATGTACACCTTATTTCTACCTTAAAAAATATAAATCGTGATTAGATGAGATTAGTTGGGCCTTAGTCCATAACTATCCCAACTGTCTCAACCATCATAACCTTTGAAATCACTCTATTTCCCAATGTATAAATAGAGGACTTGGGATGGGGCTAATCAATCAATTTTTGGAAGAGCAAAGTTATGCTAGTGGTATATCTTCAGAGTCTTGGAGCAGCAGAACTTAGAGTCCTTGGTTGCAAAGGAGTCCTTGTGTCAAAAGCTGGGTTGTATTCTCACCTATTCACTATTTGTTAATAAAGAGAATTCTTCTTCCAATCTTTGTATTGTGGTTTTCTCATGTATATTGGTTAATGAATGATGTTATTTATATTATTGATATGTATTTCATCTAACCTATGATATATATATGTATGAGATATTGCTTGAAGAATTGACTCTTTGCAGGTGAAGAGAAGCAGCCTTAGAAGCTTTGGAGAAGATTATAGCAAGAGAAGATCAAGCTTGGATCAATCGTCATAAACTGGGTAAGCCAAACTCTCTTCCTATTCTCCTTTCATTTTCCATAAAAGATGATTTTCTGCAATTCTAATAGTAAGTTGGTAACCCCAGACCCTAGGTTACAAGGGTGTATTGTCCTGTACAACAAAACTGGCGACTCTGCTGGGGACCCCAGCCTGTTGTGGGTTCATCCTGTAGGTTCCCTTTACCAGTCTTTGTTCTGATTCTGATTCTGAGTGTGGTCCTTTCTATCTTTCTTTTGATTTACAGTAGAGTGTTCCTAGAAGTTAGTGATAATCTTTTTTCTTTGAAAAATTTTTAGTAGTACACATGAGTTGTTGTATAAGATAGTCGCATATATGACCATATACACATGGGTTACTGTATAAGACAGTCGCGTGTCGTACGCGGGTTTCCTGAATATACAGGCGCATGTGTCCTGCAGCAGTCTAAAAGTTTTATAGGGTTTGCTTGTCCTTGTCTATTTGGATTTTTTATTTGTTTGGAAGACTTCTATTTAGGGCATAGTTCTGTGAGTCTGAAGTCTCTGTGTTACACCTTTTGCTTGTTTTTTCAAGCCTTTGAGTCTTTTGTTTGATTTTCTTGCATCTTGTGAAGTGTAGGTGGTCCCCCTGCTTGGTATGTAAGTTCGAGTGCTTGTGTCTAGGTCAGTGATCAAGGCCTTGGATGCTTTATACTCTGTATTGCATTTTGTAGTGTTAGTTTGTCACTTGTTCTTTTGTGAATCTAGTGGAATCTTTGGGTTCAATAGTCTCTCTAAGTCAAGTTTTTTCCAAGTCTTCTTCATGATTGGTTGAAGTAGGTCATTTTGGGACCTTTATACCTCATTTCACTTTTGATATGCTTTGATCATTCGAACTTGCTCAAAACTCGCATTTAGTTGCATTATAGTTTTTGAAAATTTTGAAAAAAGTGAAGAAAAACATTTTATACTTTTGCATTTAGTTGTTTCTTTTCAATATTTTTCAAATAAAATTCAAAAATTATAAAAAGAAGTCTTAGTTTTCTCGCATTTAGTTTTAAATTCATTAGATTTTATTTTGCAAAAAGAAAAGAAATTTGGTTTAAGTAGTTACAATTTAATTTGAAATTTGTTTACACATCATTTTGCTTTTTCTTATCGAGTCTATAACACCACATTATTTCACGCCATTTACCTATGACTAAAAACAACCTTCTAAAATGAACGATATAATTTAAAAATTATTAGTAAGTTTTATTTTATAGGCTCCTACACCAACTAGCTTGAGATAGACTTGTGGAAAAGGGAGTTTCAACTCTCCACAAGTGTTTAAATTCATATGTAGTTGGCTAATCAATAGGTAAATCCTCTTCTATGTTGATTGTATCTGGGAAGCTCCTCTCAAATAAGAATTAAGCACGAGGCCATGTGGAGTCTTGGACTAAGGAGATAACCCTATGATTCCTTGTCAAAGCGTAGACCAAGGTTTTTTCACATCTGGGGACTTCTGTCAATACCACCCTTTAGGCCCCGTGCAGTGCCGGTGTTGACAGGGTCTCAGGCTTTGCTACCCTTCCCATGTGTACGAACCAAGCTTTCAACTGTCCCCCCCGAATGTCAGTATAGTTGCGGTAGCCTTTAGTCTATTTGACATCTAGGGTTCATACATAGGTACACCAAAAGGTTATTTCTGGTTGACCTTGGATGGGCTTTGAAGGTAACCCTGATAGAAGGTGTGGGAGGGTGGTGGGTGATTCTTTCGCTTGTGCCTAAGAAAATATAGAGGGATGCAAAGTAACTGTCTCTTAGCTTTCTTTTGGAAATCATATCTTATATCCTTTTTGTATGTTTTGGCTTTAGGAAAATTTGTAGCAAATGCTGTGTGGTTTTGTTTGGGTTTAGTCTGCCCTAGGGTGTGTGAAGAGTCAATTTTAAATCGTGGAGGACCAATCTCTTAGAAGATCAAGAAGGTTGCGAAACCTTCCTCCAGCTACTACAGTGGAGCCTCCATCGCCCCCTCAAAGGTGGAGATTAGATACATATGGTTCTTTTGAATTGGTAGGAATCAGTGAAGTTCCAGGTGAACCGGAACTTAGGACAAACCAGGTTGATACAACCGCAGTAGAGATAGAAGACTTGCAAGTTGATCAGTTTGCAAGAAACTTTAATTAACCTCTTACTGACTTAAATGATCGTGTGATCGTCCAAGTTCATCCATTTGATTCACTTGTGATTGGTGTTCTTGTGAGCAGACTTATGGCTAGCTCAAGAGAGGGTCCATCTACCCCCATCTCAGCCATTCCGGCTGAAGGAGTGCCACCTCCCCCAGTTGGTGCTCCTAGAACAAATACACCTACTACTTCTTTAACTCCATCTAGTCGGGTGGTTCAACCACAGAATTCCACAAATGTAGTAGGCTCTTCTGGTGGGGTGGTCACTAGGATCCCTAGTGCACCTTTTGCTTCACCCTCTTTTGCACACACTGCTAAGAGTGGTCTTGTTGGATCCTTTTCATTTTTCCAGGGTTTCTCATGGAATGGGGGGAACATTCCCCCATCCACTCCTTATGTAGGTCCTACACTTGCATATATGGGGATGCAACTTGGAAATACTAACTCTTATGGTCAAGGTTTCCAAATGCCGGTTTCGGCTCCATTCACGAGCTCTCCCTTTTCTATTTTTAGCGGAGGGATACCTACTCTTGTTTTCTAGACTCTAGTATCAACTGGAGCGGCTCAAACCACATACACTGCACCACACATAAACAATACACTGGCTTATGGGTGGAATCCATTTCAAAATATTCCAATTACTTCACAACCGGTAGCTGGGGGCAACCCCGCCTTTACATTTGGGAACTAGAAGGCAAGTCCTTCTATTTCCCAAGCTCGTACTTTTCAGGCTTTGGTTGGGCCCAAACTTCCATTCTTGGCAACTTTAAACTTTCCATATTTATCCAAGTTAATGAATGACCCAGTGAAGCATGATGCCACTTGGCCATCTGTCCCTACTAAGCTACCTTTAGACATTCCAAAATTCGAAGGCAAATTTGGTGAAGACCTAGGGCCTGATATCACCACCTTTCACTTGTGGTGCTCTTTTAACTCATTGAACGATGACACCATTCGGTTGATATTGTTCCAAAGAACTCTGACTAGTGCTGCAACAAAGTGGTACATTGAATTACCCTCTGTCGTGTTTAACAATTTTTGGGACTTAGCCAATGTGTTCCTTAACCACTTCCAACTTCCTGTCTGGTATGATTTCGGTACATATTTATTATCCACCTTTTGACAAGATAAATCCACTCACATTTCGGATCATATCCAAGAGTGGTGAAGGCGGAAGAGGCTCATTAAGGCCACTATCCCTCCCGAGTTTTTGTTAGAATGGTTTCTTAAGTCCTTATTGTTGTATATATCTAAGGATGTATCCACCTCGGGAGTAAATAATGAGGAAGAGGCTATCCTTAGGGCTCGACAGCTAGATATGATATACTCTCAGTCTGGGATACTATATGAAATCATCCTTGATGCACCGCGACTGACACATAGTGTGAAGAAACCTAATCCTTCCCCATGCTGATGGTGTGGTTGGTTCAGTTAAATCTTCCACTGTAGAGTCTTTGGAAAAACAACTCCATGAGTTGTTTGTTAAACAGTCTACAGTGGAGGCAGTAAAGGATTCCCCCTCACCCCAAAACACAAATTTTTTTGCTCAATGCTCCCAAAAGGGAAATCAACAACCCAGTGAGAAAAAAAAAGGGGGGAAGAAAGGTGAGGGAAACCAAAACAAGCCTAAACCCACGAATAATGATGATGGGGACAAAAAAGAGAAGAAGAAGGTGAAATTTCCCTATAATTTGTGCCAGGAATATCACCTGACCCATCAATGCCCTCTTATAGATCAAGCTCAAAAGCTGCTAAAAAATCAACAACCAGCTGTCCTAAAGGATCCTTTTCTCCAAGGACAGAATGCAGCTTCAGTTTCTAATGTAGCTAGGGGCACTGCCAATGCCCCTAACCAAAACTATATCAACATGGTTCGATCCTAGACCTTGCT
Organism: Pseudotsuga menziesii; assembly: GCA_001517045.1. Taxonomy (NCBI): domain Eukaryota; kingdom Viridiplantae; phylum Streptophyta; class Pinopsida; order Pinales; family Pinaceae; genus Pseudotsuga; species Pseudotsuga menziesii. Next base: position 126,408 of record LPNX010169232.1, read on the forward strand.
CCAGACTAGAAACAAGAACTATGAGACGGAGGCTCCAGAGAAGGGTAAGTATATAGGTGAAAATTCTAACCCTCTCACAATCGAAAAACCTGTCGAACCTATGCCCAAGATACCGAAAGGTATCTTTAAGAAAGCATTGCATAATCCCAACATGAGGGCTGCAGCCAATTACTCTGTAGCTGTAGCCAATGTTAGCTTTAAAGGTGCTACAGAGTTGTCTCGCCCAACGAGATGCACTCTTAGCAGCCTTAGGTAGTAGGGATTCATCGAGCCTTATGGCGAAGTTTAATTTGTTTGATGTCAAAATTCGCATGCTATATCATGTGGATTTGTCAATAGATGTCATCCATGGTGGAAAAACCATTGGAAGGTCATTTTTTGACGAGGGTGCTTCCACATGTGTCATGTCTTTGTCTTGCTGGAAGGCTCTCAGATCTCCAGAGCTAGTTCCATTGAACACCCTACTTACTGCTTTTGACGGAAGGTCATTTCATCCACATGGTATCCTACCATATTTTGAGATTAAGCTGTAAGGGAAGGCAGAGTCTGTTGAAGTAGAGGTGATTGATGCCTCATTGGATTATAACTTTCTTCTGGGGAGAAGTTGGACTTATTCCATGTGTTCAATTTCCGCGACCATTCTTAGAGTAGTAGTGTTTTTGCACGAAGGAAAGTTGGTTACTGTTGACCAACTTAGTTTCACTCGGAAGGGCCATATGGAAACTAATGAGTCCACCGTGTCATTGGTTGGTCAGGTCAAACCTTCATTAGAGAGATTAGGGTATGGAATGTATTCATCGTTAATGGGAACATTCAATATCCCAACCCCGATAAACTACTTAAGTTCTATTAGTGTAGGGAAGCCTATTGCAATGATTGTCGATACAACAGATCCTTGGGTCCTTCCTTCTCATCACAAACTTGAAGTGCCCTTATCAACAGTGGAAGTAGCCTATCAAGCTATCGTTAACAACACTGTTGATACCATTTTGGTTCCTCCTACAGTCTCAGAGGATCCAGAAGAAGCCTATCTTCCTGCTTGGGTAGAGAACTCTTTCTATACTGATGATTGATTAGACATGGTTTTTCCTTTAGATGAAGCCATTTTGGAAGCTATGAGTGGGCGCGATAAGATCTACAAAGATCTTCACCATAGATCCTATTTTCTTCCAGAGTTAAGCAGGATTGAAAATCAAGAGTTCCATTTGAGACTGGCAGGTGATGTTGATATATCGATCAATCCCTTACCAAGGGAGGGGTTCTTTGCTGAGGATAATATGGAAAAAAATTTCATTACCATCCCTATGAACATCTCTACGAACCCCAACGTTGTGGAAAATGTATATATTGGGGAAAAATTATCTCCATAGGAGATTGCTATATATATGGCCTTATTTAAGGAGTTCTGTGAAATTTTTTCCTGGTCATATGAGGAGATTCCAGGCATTGATCCATCGATAGTCAAACATGAAATCCGAACCTATCCTGATGCCAAACCAGTTCGACAAAAACTTAGACCTTTCAATCCACATAAAGCGGCAACTGTGGCTGAAGTAGAAAAGTTGTTGAAAGCTAGTTTTATTTACCTAATCGCTTTGAGAAAATGGGTATCCAATCCTGTTCCTGTTGATAAAAAGCAAGGGACAATACGTGTATGTTCTAACTTTCACTATTTAAACAAAGCTTGTCCTAAGGATAACTACCCCACACCATTCATAGATCAAATCATTGATGTTTGTGCAGGGAGTGAGGTTTTTTTGTTTATGGATGGTTTTTCTAGGTATAATCAGATTCAAATCAAGCTGGAAGACCAACAGAAAATGACTTTCATTTTTCCTTGGGGTACATTTGTGTACAAAAAAATTCCTTTTGGATTGAAAAATGCAGGGGCTACCTTTCAATGGGCAATGAATTTTGTCTTCCATGACATCAAGTCTATTGTTGAACCCTACCTAGATGATCTTCCTGCGCATTCTCGTAAGAGAGTCGATCATCCAGATCACTTGCGCTTAATTTTTGAATGATGCAGGCATTACAAAATAAGTTTAAATCCCCACAAGTGTGTTTTTTGTGTCAGGTCAGGTAGGTTGCTCGGGTTCATAGTTTCTAACAAAGGTATTTAGGTGGATCCTTTGAAAGTTGAGACCATTTTAAATCTACCTCCTCCTCGTTCCATCAGGAAAATTCAAAGCCTGCAAGGAAAGTCTAACTTTCTTCGATGTTTTATTGTGAATTCTTCCAAGATACCAAAGGTTTCATGCGCCTATTTAAGTAGGACACCCCATTTGTATGGGATGAAACCGCACAACTTGCGTTCGAGGCATTAAAGAAAGCTTTGTTATTAGCCCCTTTGTTGTGTCTGCCATATTACTCTCATGATTTTATATTGTATCTGGCCGCATCCGAGTCAACCATTGGGGTAGTGCTAGTCTAGGAAGATGATAAGATCCAAGAGCATGTCATTTATTACCTTAGTCATGCTTTAGCTGGCCACGAACTTCGGTACTCCCACGTTGAAAAGTTGGCTTTAGTAGCAGTGTATGCCGTGGAGAGGTTACGTCACTACATCTTACTGAGGACTAAAACAGTAGTGGCAGATGTTAATCCTTTCCATTATGTTTTTCCTTGATGCATAGTTGGAGGCAAATATAACAAATGGATATTCATTCTCCAGGAGTTTGACTTGGATTTTCAATCCACCAAATCAAAAAAATCCTTAGTTTTTGCAGAGCTTATTGCAGAATTTTTGTTAGAAGAAGATGTAGCATTTAAAGAAGACTCATTCACAAATGAGCACATTTTTCTAATTTCCACCTCTGACCCTTGGTATGGAGATATACTTGTCTATGTCTAGACTCTAAAGTGTCCTGCAAGCTTTTCGCGGGAAGAACGACACAAACTACACGTACATGAAAAAAAGTACCTCATCATCGGGGATACTTTATACCGTAGAGAGGTAGATTCTATTTTTGCATCAGTACCTCACCCATGAAGAGGCTAAGAGTGTCCTAAATGATGCCCACAGTGGAGCATGTGGGGATCATTTATCTGGGTTAGCAACAGCCCAAAATATTTTGCATGCTGGTTGTTTCTGGCCTACAATCTTTAAAGATTGTGTGGAAGCCGTGAAGTGTTGTCATCCTTGTCATCTTTACACCAAAAATATGTGGTCGCATTCTGCTCCATTGTTTCCCATCGTCGCAGTGGGCCCCTTCACCAAGTGGGGGATAGATTACGTGACATGTAATCCAGTATCAACTAGGAAACACATACATCATTGTCACTGTGGATTACTTTACAAAATGGGCTGAGGCAATTTCCACCTTCAAGGATGATGGGGAAACTACATCTTTTTTTGTTTTCAACCAGATTATCACATGTTTTAGTATTCCTAAAGAGATTCTCACTGACCATGGCAGTCATTTCCAAAATAGCATGATGACCAAATTGGCTACTATGTTAGGGTTTAAACAAGAACATTAGTCTTGTTTCTACCCGCAGGCAAATGGTCAAGTTGAGGCAGTCAATAAGACCTTGAAGACTATTCTCAAGCATACTATCAATGTAGCCCAGTCAAATTGGCACATCATGTTGTATCCTGCACTTTGGTCTTATCGAACCAATGTGAAAACCGCCACAGGGTTCTCACCTTTCCAACTCGTTCACGAGGTGGAAGCAGTAACCTCGGTTGAATGTGAAATATCTTCGTTAAAAATTGCCATTCATGTGTTACCTGATATGACTGAACTGGAAGAACGTTTTCTACATTTATAACATCTAGATGAACAATGTAGAGATGCGTTTATAGAAAATGAGACTCATAAAAATAGGGTTAAAAATCAATATGATAAATCGGTCAAACCTAGGGTTTTTTCTGAAGGGGAAATTGTCTTGCTATGGGATCAGGACAAAGAACCCCTGGGGGCAATAAAATTCAGGTCTATGTGGTTAGGACCCTATGTCATGTCAAACATTTTGGAAAAAGGGGCATATGAATTAACTGATTTCGAAGGGAATAAGCTGCTGGAGCCTAGAAATGGGCTCTACCTGAAGAAGTACTATGCTTAGCCTTAGCACTTTTTCTTGTATGTAACTTTATGTACAATAGCTAGCCAATTTGTGTTCTTATATCATCTATCGGTTGTTACAGATGTCTTTCGAGTGGTTCATAGGTTTTGCAGGTGGCACTAGTCGTCACACTTTCAACCTGGATTTAGCCACATTGGTTATTTACTCACCCTCATGACAACTAGTTGCCTCTGGAGGTGCTTTCCTAGGTCATACCACCAATAATGTAGCTAAATACAGGGTCGTCATTGAGATTTTATGGGATTCTTTGTCATGTGGCATCACCTAGTTGGAAGTTAGACTTGACTCTCAACTGGTGGTTTCCCAGTTCAATCGAGCTTATCAAGTTTGAACCCCTATTTTGTTATGTCAGTTTTTGCAAGTTAGGTTATTGGAAATAAATTTTGATTTTATTACATTTAATCATATTCCAAGAAATCAAAATTCATTAACTAATGCATATCCGAACTATATCTTAGATTGGCACATAACACACATTTAATAAAAATACATAACAGATACATTGTGAATACATGTAAATAAACCGACAATATATATATATATATATATGTCCATAAGATAGATCGAGTTTTGATCCTCAGATCCAGTCATACATGTGTACATATACAAAAATATACAAAATTTGGATCACAATCCATAAAATGCCCCTAGATATAATATTAACCACCTTGGTCATCTTGACCACCTTGGTCACCCTGGCCACCCTAATCATCGGCCTCCTTAGCTTCTTCAGCTACAGCAGCCTCCGCGGCCTCTATGTAGACAAGTACAACCCTGGCTACCCTTCTCATAAGGCATATCCAGGTGGGTGGAATCCCGACAACAAGTTCCTGCATAATGGCAAGGATCTACTCAATGCGTATGGTTGGGAATTTGTGGGTAATCCTGGCCAACTTTCCTTCAAGTACCCTGATCAAACCTTGATCTTCCCCTACCACTGGTCGTACATACATCCTAGGATGCCCATCAGGGCGAATAGGTCCAATATCTGCATTTTAAACATTAAATGGATTAAAAAACTCTTATAAATATGTATATATCTTTATGATAAAATTCATAAAAATTTAAAAAACTTGAAAAACCAAAATACCTGATGCTCCCTGCACTCCTCCAGGAGGGAGGACAAGGTCATTGTCACCTTGAAAGTCCAAACCAGCATATGGAAACTGCTCTAGTGCAGCATCTGCCACCCCCACCATAAGTAGAAATCATCATCATATACACTCTGAACTGATCCAATGCCACCCTGGAGAAGGAAAATCTCTCCCCACCTAGTCATTCTAGGCTGACGAGGAGAGAAGGATGGAAGCGGTACCGCAGGGTTGATTGCGGGCACTCTCTCAAAGAAGAAGGACACTAATACACTAGAATACCCAAAAAAATTCTGCCAACCTCTCTTGCAGTCAAAGAGTTTTTTTTTCAGTATCGGGATTACTCCCGAGCACCAGTGAAACACAGCTCCTTGTAGGCACTCTACATCAATTATCATCTGGTTTCAAGTAGCAAGATGGAGCAATGATAATCCTGCAACCCTCGCTATAGTACTTACCAGCACTTACAGCGGGAAGTTACTAATATGTACAATAGGGATGCATGATCCCTTTTTCTGACTGCCAGGCATGTAGTAAGTGTTGATGTAATCCTGAACACTCATGGGGTCACCACCCCTACGAGTGCCCTCGAGGTTGATAGGTGTCCCTTGTCTAGACAAGCCCTTAATGAAGTATATGTCTTCTAGTTCTACCTCTAATATTTCACCTTGAAGGTGAAAGGCCCCAAGGTCATGGTCCTAGTAGCCAATAAAAAACTCTAGCAAACGGACATTGGCTTGCATAGGTGAAGTACAAAAGAACTTTAATAACCCGCTTTGCCACAACGCTTGCACAGTGGGAGAATTTTGGAGTGCCTCTCGATCCATATCTTCATGTTCCTGCTCCCTCCACTCTAACACCATGTTTTAACCTGCCCATAAAACCATTATCAAACATTAAAATTCATAAAAAAAAATTGATTTTGGCCTTAACTATCTTTTTCCTATGTCGCGCAATACACGTGACTTTCTTTTAGACAGGTCGCGTATGACACGCGGGTTGCTTTCGGACAAGTCGCGTATAAAACGCATGTACATGACTATGTAAGTCGCCTACCCTCATGTACTACGTGACCCCCTTAAGAAAGGATTAAAACATCCAAATTTGCATAAAATTGAAAATGTAAACGGTTGAAATGGAAGAGAATGAAGAGCTAACTTACCTTAACTATCTTTTTCCTATGTCGCGCAATACACATGACTTTCTTTTAGACAGGTCGCGTATGACACGCGGGTTGCCTTCGGGAAAGTCGCGTATAAAACACATGTACATGACTATGTAAGTCTCCTACCTACATGTACTACGTGACCCCATTAAGACAGGATTAAAACATCCAAATTTGCATAAAATTGAAAATGTAAACGGTTGAAATGGAAGAGAATGAAGAGCTAGCTTACCTGGCACTTGCGGTATCGAAAATCGTCCACTGGTTTGTCCACACTGAGCGATTGAAGTCAGAGGTAAAAATTTCCTATATTGGGTAGAAATATGAAATGGTATGTTTTGATTTCTATTTTGGACTATATATAGAAATAATTTCAAATTATGGGTTTTTAAACTATAGTTTTCAAATTCTATTATAATCAAACTAATACCATGTCATGTTTTCCTAATGCAATAGGTTCAAGGTAACTTAAAGTGGTTATTCACTCATATAGGATAGGATTTTGGTCATTTATATGCATTTTTGCATCTATACCTAATCCGTTTTAACCCTAGGATCACTACTTTGACCACAAACTATGGTGTTTAAACCATTATTACCTTGTATATACCATTGGTCTTCTGTGGATAGAGCCTTCCTTCCATGAGTACCCTAGTTTAGAACACATTGTTGTCTTTTGGTACTCATGTCGCATTTTTCATAGGTTTAGGGGAGACTTCTTAGCTATTTTTCATGCCAAATTGAGCCTCATTTTGGTCTCTTTTTACAAGCTATCCCCTTTATAAGGCTCCCTACCCTTATGGAGTTTCTTGAGGCCCAGGTCTAACTCCTCAAAACAGACTTGACTGCCGAGTAAAATTGTGCATTCAGGCTCATTAAGAATATGTGAATGGGTATCCACATTGGTGGTAGGTTATCACTTTCTCAGACCAGGTGGAATAATACCACAAAGGAACACTTTCTTTTCTACGGAATTGAGAAGAGTATTCTCAGGTATAGGTTTATCGCTTTTCTGGACCCGAGGGACTAAACTTATGGAAAAGGAGCGCCCAGTATGAGCTTATTTTTCTCTTTTTCGTGCTCTGGACCTAAACATGAAAAATATTCTGAGTGTACTTTGTGCCTTTGTCATGCTCGTTAAACATTAAATAACAAAGCATCGAGTTTATTGTTGTAAGCCCCATTTCTCATAACCAAATGGATATTTCCGAGTGATCTTACTTTCCTTCACACTCGTAAAACTCAAGGGGCATTGGGTAGGTGGTAATTTAACCTTTTTCGGAACTCCCTAACTAAGTATGAAAAAGGTGCGCATTACTTCTTAGGAAGCTAAGAGAGTTATTATGTGGTATGTTTTATACTTTTTCGGCCTCAGGAGACTAAATTGGATGAAAAATCACCCCCCTAGAGTCTTCTTCAGAGTTTTCAGACTCTCTAACAATGAAAACACCAACAAGCATGTACTAGTTCGGGCTCGTAAAATTCATGAATTAATGACATTATCAAGCATTATTCTCTCTCCTCTTCAAGCTTGTCAAAAATGAAGAGAGACCTGAGTTGACTTTCTTGGACTCATTAAAATTTAACAAGAAAGATAAGGAAGAAGTTTTCGTTTTGGGTTATAAACAGTGGCAGCATGTCATCCTTAAAAACAACACTTTTGAACTTTCTGATACTCACGTTTCAGTTTATCCTTCTAGCTCAGCTATCACTTTGAGCCTTTACTCCTCCGCTTGTCCTTTATACATGGGGAATCTGCACATGTCTTCTACATGTCAGATAAGTCTAGTTGTCCTATCTGTAAGTTAAAAGCTGCCTTGGGTCATCTCTGTGTCATGCTCACTGTTCAAATATTTATCCCTTCCTCTGATTATTATCTTGATTCCATCATTATCCTATCTGACTATTATTTGTGTCTACCTTCCCGCATCCAGTTCCTAGTCACTCTTGTGATCCGTTGGAGTATCTATTTCCTTCCTCAGCACAGTATGGTTTGATCATTAGTTTTTCCTGAAGACAAAGACCTAGAGTTTTGATGATGGTACCTTAGGATTCACTATCATTATTGATGAAATACTTTGCTTCAGTTGTCAATTTCACCTATTGATTGAAAATATGTTGAGTCCTTTTCATGTTCGATTTCAGCACACTTATTCACATGGCTAAGATTGTACTGGTTCCTTTGAATTCCGATGAAGACCTTAGGTTCACCTCTATAACCTAAGTTACACAAGTCTATGTTATGATTAGTTACACAGCTTCCATATTTTGAAGACTCATCATTGTATATTGTGGCTTCGATCTACCTTTGTAATATATGTGGTCTTGTACCCGTATCATATGATGTAATCAAATTTTGTAAAGGAGCTAGTGTTCCAGTATATTGAAAATGGCATCCTCAGATATGATTTTGTATATGACTTGGTATGTATTTGTTTTAGATACTTCCTCTGTTGCCTTGGATTTCCGAGTTCTCTAAGATAAAGATTGTAATGTATTTCGGCCATCGCTTCTATGACCTCACACATTAGGGGCCATATGTTATCAACCAAAATGGCACTTCTCCGTCCGAGTGTTGACATGCATTATGTCGAAACACAAAAGGACAATTAGGATTGAAGTGTCCAAAACACTATATATGTGCATGACCATTGATGCATGATCTTCAGACTAGCTTGATATATTTTTATTATGAGTCTAGGGTTGCACACATGACTATGTGCATTGCAACCCGCATGTACCTTGCACACACGAGTTACCTTTGAGAAACAGGTGTGTCACATGCGCCTTGCTTAAATACTCGCATGTACCTTATTCGACCTTAAAAAATATAAATCTTTATTAGATGAGATTAGTTGGTCCTTAATCCATAACTATCCCAACTATCTCAACCATCCTGACCTTCGAAACCACTCTATTTCCCAATATATAAATAGAGGCCTTAGGATGGGGCTAATCAATCAATTTTTGGAAAAGAAAATTTATGCTAGTGGTATACCTTCAGAGTCTTGGAGTAGCATAACTCAGAGTCCTTGGTTGCAGAGGAGTCCTTGTGTCAGAAGCTGGGTTGTATTCTCACCTATTCATTGTTTGTCAATAAAGAGAGTTCTTCTTCCCATCTTTGTATTGTGCTTTTCTCATGTATATTTGTTAATGAATGATTTTATTTATATTATTAATATGTATTTCATCTAACCTTTGATATATATATGTATGATGCATTTCTTGAAGAATTGGCTCTTTGCGGGTGAAGAGAAGTAACCCTAGAAACTTTGGAGAAGATTGAAGCGAGAGGAGATCAAGCTTGGATCAACTGTCATAAACTGGGTAAGCGAAAATCTCTTCCTATTTTTCTTTCATTTTCTGTAAAAGCTGATTGTCTACAAGTCTAATAGTAAGTTGGTAACCCCAGACCCTAGGTTACAAGGGTGTATTGTCCTATACAACACTAACCGTTCTGAAATGGAAATGGGAAATAATCAACATGGATTTCATAACGGGTCTACCTAAAAATTTTAAGCAACATGACTCAATCATGGTCGTAGTAGAAAAATTATGTAAAGTCTCTCATGTTATTCCAGTAAAATCGACTTATAAGGCTGTTAACATTGCAGATATATTTATGAAAGAGATTTTTCAGGTTACATGGTGTGCCTAAGTTAATAATCTCGGATAGAGATGTAAATTTTACAAGGAATCTTTGGAAGGCCTTGTTTAAAGGACTAGGCACTCAATTAAATTTCAGCACTTTGTATCATCTACAAACGAGTGGACAAACTGAAAGAGTGAACCAAGTCCTATAATACATGCTTAGAATGTATGTAGTGGACAAGCTAGGTAAGTGGGAAGATTACTTGCACTTAGTAAAATTTTCTTACAATTATAATTTTCAAGTATCAGTTGGAATGAGTCCTTTTGAAATTCTGTATGGATGCAAATGTAATACTCCAATTTCTTGGAGCAATCCAGTTGATAGGTTAATGTTAGGACTTGAATTGTTAAAGGATATGGAACTAATGGTGAAACAAACATAATAAAATATGAAGGCTTCCCAAGACAGAAAAAATATTTATGCCGACTTAAAAAGAACTCCTCAAGAGTTCCATGTAGGTGAGCATGTATATATAAAGGTAAAACCCAAGAAAATATGCCTAAGACTGGGAAAGTATTCAAAATTGGCACCCAAGTATTATGGTCCATTTGAAATTTTGGAAAAAGTAGGGCTGGTAGCATACCAGTTATCCCTACCACCTACGATTAAAGTACATAATTTTTTTCACGTTTCCATTTTGAAGTAGCATGTTCATGATGCTACTCATGTGATTGATTGGAATATTATACATGTGGAATCTAAAGGAGAGTTCAAAGTGGGACCAGAGCATATTCTTGATAGGAGAGAACTTTTACTCCGAAACCATACCATCAGACAAGTCAAGGTGCAATGGAAGCACCTTAGTACGAAAGAGTCCACCTCAGAATTGGAAAGTGATATGTGAGAGGCATATCCAATCATATTTCAAGATGAAGAGATGGAAGAATAAATACAAAAAAATAATAACACCGAGGACGATGTTATCCTCTAAGGGGAGGTGTATGTAATACACCAAATTTAAATAAATTATTATTACTCTTTTCAAATATTTTATTTTAAAATATTTTTCACAAGAAGTCAAAAATAAATGTATTGGATTATTCTTTTATTAATTAAAAATACTGGAGGGAATTAGAATTGAAATAGTTATTGAAAGAGTGTTCGATGACCCACAAGAGGAAAATAAAATTGGTTGAATCTGCTGAGTGAGAACTCGGGATGCAGGAGGAATCTTCTCCAAAATCAGGTCACAAATCCTTGTGGTGTGCTAAAGAGAAGGAGGATCACAAATAACCAAGTCCTAGGAAAAATACTATATAATAGTATGTACATTTAGCAACCAGGAGGCTAGCAATGAACGAGGAATTGATTTGTTAATGGAAAAGATGGCGCATTAAGTGGATTTTTCCCTTGTGGTTCAGCAAATAGGCTCGGGGGTTCTGGAGCAAGTGACTTGGCTGCTCTAGGAGTTGGTTGGGAGCAATGACTATTCCATTTTTGTTTTCCCGACAATAGTGTTAGGTTCCCCATTCTACTTTTTATTTGCTTGAGTTAGTTAAAGTAGAATCACAAGTTAATATGAATCGTAATTATTTTCTTTTAATAGTAATACTGTTATGCATCTAAATTAGAATTTGTTCTTATTATGCATTTGTTCCAATATCTTTTTCCGTGATGTATCTGGTTTAAATATTTTCCCCTAATTGTTATAATCATGTTAGTAAACTGATTTTATTTAGTATTTATAGACCTATGAACCTAGGGCTTCTTAACGAATCTCTATTCGAGCATCCATACCTGAAAAGGAGAATTTGTACAATGTGTAATGTTAACACAACTAGTAAATTGAATGAAAGTCTACTTAGATCTAGTTAAATGTTCTAGATTAAGCTTGTATATATTTTTACAGGACTTGTTAAATCAAAATAAATCAAATAATATAGTAGAGTACCCATTTGCATAAATTGTCAATCGAAAGAACTATAAATTGTTTATTTAGGAATTTTGAAACAGAATAAGAGCCAAGAGGCTTTTGTAAATCCAAACTAAAACATATCAATCTTATCTCATCTCGAAACCCAATAAATATCGATATTTAACAAGATCAAATGGAATAATTATCAATACAATAAATATCATAATAACCCAACTATCAATTAACAAGCAGTCTACAACTGAATTCGATCTTATTAAACTAATTTTTTTAGATCTAATACAAACACCGTAATTTTCTCACGAGCCTATCTCATGATTGCACAACCTCTACATATGGGTAACTAAACCCGAGGATGTGCAATTATTCTACAGATTACAATCAAGTTACAAATATTTTATAAACATCAAGACCATTGGAATGTCCATACGTGGCAGTAAGACCATCATTAGATGGCAGCCATTGTATAAACAAAAATCATGACGCAAACCATCATTTAAAACAACCAAAACTGAAACAATAGAATGGAATAGACCTTAGAGTGATCATTTTTATTTATTTTGCAGAAATACAATTCATGACAGGTAATATATTTAACATCAAGAAACACACCAATAAGAATCTGGCACTGACCCTAGGGGGAGCTCCGTTATTTAATATAAAAAATAAACATACATGGTTTGAAGCCGAGTGGCTGTAATTCAATCGAATATGGCATCCAATGTTTCCAAATACCGTAACTTGTAAATAGGTTTTACAACCAACACTAACCCTAAGCAGTGGTAACCCATCGAAGATGGCACCCACGACTTCTATTAATCCAAACAATATACACGCAAAGAGATTTTAAAATGATAATGAAATAGAGAGGTTGTGAAGCCCTATTCCTGTCAAATAAAAACCCATAAGGGTTAATTAAACTACAACCTACACTTATCTTACTAATAAGGCGAAGACATGGTTCCCACACGACCAAGAACCCAACCATCATTGGACAAATAAACCAATGTTGTAGATAGGAAGCATTCACACCAGGAACCACATACAAAACCAAACAATAAGAAAAATTAGGTGTTGAATAAGCGAGAGTTGTTTTCTTTAAAAAAATGTAACAGAGTAGAGATCCATTTTTTACTCACCTGAGTGTGTAGGGAAGAGGACGTGGGAGGAGGTGACCATATCACCACCCTTGTCGGCTTCCCCGAACGTGCAAGCACCACATTCGCAGTTAGAACCATTATGTATTTTATTTGAAAAAGAATGAAATTATAAATGACTAAAGTTATTTATTCTTACCTTGTTCGAATGTAGAGAGGGCTAGGGGCCAGCTTGTCACATGCCCTAATTTGCAAAACATTTTATGTTTTAAGAAACATTATGATATATTTTATTATAAAGTTTGTAATTAATAACCAAGTGGAGTCAAGAATAATTGAATGTAATTGCTGAATATTTTATTAACAAATAAATGAAAGATGAGACTACAGCTTAGGGAAGCTGTTAAATGAGTGTTTTACTGGTCACTTGGTGGAGTAGGCTGGTTTGAGAGCAAATTTACACTTGGCAGAATCCTCAAACTACTTCTAGTTGTTGTAGGTGGCAAATTCCCTATTTTTTTGGTCATCTTCCCCAAGAAAGTGGAACATGAGCAGGTGGCTCATTAAGTGAAAACTGACCCAAAAGACCTAGGCATGCTAATAAAACTTCCCATTGAAGATAGCTCAGCCTGCTCATTCTTGACTTGTGAACATTTTGAGTGAATGAAGTGCACAAGAAAATTCGATGGAGGGGACTAGCTGAAGTATGTTTTGAGTGGAAAAGTGCTGAAGACTTGAACTAGTGCACCTATTCTAAGCTGATTTCATACTGGTGCATGTAAAATTGACTTACTATTGAACACTCAATAGAGTTGCAGAGGATTACTAAACTACATCTCTCACCTAGTACTTCTACCAGGTGGACCAAGAGACAAGCTCGGGGGTCCTGAGAATTGCAGTCCAGATTTTCTCCAGGAGTTGGTTGGGAGGAACAAGTTCCTTAAGCTGTTGTCACCTCATCTAATTTTTCAGGTTCTACTTGATTTATCTAGCTATCTATTTGTTTGTTGTTTTTTGAAAAGTTTGAGTTAAGCAATGAAATGTTATGCTTTTGTTCTGTTGTTGCTAGGGTTAGTTAGGAGAAATATTTTTACAGTGAAAAGATAGTTAAGTTTTGAACTAGATAGATTATGGTAAATGATTAGAAGAATTTCTAGATTTACCGATAGATAAAAAAATACCTAATTGTATTTTTCCACACCTTTTATAAAGGTAGTACTCTAGTACAGTAGGTTAGATTAATTTTCAGATAAAGAATCGAATGAAGTATGCATGAATCTGAATTACTATCTTCTACAGGTTCATATGTGTTATTTGTATGTATGTTTTCATTTTATCTTAGATGTCTTTATTTAGTCATAGTACTTTAATAATATATACAGAACTGCTAGGAAAGATCCAAAGGTATAAGATTACTTAGTCTGTGTAATGGTTTACATAGTAGATAAATTATTATTATTAGTCTATTATTATAATAATTAACAGTTATTATATAAAAATAAATTAAATAACTAATATTAACTTTAAGAAACAGTAAACAAGGCTAGACATTTACTGTAATAAATTCATCTAAGTAAAAATGAAAACTAGGGTAACTCAAAAATGAAATACTAACTATGTACTTAAACTAAGAGAAATTAGGGTTTTATAAATAAAACCTAATTACAAGAAACTATAAATTTAAAATAACAATACCACCTATTTCCCTAACATAGGAGTTAATCTTTAATTCATGAAAGAAATTAAAGCTTACATAGTGTGTTTTTATAACCATAAGCATCAATATATTTTCCAACTAGGAAACAATAAAGATACATGAGATATTATTCACTTCTTTTAACCATTACTCACAGTATTAACCAAGTTATGATTTAAAAACCTATTGTTAGAACCCTTAAGATGCAATTTTACACATAAAACAAAATAAATGTTAATTTACTTAACCACAACCTATGATAGGTTAATTTGAACAAGAAATAATCAAAATAACAAATTATTACAAGCCTACCTTCTTCGATTTAAAATCACAGAAAATATATATATTATCAAAACATAAGTACAATCAATAAGCTGCGAGCTTATTAAAATAAAATCTAAACAACATTTATAAAAAAAACAATAAACTGAAATATATCAGTTACGGCTCTATGGCCCTTTACCAACAGAGTCACGACTTATAAGCCGGTGTTAAAATAACAAAATTGTAAACAAAACTGGACCAAAATGCCATTCCTCAAGTCTCGGCCATGAAAGCCCTAAGTCCCTAACACGAAACAACCATGAGGGATTTAATTTTAAATTGAACCACATGTCAAATTATCGGCCACATGGCCTACCAAAATTTTTACAACACAGTGTATCCATGACCGAGCTAAAAACCAGAAACCCAAGGAACTGAACCAACTCAAAGTAAACATCTTATACCACTGCAAAAGGAACCTCAGCGAAACCGAGGATTACTAGAAGAAACGTCAGCATGGAGCCCCTTATTTTGGTAACTGTCAACCCAAGCATTTCGGACTGAATCCTGCTAAGGTGTTGAAACACAAAAGCAAAACAATGTTAGACCACTACTATTAACGAAGGTATAAAACTGAACAGTGCAATAATGATTTTAAATGGATAAATTTACATACCTGCTTATGTTTCTCTTTACCCTTGCTGTGAGAGACGTTCCAATCAAACCCTAGCCACCATTTCTTTTTATAATGACGAGCTTCAAAGAAACACTGGTAGAAGGAAAGGCGGCTCACAGAGTTCAAGTCTGAAACCCAAATCCACGACGGGGCAGAGTCAAATGCCACTCAGAATTTGGGCAGTGAGAAGCAGTAATCTCTTCATACATCAAGACCACACTACAACAAAACTCACGGCCGCACTCACACTATCAAAATTCTCCTGTGCAAGGATGGAAGCATTTTTTTATAGAGTCAAGACAACAAATGAATTGGAAATTGCAGAGTTGGGCAATGATGACAGAGGGTTTATCCACAGAAACAAAAGCAATATCCAAGTTGCACCTCTACACGCAAATTAAGAAGGAAAATGGCAAAGAAGTTTACACAGTGGAGTGACAAACATGCCAAGTGGCCATGAGCCCGCGGACCTCTTCTTCCAGAGTAAAGGTAAAGATAGGTTAAGGTGAATTTTTAGGGTTTATAGATTATGTATGGTAATTCCTAAAAAGTCAAAACCCTATCCTCCAATTTGCAACCACGTGTCCTTAATTTTATTTGCAAATTGTGGGTTTAAGGGTATAGTTCGAAAACCATTGGAGCAGCCTGCAAGCAGCAAGATTTTAATCATTATAAACTAAGTTATAACCTTTCTTAGTTTCATCATAGATTGTTTGCATTTGTTGTATCCTTGACTACAACGAAGGTAGATAGTAAATATACTAGGGTTTTAGTATAGTTTATAATATAGTAATTAAATTAGAGTTCTAGTATAGTTTTTAACCTTTGCATCGGTGTAAGAAAAACATAATGCAAAGAACTATTTCAAGGATAATTGCATAATAATAAAAAATACCTTGTAGCAAGTTGAGAAATTATAACAATTAAAATCAACTATGTATTTACACTTGCAACTATAGAAAGATACCTAGCTAGCATATTAACATAGATAATAAGTTGATATCATAATTAAAGATACTAAGGTGTTGTTTTCTTTTTAGTAATATCTTATGAGATGAGAAATTATACAAAGGAAATAAATGATAGTTTTCTTATAGAAAATAATTCATCCTTCCTTATGTAAAAATTAATAACACTATATTTTAAGAAATACAAGTGGTGTTAGTACATCTCTAATTAATAAGTACTAGAGTAGCTTAAAAAAAAAAATTATGCACTAAGTACTAGTTCTACGTGAGTCCTTCAGTCAATGTGCTTAATGTCTTTACTCAGATCTTTGGTTTTTCTATATTAACTCGATATTTGTAGAACAAAAACCTTGGAGATTATTTTTGCATCAAGTATTTTAAACAAGGGCAACTACTAGACGAGATGCCTTTCACTAAGTTGCATACAGGTTTTAAACTAAAAATAGAATGATACAGATTAAACAAACAAGATCTAGTTATAGTGATTTGGAAGAATAACTGAGTTAAGTTCAGTTTACTAGAAATGTTTATATTACTATTAACTATGAAGAACATAAACAATAAGATCAACGATACCTCTTTTACTGCTCAAAGATGTAAAACAAATAAATTAACTAGCATTTTATCCTATGCTAGTTGAGATAATAATCTCGATCTAGATACTAGTAACAAACTTCTTACATGTAAAGGACCTATAAAAGAAGTATCACTTCACTGCATTAGCTATAAGCTAAGTAAGCCTCGATCTCAACTGAAGTTCTTTCCTACTTGTCATAAGACAATAAAACAAACTTAGTACTAGAATTTAAACATATATTTCAATTCCAGATACTCCAAAGTCATAACCTGCTAAATCAAATCCTTAACTTGGATTTATGAAAACAAACTGATAAGTATACATGACTAGAAATTAACAAATTATTCAGTTCTAGTTAAAAATATTGTTTAAGTACCGTTAGCGGTTAATAGTCCCTAGGCAGTAAAAACTATAAACATTTTATGTTACATGAAAAAATTTAAATTTTTACGAATTTTTGGAGTATTACATGGCTCCTCCTAGACGCCCTTATCCATCCTCTTACTGCAGAGTAAAACAACCAAACCCTATTAGATGTTTGCTGGTACAATAATCTTAAAAAGATATCAATAAAACAATTTTGGAGTCAAGCCAACTTACTGGGTTAAAGGTAGTCGAAAGGAAATGGAAAGGCTAGCTCAGATTTGGTTAGTTGTAAACCAACAAGGTTGAGTTTTTTTGGCGGCCAATAACACTAAGAATCCATCCAACACACCTCGAAAAAAAACAACAAGTGTTTTTTTACAAACTAGGTAAAAATTGAATGGGTGAAACTACTTAGTGTCACCGTGAAAGGTCGAGCTTCCTTCCAAAGAATTTGCATACCAAACAACATCAAAATAAAATGTTCAAATAGGCCAAAACCCAATTTAAAACCCTATCCAAACCCTTTCCAATGTATAGAACAAGTGGTCGACCGAGATCAAATATCAGGAAAGCTCTTAAAATATTAGATGTGTTGTCAACTCACATTCAAGACAAAACTTTAAATGTGAAGGTCAAACCATCATAACCTTGTACATCCCAACATATCGCATGGCCATATCATAGGTTATATTATAACTTGTCAACGATTTTATGACTTGGAATAAACCCCATAAGTACCAACTTTGGTAACAAGTATTTCAACGCATACAACTATGTTTATATACACCTTGTGTGAAATACCATGGTTATACCTTGGATCTTTATAACCATATAATACATGATAAGTAATGGGATCAAGACTATACACCACAGTCTCCCCAAATAGTTCCTTTCATAAAATATGCAACTAACATCACACTTTAAGAGTTAGGGTGTGAAGGCTAGGGCCGAGACTTAGCCTTAGGGCTTAGCAATCCATAAACCAAAATTATAACAAGATAAATATAAAGATATCTCAAGAACCTCACCTTCGGGGTAAGGGCATAATGTCAATATTAAAATATGCAAACTTCCGCATAATAACCTATTAAAATCAGTAATGGAAACTTTATAAGTCACTATACAAATAAAAAGATGAAGTGTTCATACTATAGTCACTATTACAGTATTCATTGGTAAAAAAAAATTATATATATGTATATGTATATATATGTATATGTATATATATCAATTTATTATTATTATTATTATGGAAATTATAGGTTTGTGACACTCCCTCTCTCTCCCCCTCCATCTCCCCCCCCCCTTTCTCTCTCTCTCTCCCTCC
>LPNX010169232.1:146424-207499 GCA_001517045.1 Pseudotsuga menziesii
AACCCTACCATACATTAGACTACCTAGTATAATCTACCTTCATTTACCCTAACATAGACTAACCTACCTTGCCTTAGCTTGTCTACCCTAGCCTACCATTAGCCTAACCTTAAACCTAAATCCCTAAGTATCAATATTAAGTCTAAATTAGGCTAAGGTTAACTTTAAATCTGAAGCCTAATCGTGTTCCTAGGCCCAAATCCTAAAAGAAAGTCTCACATAACATCTCCTTCTCTAAAATAAAAATAATTGATGTGACCATAAAAAGCTTTATACATATAGTAAACATATATAGGAGACCTATTTTATAATTGAAGAAAGAATCACCTATCATGTCATTTAAAGTACAAATTTAACATAAATATGTATAGTTTTATTAGAAAACACATAATTATACAAAATAATAAAGAAAATGACACATACACCATAGAAATAAATTACATATAACACTTGCATAAAACAAAGGAAAAAACAACTAAATAATAAATACATATTAAATAAATGAAGAAAAAATGATTTGAAAATAAAAATGACAAATTAAATAAGTTAAAAGAAAATGTATTGATGTATATGGAAGCTTAATAACAAATAAAATTAAAATTAAAATTACATAAATAAAGTACATTCTAACCCACCCTTCAAGCATTCATTTGGAAGAAGTTTAAGTTGAGAATTCTAACAAAAAAAAATACTGAAAATTAATTTGTATGTGCATTTATGTTTATCTTGAGTACACCATAAACAAAAATAAAACATATGAAAAAGACAAAAATATATCCCACCTATACTATGAAATTTATTAAATAAATAAAGACTACTATAATATAGTATAATTTTAATGATATATTATTTATATAACTAATATTAAATTTAAAAAAAAAATCAATTAATTTAAAAAAAAAAATTCCATTCAATATACATTTTATAAAAAAAATTGAAACCTATAAATATATCAATAAATCAATTAACATTTATATTAATCTAAACAACTCTAAACCTTAATATTCTGAATATTTATATCTTTGTTTACCTATTAGTCTTATAAAAAAATATAAACTATAATATCTTAAAAAATTATTTTCAAACATAAGCCTAACAAATAAAATAAAATAAAACAAACAAAACCAAAAAGTTAAAACACATATATAAACTATAATATCTTAAAAAATTAATTTCAAACATAATCCTAATAAATAAAATATAATGAAACAAAGAAAACCAAAAAGTTAAAAATCATTTTAAGAAAACATAAAAAAGAACGGAGAAACTAAACCTAAAGCTACGACAACACAAACTCGAGAAACGAAACGAAACTTAATAAACACCAAATACTGGGACGGAGAGGGAGTAGCGGTTGGACTGGACAGAGAGAGTAGACAGAAGCAGATTCGGGGTTGAGCAGAAGATAAAAATCCGTGAAGTGCCACGTGCATGGAAGAGGAATCGGAAGCAACAGGACACTGCATTTTACACTCCACTGTCCATTCCGATTATCTTTCTTTTCCGATTCCTTTATCTGCAAGTTACCCAACGCGGATTCATCTCTCTAATCAATTCAATTCCAGAGAGGCGTCAGTTGTTAAAATTTAGATCCAGTCCATTCCGTGTTCAAGAAGCTTATAGGAATACCATCTTGTGAATTGCTTGATTTATCAGCAGTCCACTGGTTTATTGATTTATACTCTGTGTGGAGAGAAAGTTTAGTATTGAAGGTGGAGTAGAGTTTGCAGTATGACAAAAGTGGATATATTGTTTCCCTGCACCCAAGCCATGGAGATGTTCAAGAAACAAGAAGTAGGAGAGCAACAGATTCGTCTCAGGAAGAACTCTTGGCGGTCACATGACAGCCCACAACTCCGCCTCCATGGCTTCAAACACACTTCTGAAACTGAATTTCAGAAGGGCAAGAGGCCCAGTGATTCAGATGATGAATCAATGAAGAAGAAAAATGTTGAAGAGGGATTATATGGCAATGGGAGTAATCTAATGGATGCTTTACGAAGGAATCCGAAGTGCAGTTTGCTGTTTGCAGATAGGGATTACTTGTTTCAATTGGATCACGGGTTCGATTCCAAACCAATCGATTTTTCTCTAAATTGTGATCTGAGTCGGGAGGAATTCAGGTTTTTGATCTGCCAGACTGTGAACAATCAAGATAGTGGTGATGCCCATCTTGAAGAATCAGAATCACAGAAACATGAAACCCATACCAAGTAGAAGAGAGAAGTGAGAGTGAAGGTGGGATCGAGATTGATCACCCACGTGGGAATTCAAGCAAGATTGATAAGTGGATGAAGGGAAAGAGATCCAAGAAGCCAAGGTATGAAACTCAATTACATCCCCGTCAGCAATTTTGTTCTGAAATTATTACTGAAGATGAGGACATTGCAATGTGTCTTGTAATGCTTGCAAGCGGAGTCCACACTGCTCAAAATCCACAATTCCAAGTGGGAGCTGACGAGCCTGGATCATCTGACTTCATGCTTCCCAACACTGGTTCCCAGCGTCCTAAATGCATTAAGAAGAAGCCATGGCAACATGCTCACCCTTCCTTCAAGCAGGGCCTATCTTCTACCTTCGCTGAAAGGACTAGGGTTTGCTGAAATGAATGAAATGGAAATTGTTGAAATGGGAGGACTAGGGTTTGTTTAAGAGGGCCGAAATTAACAGAAAGAAAAAGAAAACTGGACATGGGATTGCTGAAATTAACAGAAAGAAAACTACACAGGGGAATGCTGAATTGAAAGGGAATGTACCTTGAATTGAAAGCCCGCTGTAATGAAGAGAGAATTGATCATTCTTTCTGTAATAATTTAGGACCAAACCCTAGAATAATTTAGAAGAATTAGATTTGCCGTAGACCGACATAGATTAAAATAACTGAACTGAAAAAATGTTGATAAAATGTATCTGAACTGAAGGAAAGCACAAGTATGGCTTCTGTAAGAGCAGAGGGCGAATAAAATGTTGATAAAATGTACCTGGTATTAAAAGAAGCTATTACTGAGAGAGAGCAGAGAGAGCAGTAGCTGTTGAGCAGCTCAGTCGCCTTTTTTTGAATTGTTGAGCAGCTCAGTCGCCTTTTTTTAAATTCTTTGCTTCAGCAGTAAATTATCGAAATATTGTATCCTCTTCTATCACATACACAGGATATGCACCACTTTAAAGCATAGACAAAGACAAGACATACATAGGCTCAGGCACAGACGCCTCGGTAAGATTTGATCGTATAAATATACTTCCTTTCAACGGATACATTGGCCTTCCTCTCTCTTGAACAGCCCTTTCACATAGACGGACAAATCTCCTCTTTCTTTTACAACTCAAGAAAATATCAATAGTGGTTCACCGCACTTCACATAAAAAGCTGATAAAACCAAAAAAGCTCTCATACTTTTTGGCCATGCTTTTTTGTCTTTTAATTTCTTTCTATTCCTGCTTTTTTTTAATGTATCTACTAGCCTTGATCTACCATTAATTTGTGAATTTTTCAGATTCTCTTCCTAATTTGTACAGTTTGATATGACTTGGACAATAACTTTGGCAAAGTCTCGTGAATATCCATTTTAGGGGGATCAGTCTGGATGGAGGTTTATTTGATATATATGGACCAGAGATAGGGGAGGCCCAGGCAGTAAATGCAAAATTTCCGTCAAATTTGGTAGTATATACACTTCCTTTCAACAAATACATTGGCCTCCTTCTCTCTTGAACAGCCGTTTCACAAATAAGACAGACAAATCTCTTCTTTCTTTTACAACTGAAGGAAACTATCAAGATTGGTTCACCGCACTTACGGAAAAAGCTGGTAAAGCCAAAAAAGCTCTATCATGCTTTTTGGCCATGCTATTTTGTTTTTTTAATTTCTTTCTATTCCTGCTTTTTTGTTTTTTTAATTTCTTTCAATTCCTGTTTTTTGCAATGTGTAAATTTACAATAAATTTGTAAATTTTTCAGATTCTCTTCGTAATTTGTACAGTCTGATAAGACCTGGACAATAACTTTGACAAAGTCTCCTGTGAATATCCATTTTGGGGGGTTCTGTCTGGATGGAGGTTTATTTGATGGCCAAAATTGAGTTGTTGAAGTGGAACTGTAACTCAAAGCTGCCAGCTGCATCCGAAATTGGGGTTTCGGTAATTATCAGTGGTATCTGAAACGAAAATGGAGTTACCTTGGGCAAGAACAAGTTAATGTTTGCCTGAACTCGGAAAGACCAATGTAGGATTAGTTCGCTCTCTAAATCTTTGCTGGAGCAGTGCTGTTTGTGATGGGTTTGCAGCCTTTCCAAATCAATTTCAATTTCAATTTCTTAGGCTTCCTCCCACGTCTCTCTTCAATCTCAAGTTTCAGTCTGCAGTTCAAAGTGGCTTTCACTTCTAGAGTCTCAGAGAATGATTTGGCGATTGGATGGCAATTTAAGAACTGTGAAATTTGAAAATTTGGATATTTGGGATCAGTTGGATATATCATACTGCAAACGTTGATACATACAATCTTATTAAAAACAGAGTTTGGCCTTCTCGGGCGTCTCACATGGCTACATTTCTATGTTCTTCTTGGGGTAATGCATTGTGATGGTGATCAGGCTTTTTTTTATTCAGGGTTTCGCTGGATCATTAGAGAAATCTTGGTGGTAGCCATTGCTGCAAATCTTATGAAAAAATGTGCAGCTTTCACAATGGGGGAACGGTGATATTGTTTCATGCAGATCAAGAGACTGAATATATATAGCACCTGAAGATCTGTATAATGAAAAGTGGTTAAATTTCAAGCGTGTTTTGTCTTGTTGCCCTTGGATGTGCGTTATTCATGTTTATGAATATGGAGAGTTAAAGGTCTTGATATTTGGACTTGTTGAAGATGGCAGATTGCAGGTGAAAATAAATGGTTGGATTATTTGTAGTTCCTGTACTAATTCTCTGTGTTTACAAGTCGGTCCTTTATAATTTGCATCTTGTTGAGATTGTTGCCTGGAACACCTAGATTGATCCAAATAGTTCCTTCCTTTTCTGCAGGAACTTGAAAACATCTCCTCTTATGTGTTATTCTATAGATTGCACACTGTACAGGTATGAGAGTTCCCTGAAAAGTATCGGAGATGCTTAATTTAAGGAGTGCTTGGAGCTCATGAAGAGTAATCCAAAGCATTTTCCCCTCGGCCCTAAAATTTTCAAAGATGGCAGAAAAGGTTCTTATTTAAGAGGCCTGGTGTGATCATCTGTTCAGTGAAGAAAGTTTTGTGGACATCACTGTGGAATATTGTAGCGCATTGTCTTTGAAAAAAATAAGATCTGCGGGTATTTTGTTTAGATGGTTTATGAAAAGAAGTGTTAACAATGGCTGGAATGCTTGACAATTGATAAGGCTTAAAGTTTAGTTGATGAACTTTAGAAGAGTTCCAAGCTCCAGGAAAGCCAGCAGAGACTGCATATAATGCGTTATAGTACTACAATGATGTTTTGAAGTGTCATAAACCTTTCTTGTAACTGCTCTAGAATGGGTGGAGGCTTTAAGGATTGGATTTATATGACAGGGGGAATCAACAAAATCCCAGGGTAAATTTGCAATTATCAGATGTGCAAATTCACTCATATTTGAGTATGAAGGTGGTGTCAACAAAATAGCAAATTATTTAGCATGTTATTTGGTTGTAAACAATGATTACTTGTGAAACCAAACTACAAGTTGAAGTTCAAGCAAAGAAAGATGTAGATGATGATATGTTTTCAAAAACCAGCAGCAATTTTAGTGGAATGGCTGTTCACACTTGAGTATGGAGCTTTGCTTTGCATTTGTTTTCACCTGTATAGGCTTTATTTTTTTTGGTAATGCTAGCAGATTACCATTAATCATAATTAGTTTTTACCATGTAGTGCGGCAAAAACAATTTTCTACATCTCAGCATCCTTGAACCTTTCTCCATTTTAATTTTTAAAATTCAATGAACGCATACTTTGTGATCTGCTATTTTCTGCTCTTTAATATCTATCATTCTATGCCTTTCCTGTGATCTGACTTTATGCTACTAAAACTCGATATAACACACTCTTAGATGGTTGCTTCTAAGCCAACACCCTAGCTCTTTTGAGTTTGCAATTTCTGACTATAATTAATATTATGTAGGGACATTAACTGATAATCTGGGTCGTTTTTCTTACATCCATGGAGCTTATTTGCATAGACTGACAAGGTAATAAATAATGGGATATAGAGTTTGACAAATAGGTGTTAACTGGTTAAGGGACATTTGATACTCAGTGTCACAACCCCTCTACTACTAAAATTTAATTATTGTGCTATTCCTACAACTATATAAAGGTGAACCAACTATTTTTAAGTTTGATGATCCTAGAGAGAAGTCTGGCATGGATTATTTCAATGGTTGTTGGTTTTCCTTCCATTGAGTTTTATCCTAATTTGAAACTATTAATGGTTAGTTCATCTAGATTTGGTTCTCTAACCACTGATTAAAGGCTCGGCAGGAGGTTGCTTTGAGACAACATCATTTATCAATTGAGTTAACCTTGCCATTATGAATTCTCATGTCCTACTTCTTTAAAAGAAAATTGAAAGCTTGTTTTTGTTATGGGTAGGATAGATGAGATTGTTTGACCTCTATTTAGAAATATACATGTTGTTGCTATGGTTGTAATATTTCTTCTGGTAAGATTTACATGGATCTTATCCTCTAGTTATTTTGTCCAGGGATTACAATAATGCTACGAAATATAAATTTAAATCCCTATTCCAATAGTTATTTGAAAATCATCCCCCTTTTTGGATAGTGAACAATGTTCCTTTTTATCGTCCCAGCTTGAAAGTATTCAACTTAAAATATTTGGTAAGAAATGCACTTGATTCTCTGTAAATATCATCAAATGTAAGTTGTAACATGACATCAACAACATCTATGGCTTTCAAATTGCTCATTTAGCGACTTCAATATTGCAAACTTTTTTACATATGGGTGCATTGGTCTACTTGAGGAGGCTTGTTTATCCCTAATGTTTGGGTTATGGCTTATCAACAGTAAGCTGGAAAAAAACTGCATGATAAAAACTCAAGGAATATGGAAATACGACTCATCCTATCTCAATTTGGGTACATATATGCACATGCATAGATAAACATTATGTTATTTGACTTTCAATGCTATGGATGCTTTTTGTCAATTTGTAGAGTGCATTTTATTGTGTGTTTGCATTTACTGTGTTAAGTTGTTTAAATGCTTGACATGTGAGTATTTTCAATCAGTTCTCAAAGCGCATCAAGAGGAAAGTGCAAAGGTTCATATGCTTTAAGCATTTTCCTATTGCAAAAGAGAAGTTTTGAAATATTAAATATAGTTTATGCAATATTATAGACACACTTAGTGCAATACTAATTTAATGATAAGCATCCATGTGTACTTCGTGTTGTTAAGACAATTTACTGTAGTCATAAACTTGAATCCTCTGCAACGAAAGCCTTGGAAACTCTAATAATAAAATAGTTAACAATAAAATGTATGTACTGTGTTTGGCTAGCATATCAAGTTCATAAAAAGAGAAACATGGGATTTTTAGGTAAAATAACAGCGTACACTATTGGTGAACATGATAAAATAAAATTTTGAGATGATAAAATAGTTATTTTGATATATTTTGAAATAAGCAAACAATCAATTGTATCCATTTGGAGAAGTTGTCACCATAAATTTTTCCTTGTTTTTTAATTCTGATTTCTATATTCGCGACTTTAAAGCACTTCTTCCAAGTGTGGTGAAATTTACGCACTTTCAATTTCTATTCCTTTTTTGGGAACTTATTAAACCCTAATGTACAACTCCATAGGATACAATGATTTAGTATAATGACCTACACAGACTTTTCTTACACAATGCAAAGTAAGCATTGATTGTTTTATGCTCAGAAGAATGCATCCTATTGTAATCACCTTTGTACTCCTTACCTTCTCTTTGCAAAGTGTACATTGTGGTGTTCATGCTCATTAGAGTACGTCATATTGAATTATCTCTACAGTTCATTTTCCCCTTCATGGTGATCAAGAACACAAAGAAGACAACTTATCTCTTATCTCTTCCAGTATTGGCTTTCTAGTTCCAGCATTACTTGACATGTTCTTGACAAGTCTTTTGCTTATGTACTCATTTTATGCCTCTGCATCTTTTTTTCTTCGAACTAGTCTTTTATATTTTTGTAGCTTTGTCCTTATATCATAGATCTTTTCCTATTGTTGTTAGTGTAGCTATGGTTGTTTCTTGTGCACTGCCACTTTGTATTACACTGATTATACTATTTTAGTCCCATTGACCCACTTTTGGGGTCATTCATTGAACATTAATAAAATTATCTAGATCATCTTATCTACCTGTTAAATATTCTTTATGGATAGTTGCCAACTATTTTGGATGAGTTTCTAGTGAAAACTAGTAGCTTCTCAATCCCATTGTCTATTAGTTTGGTCCTTGGACAAAATTATAAACTTATAGTCACTTTTAGCTTTGTACATGTTTCTGCTGCAATCCAGGACTACAAAATTCAATTGAATAGCTTAAAGAAAAAGCAATCAAGCTTAAAGGAAGGAATGAGGACCTTTAAACCATGTAATTCACTTTGCATATCATCCCAAATATGAAAAAATAGGGAGTATAATGTTGTCTTAAATATTTTTTTAATAAGATGAGACATGTATATGTCAAGGAACAAACATGATACAAAACAAGGCCCTGATTTTGGAAGAGATAGCACCCTTGTGCATGCAGAATGAAGCAGGAAACATGTCATTTATATAAACATGTTGATGTCATTTGTATGGAGGTGGAGTTCCAAGGAAAAGTAGATCAGAAATTAGGGTCTCTAAGTCAAGTCGCGAGGGTGTGCACTTTAAGGACAAACTATAATCATTGTCTGGAGATCTTGATAAGAATTTAAGTTCTTTGAGCACTTGTTTCTAAATAATTGCACGATGGATATATTGTGTTTGAGATATTAATAAGGGATTTATTATTTTCTATCATCTTCTTGTAGGTTTCTATGAGGATGACAAGAAGTTGAGACTTTCATCTTCTTTTAGTTTTCTAGGTTTCTATGAGGGATTCACAAGAAGTTGCTAGAGATGCTTGAATTTGATTCACATTTATCAACAATTTTATGCTAGTCTAGCATTTTCCTAGTGTAATATTCAAGGCATAAGTTGAGGAAGGGAAAACATAGAAGTTTTCATTTGTATTCTCCCCAATAGATTACTAATGTATATGAGTGGAAACATGTTTTGATTACATTTGTTGAATCCATACCCTTTCTTCTTTGATTGCATGGACTTACTAGTGTTCAATATTTTGATTTTATTAGATAAACTATTTTTCTAGGTAAAAAAATGGAACATGAAAACTGGTTCAAGATGACGCTTACCACCGATACTCTGAGTTCAGACATGTTGAAGATGAAGCTTACCAGTGCTACTCTGAGTTCATACATGTACATTCAAAGGACAAAACACAATTGTTATACAATGGAAATGTGAATGAGCTTCATTTAATCAAGTGTTGAGCACTAACCACCACCTATCAAGATGTTGACTCTTCCATACTCTTTATAAGACAGTGTGACCATGTCACGTCCCCTCCCGCCCGAGAGGACATGACCTACGTGCTTCTGCTATCGTTTAGACGGGGAAACTAGGCCCCCTGGACATTGATATAATAAAAATCGCATTGAAGACAAACATATACATATGCATAATGCAATCTACAGTGGAAGAAAAATTCATTCATGCAATACATTCAACATGTTCATATAATTCATTAAAACAATTAGAGTGGTAGAGATTTAAACACAAGAAACACTTATCTCGGGGAGAAGCTTGTCCTGCAACCAACTATGTCACTACAAAGTTCCACCCAACCATAGGCCATCGTGCTCATCAATATCTTAGCACCACTGCCACCCCCGAGCTGGGCATGATTCTCCCAAGGAATAAGGGAACACTAGCATGCTCACACATAGCTAAGATATATCACAATTCAGCCAAGCCAAAACTACATTTGGGTTTATCAGGCTGTCAAGGAGGTGGGAAGCTTGAACTTAAGCCAGTGAGCTCAACCACCAAGCTATGAATACCTGCACCAGATTAGGCTTGGCTCCTAAAACATCTACACACCCAACACAAGGAAACATCCCCTTCTCTGCTACACATCCCCTCAGGATATGCCTTCCATTCCAGTGCTATTCAGGGTGTGCAAAGAAGAAAACCAACCCCTATAGATCTATCTATGAGGTTCCTTCCCACACTAGGTTTATCAAGCTAGTTCAGACCCAATTCCACTCCAAACTAGTTCAAACCAAAACAAAAGATGCATACAAAGAAAAATACATGTTCTGGGATTGATGAAAAACATCATGGGAGCCAAAAATGGAAATGGCAATTAGGGAAAAATGACCGAACATGAGTAATCTGTTCCAAAAATGTTCTATGACTTCACGTGGGAAAAAAACGGCTCCCTCAATTCCTAAATTCGTGGATCTATCCCCCATTGGATGTGCAACACTGAAAAAACGAAATTCCCAACCGTGGGAATGTGGAAACAACATAAAAACACCTAGGACAGATCCCAGCCACTGTACATTAACAAAACCACTTCCCAGCCATGGGAAAAAAAGAAGAACACTGCAAAAACGTGAATGGAGAACGCCCCAGGAGCTCAAAAAACATGAGGAAGAGAAAAACGTGGATGCATGGTAGAATGGGCATACGTTTTGGGGTTTTTACTTGCCCAGGAAGTCAAAACACATTTTTCCAAAATGGGTGCTCTGCCCAATTCGAATTTTGCCCATACTCTTCCCATTCCCGTGCAATAACTACCTCAACCAATTTCTAGCAAAAATAAATGATTGGGGAAAAAGACAAGAAATGGGTAGTTGACAGTTTTGATGGGTTCTTCCTTTGACCTTTGGCTTTTCCCCATTGGCTCAAAGGTTTGAATACCCCCCTCCCTATCCTTAGGAAATCATGCCCCCTTCTCTTTAATGTTGCATTGACATAGCTGGTTGTGGGTATTTTAATTAAATTGCATATTTACATGATATCCAAAATTATAACGTGTCTAGATAGCACAATATACCATCGGCATCGATTTTTAATCGTCGAAAGATAAAACGCTAAATCGATGGTGGGGATTTTTCCTTTAGCTCCTCACCATGATTACTTACAATATATACATCATATACATTTTTAATGCAAACGGGGTCAAAACCAAGGTGTTACATACCACCCATCTTGACTTTACAACCATAACAACCTCCATTGATTAATGGCTCTCTTGTGAGGGCACGCCAGCCTATGAGAGGCAGATATGGAAAAGTAAAGGTATACAATGAAAGGGGAAATCATTGTTAGTATTAATAAAAAAAGTAAAATAAAGACTTCTTACATTCTTGTAATATATCTGTTGGTACTAAAATCAGAACATTCAATGCCCCACGGTCAAAATGTACTGGAAATTAGAAGCCAGTCATTATGAATTTTGCAAATTATGTCTCGAATTTTGCAAATTATGTCTCGACCCTCAAGTGACATTAATCTAGATGTGCATTTAACTTCTTACTAGTTGCAACATGTTTTCTTCTCAAATTTCAGAGTGGAGTAATGACTCGTGGACAAAGATGGAAAGTTGGAGTTACTGTCTACACTAATGGAATTAGAGAAGATAACTATCGCTCATTTTTATGTCCAAGGAGACATGGGATTTTCTTCTTGAATATAAGTTACATGTGGAATATGACTTAGGAAGGTTAATGCGGAGTAATTTCCAAGTAGAAGATGGTGTTACCTTGGCTTGTGGATTACAAAGGTTATGTCATGAGTCACTTATCCCATTGTCACTTACCTCTACCGACATGTTTGGGTTAATTGCTAACTATTATCCTTGGAGATAAAGACATGTAAATAAAAGGAAACATAGAGAAACGAATAGAGGTAGTCACTTGTTTGAATGAATCTATCCTACCATCTTCAATAATTGGTTCATTCTAATGTCTTAATTCTTTAATTGTCTTTAAATATTAAGAAGAGACACTCCTCATATGGAATATTTTCTTCTTGGTGTATATTTTCATGTCTCCTCATTCATATTGTATTGTACTCTAGTTTTTTAAATAGTTGGTAGTTGGCATAGGTAGTGTGTAGTTGCAATTGTAACTACATTAGTTGTCAAGCCTATGATTTTCATTTTATGAAAGAAACCCAAGGCCACATCCCAATGGCTATTTTGGTTATAAATTGTGATCATGGCATTCCATGAGTTCACATTATCTTATGCCTAACAATTCCATTTCACAAAATTCCTCAAGGGCATTATGACAATGACCATTCTAGCATAACTTGTAATAATAGTATCCCATGAGATAACACTAGACTTTATTTCTGATAGTTACATTTGATAGAATATCTCTTTGAGCTCCTCAGGATTCCCACTTCTTATCTCCTTAAAAACTTGTGTAAAGTCAGTTAGGATTCCCCAATTATCAAACTTAAATGTGAGCATATGGGAGCTTTCTAGTAGATGGAAAAAGAAATCCATGATACATCATGCCCTTATGAATATGGGTTTTATGATTCATGAATGACATCTGGAAACTTTATAGTGTTAGAAAAAAAATCATTTGTGGAAGTAATGTAGTTAACAGTGAGTGGTAAAAATGGAAGACAACAAAGGTCATGAGGTCATGCCTAGAAATCTATATAGATTCACCCCATAGTCTCAAGGATATCCAAAAAGGTTGTGAGGCCATGCCCAATAGGCCACAATCCTATGTGTGACATTAAGGCAGTCTTACAACATCAATAGTGATAGTGTATGGAAAAGTAAAATGTTATTTTTAGTCTCTTACATTCATACACAAGATTAGTAGTTATAACATCCAGATAGAAGTACTCTGACATGAAAAGTTGAAGTAGTTTAACTATCCAACTCTATTTCTACCGTGAGTTTGGAGAGATTCCAGAAGTTTTTGTAGCGCAAGGGAAAACAAAACCTTTCTCTAAGCCCGAAATAGTTGATGTTGTATGCTAATTGGAAGAGATCATAATCTTTTTGAACCACTAAACTTTGGAAAATAACATTCTTGGCCTACAACATCAAGGCCTAATATATAGTTTCATGGGGGTATGGCTTTCTTAGTAGATCATTTGAATTGGAGTAGTTGGGGTAAATGTGCAAAGTGAGGTTCATTTGTAGTGTTTATCAATCCAAGAATATTGAGAAATCATTTATGAATAGGTCCATATTTCATGGGAAGAGGATTGTTCATGACATAAGACGAGCTAATTTATTACACTAAAAAGAGAAACAAAAGAGATAATGCATTTACTTATCGATCTGTAGTTCAAGAGAAACTTGTGATATGTCATGCACTATATGTGCAGGATCCAGGCTCATTATTTATAATTGGTTTTTTACGTGCTTCTATGAAAGGAAATTGCATCACACACTTCATAAATTAAAGGCTAGCTCAATCACTCTTGGTAGTGACCCATGTACTTCAACATGAATCATGTGAATGGGGACCTTGTTTTCACCAGTAAATCTCTTTGCATGGTCTAAATAAGTCCTTTTTCCATGGATCATCACTCTCGTTGTTAGTGGGATAGCTATTATGGAAATAAAAAGACTGAGAAGAGTTATGTTGCACTTGTAACAAACGCACCTTCAAATATGCCCCAGGGAGAGAGAGGCCATTTTTATGACTGGGAGGGGTGTTATTCAACAGTGGTGTTCATGTTCATGCCCTTTGGTCATTCCTTTAGGATTACTATGGCTTAGTGGCACTGCTCACTTCCTTATGTTGGGGTTTTTAACCCTGGGGTTGGTGTCTGGGGCTCCTAGGGGTTGATCACTGGGTCACATAACCCCACACCTTGTTTCCTTGCACCAATGGCCCTTGTTTTAGTTGTGAGACCTTGGTATCCCTTCACAGCCACCTCAGACACCTTCCTGGTCCTTCATCTAACTAACCCACTCTCTCCTTGGCCTCCTTCTATAGATGACATCATCCTTCCACCCATGACATACTACTGCTTTTAGGGGCACTTTGAGGGATTTACAACATTTCTGGGGTTATATGGGGCATGACGCCCTCCCTCCGTCTCACTCCAAGCTATCATTTGGAGTGATTTACTTATTTTTAGCAATTTAAGTCATCTAGGGAAAAATACCCCAGGTAGACTACTTTAAGCCTACTTTAGGCCATTTTTTGAATTATTTTATGGTATAATTTTAAGTTGATATTTTATAATTCCAAATTGACATTTTAAGGCATGTCAGCCTAGATATATGTGTAAAGTGAGTGCGGTAATGTTATTTATAAGCCTCTCCTCACTTCATTTGAACATAAGACAACTAGGATAATACATTATGCACTTATTCTACCCAACTAGGGCTCTTTGGAAGTGATGCACACCTCTTGAGGAAGACGTTTTTCTGAGTTTGGATGGAAAGTTCTTGAAGTTTCTTTGGTTCTATGTTCTTGATAAAGGTGATGCTTTGATTTGTTGGTTAAAAAATTGTACATGGAGGTATCTAGGGTTTCTTCTTAATCTCTTTTGTTAAATGTTGATGAATGATGCATGTTTATGGATTGAATGGTAACCACTCGAGCTACATTATTTCTTGGTTGGGTCATTTTCAACCTTTAGTCACCTTGGCTCACGCAAGTACATCGCTTGTATGAGTCCTTCTAGGGTTAGAGCTTTAGGTATTTAGTTTTGTTTCCAAACCTAGAATAGGATTCTCAAAAGGAAGGTTGGTCACCTCCTTAGATGCCCTAGGGTTAGGGTAGAACCTAAATCCCTTGCCCCAAAACCTTCTTTCCATTTAAAACCTAGCAACTAGGGTAAGTTATGTTGCATGCACATGTTATATTAGGGTTATCTAGGGTTAGTGTAGGATGTGTTTTCACTCCTAAAACCTAAAACAATCGTCTTTTTCCTCCTCCTTATCCTCTTATTCCATTCTTGTATCCTCTTCACCATCTAATCCACTCCCTTTTCATCCTCAGACTACTGGTTTAGAGGATCAACCTCACCTTACATCCCCCTCCCTTCACTTTTGAAGTCACTCCAGACCTTTTCCAGCCTTTACATAGGCTTGGTCCTCCATTTCAAGGCCTCTCCAAGGCCTTCCAGCCAAGGGACAACCCTTTCAGTGGTTGTAACAACCTTTTAGGGTTTCCTTTGGCTATCCTTTTTCTAGACTTTCAATTCATTATAGTCTATCCCAAGCTTGGATAGCTCCAATACCTGCAAAATTATACCAATAAGAAGGGTTAAAGGGTTCATAATTATTGACTTCAATCATTTCTCATAATCAATGATTACTTGCAAGTAAAAGGGTGTATATGAGGCTGTGAATAAGTCCTTGAAACATTGGTGTTGTCGTCTAATTTACATTTAAATTTGACTTAGAAGTTGGATTGTTCATTGTTATAAGTGTTTGATGCATGACACCTTGAAAATATTGTTTGACACACACACCATATTTAACTTATTATTCATTTTTGTCACTGCTATACCTTTTGCAAACTGTCCAATACAGTTAACTTCTCGTAATTCGCATTTTGTGCAAGGTTGCATGAAAGCTTGTCTAGTGGACATTAAAGTTTGTTAAATACATGGATGTATTACATACTTTGAGTGCATGAATTTTTTAAAATAGGAACAATGACTACATGCACTTATTACTTTTTTTAACTCTGCTATATTGTTGTAAGTAGGTTGTTGCATGTATGCCTATATCTAAATGAATGACATTTTGTGAATAAAATGGGCATGATCTAAAGTTGGAATTGGTTTCATGCTTGTCACAAGTGAATGTATTAACAAATGAAATTGATATACCAATTTGTGTTTATAATATTTATGTTTATAGTATGTCTTCTTCATTCCTTAAATTGACTCCATAAAGGCATTAGTTGCTAACCCTTTAAAAATAAGACATAATTTGGTGTCTAAGTGCCCTTATAGACTTGCACTTAGAGATCTTCCCTAGGAGGTTTTGACTTCGAAAGAAGTTTGGAGAAGTAACTAAAGTGACAATGGTCACTCTCTTTGTGCATTTCTTCATCGGATACTAGCCCTGCTAGTTCACCCAATAACATTTTTTGGTGTCGTTGCCGAAGACCTAAAATTTGTTGAGGCGACTTATCCAGGAAAGAAAAAAATTGTTGGTAAGTATGGAATCCGTGTTTACATGATTGCATATATTTTTCTAGAAATGACTAATCTTGCAATATTTTCTAGCGACTCCACAAATAAATCAACCCAGCAATCAAGTATGCTTTTTGTTATGTACTTTGGTGAGATTTGTTTAACCTGATAGGTCTCTCCTAGTGACTCCACTGAAGAAAATAAAAAAATTGCTTTGCAAGACCAAGACCAAGAGGTATTCTTTGATTTGTCATTTCGTAAAATTTTGTTAAAAGCTAATTTTGCAGGAAACTCCACTAAAGAAAAGATAAAGATGTTCAAAGCAAGCATTGTTGGGCATAAGATATGGGGATTTTCGATCCATTTGAATTGTCAAACATTCCATAATACTCAAATAATTTTGACAAGCATTGTTGTTTTAAATCTATTCTGATATTCCATAAGGGTAAGGATACTGTTACAACACGTTATGAAGTTCAAATAAGTTCTTGTGGAATGGGATGTCACAGATGAGGATACCGTGATATAATTATTTGCAATGGCCTTCGGTCTGGGAGGGAACTGGGATGTATACGCTTAGTATGATGGACTTCATCCTAAGGGGATATCCTCCCATCTGCAACTAGTTGAAGTATTCTACAATCAGTGGGATCCTAACATTAAGGAGGAAATACTGAAGATTATAAAGGACGAGCATACAAATATTGATGAACATGTCTCAAAAGAGCATGAAGCACTCCTTGATGATGGTATTTACGATTAAGATCAATGTTCAAAAGGTTTTCTTGAAGAATCCATTGTTGAAGACTTGGTCACTGACATCATGGCCCTTATGTCTGAATATGAAGGGACTCTTGAAGATGAATGTGAAATTATTCTAGAAAATGAAGACTAAAAATCCCTAGTTGAAGAAACTGAAGAATTTGTGAGTTCTCCATATCCACGAGTTGCGGTTTCTTATGATATTTTATATCTATTAGAAGAAAATTATAAGGGTATAGAAGACAACAATTATTGGGAGTTCCTTGGTCCACTAGTATACGGTTCTTCAAGAGATTGTAACACCATAGTCAAACCTCTCCCTCACACATATGTGGGAAAATAATTCCTCTCTATCATTAAT
Source organism: Pseudotsuga menziesii (assembly GCA_001517045.1). Classification (NCBI taxonomy): domain Eukaryota; kingdom Viridiplantae; phylum Streptophyta; class Pinopsida; order Pinales; family Pinaceae; genus Pseudotsuga; species Pseudotsuga menziesii. Next base: position 163,754 of record LPNX010169232.1, read on the forward strand.
GAAGAATGGATCAACCTTTTTGTTGTCGTACTTGATTGCCATAAACAAAGGGTCCCCACTACCTTTCAACCGATGAAGTCCCTAGATCAATACTTCCAACACTATTGTGTGGTAAGTATGGAAGAAGTTGCTCAACCCTTTCTATCCTACCTTGGTAAGTCCTTAATGACTCATTTCAACAAGATCGAGACATGTATGATTTTTCATTCCTCTGTTTCATAGTATTTATTGTTTGTCTTTTTTTTTGAAGCATGAAGGTATGAATTATATAGTTGACAATTTCAAAATTTCAAAAATCCTTTGGGATGCTAACGTGATAAAGATGAGCGATATAATTGTGTATCCAAATAAATGCTTAATTAGATGCAGGGACAGGTTGCGGATGACATATGAATATTTGTGAGGGCCTACTTTTCTAATATCCTCCCAAGTTCAAGATCTGTGGACAATTTTTAGGAAAAAAATTTATCAATGGAAATGTATGATGGAGGTGTCCCATACATAAGTATAGTTGAAGCATGGATCAAAAAAATTTGTCAGAGAAATCCCTCTCCATGGTACCAATATTAAGGCTTCCAGGATTCTGCAATCATCCGATTTTCATCTCTTATCAAAAGGAATATCTTGTTACATACGTGGTTTGTCATTGATGATATTTTATCGTGGATTGTATCTAAAGACAAAGGTAAAAATATATGGTATGAATTTCCTACTCTATTGGTTACATTGGTGGTATGATTTCACTTAACCTAGTTTTATTATCATGTTTAGGGTAGGTAGGGTTAGTTTCATTTGAATCTAGGAATATTACTATTACCTTCCATTGCATTTTTTATTTCTCATGATTTAGTTACCTTTGTTTCTTATATGAAACAAGGAAGAACATACGTGTCTTGATCAAGACTCTTTTAATCCCCTTGGATATTTCATGTGTGTGTAGGTATAATGGTACCAAAAGATTCATAGGTTCTTAAGCACTCCCTGGAAGAACACTCGTCCCACAGTTGGAACTAGTGTTATGCTGCACCTATAGCCAGTGCACCCTCAAATGTGCCCCAGGGAGAGAGACAATTTTTCAAACTAGGAGGGATTTTATTCAGCAGTGGTGGTCATGGTTGATCCCTTTGGTCTTTCCTTTAGGAGTACTATGGCTTAGTGGAACTGTTGACTACCCTTTGTTGGGGTTTTGAACTTTGTGGTTGGTTTCCGAGGCTCCTAGGGGTTGATCATCGAGTCACATGGACCCACACCTTGTTTTCTTGAAATGGTGGCCTTTGTCTCAATTGTGAGACTTTGAGGGGGGTGTTGAGGGATTTACAACATTTTTGGGGTTAGATGGGGCATGACGACCTCCCTCCCTATCACTCCAGCCTTTCATTCAAAGTGATTTGCTTATTTTTAGCAGTTTTAGGAATTTGGGGAAAAATACCCCATGTAGCCTACTTTAATCCTACTTTAGGCCATTTTTTAATTATTTTATGTTATAATTTTAAGTTGACATTTTATACCTCCAAATTGACATTTTAAGGCATGTCGGCCTTGATATATTTGTAAAGTGAGTGTGATAAGGCTATTTATAAGCCTCTCCTCACTTCATTTGGACATAAGACAAGTGGGATAATACATTATGCAATTATTATACCCAACTAGGGATCTTTGGAAGTGATGTGCACCTCTTGAGGAAGATGATTTTCTGAGTTTGGATGGAAAATTCTCGAAGTTTCTTGGTTCTATTCTCTTGCTAAATTTGATGCTTTGATTTGTTGGTTAAACACTTGCACAAGGAGGTATCTAGGGTTTTTTCTTTATATCTCTTTGTTAAATGTTGATGAATGATTCATGTTTATGGATTGAATGGTAGCCGTTAGAGTTGCGTTATGTCTTGGCTGGGTCATTTTTAAGCCTTTAGTCACCTTGGTTCATGGAAGTACGTCCCTTGTAGGAGTCCTTCCAAGGTTATATCCTTAGGTCTTAGTTTTGTTGTCAAACCTAGGATAGGCTTCTCAAAAGGAAGGTTGGTCACCTCCTTAGATTCCCTAGTCTTAGGGTAGAACCTAAAACCCTTGTCCCAAAACCTTCTTTCTCCTTAAAACCTAGAATATAGGGTAAGTTAGGTTGCATGTGCATGTTAGATTAGAGTTAGTTAGGGATATTTTAGGCTGCATTTTCACTCCTAAAAAATAAATTAGTCCCCTTCTCCCTCCTCCCTACCCTCTCCTTCCCTTCCCATCTTCTCTTCACCACCTCAACCACTCCCTTTTCATCCTTGACCTGTTGGTTTATAGGTTCGGGCTCACCTTACAACCCCCTCTCTTCACTTTTGAGGTCACTCTAAACCTCGAACAACCTTTACATAAGCTTGGTCCTCCATTTTAGGGCATGTCCAGGACCTTCCAACCAAGAGATAGTGCTTTTAGTGGTTGTAACAACCTTTTAGGGATGCCTTTGGATGTCTTTTTTCAAGACTGTCAATTCATTACAATCTGTCCTAAGCCTAGACAACTCCAATACCTGGAAAATTACACCAATAAGAAGAGTTAAATGGTTCATAATTTTTGACTTCAATCATTAATCATAATCAGTGATTACTTGCAACTGATAATCGGAATGTGAATAAGTCCTTGAAACGTTGGTGTTGTCATCTAATTGACATTGAAATATGACTTAGAAGTTGGATTCTTCATTGTTATAATTGTTTGATACATGACACCCTGAAAATATTGTTTTCCACACACACCATATATTTACTTATTATTCATTTTTTCCACTATTATACCTTTTGCAGACTGCCCAATTCAGTTAACTTCTAGTAATTCACATTTTGTGCAAGGTTACGTGAAGGCTTGGCTAGTGGACATGACAAATTATTAAATACATGGATGTATTATAGCCTTGCCTAATTTGTCAAAATAGGAACACTATATACTTGCACTTATTACTTGTTTTACCTTTTCTATATTGTTGTAAGTAGGATTATACACTTATGCCTATACCTAAATGAATGACATTTTGTGAATAAGATGGGAATGATCTAAAGTTGGAATTGGTTTCTTGCTTGTCAGAAGTGGATGTATTAATGAATGAAATTGATATACCAAGTTGTGTTTACAAGATTTATGTTTATAGTTTATATTCTAAGTGTTACCAACATCAAATGAAAAATCGGCAATGTTCGAGAAATCGCGATATTTTGAGGACAATGATTTTTCTGCAAAAAATTTCGAAAAATCCCGCCCAATTTTTTGTCAAGAAATCATCAATTTTTTGCTGAAAAATCACCCAAAAAATCGCGAGTGGACAGAAAATATTGGTTGCGTGAACTATGGACTAAAAAAATGGTTTTAAGCCATTTTTTAATTTATTTTTCCTCATTTTGTCATTGTATAGATAGAGAGGAGAGCTAAGGAGACCAATAACACTTTCTTTGTGCTTAAGGATGAATTTAGGAAAAAATTCCTTCGCCATCAACCATCAAACTTGAAGATTGGATCTTTTTATTTGGAGGTTTTTTCCACAATTATCACAGTTGAAGGTAAGTAAAAAAATTTCCTATCATTTCTCATTTTTCCAAGAGGTATTCTTGTTGATTTACATTGCCAATTAATTATCCATCTTCAAAATTCAATTTCTATAGGGTTTTAAGCAAGTTTTTTGCACATGTTATGTATTTTGCATGCCAAAAAACGTTTATGCATTTTTTTCTTTCCCTATATCCATATAAATCCTCATAAAAATGTTTATTTATTTTCTCTCATCAAAATAGTTTTTGAATGCTCAATATATCTTGGATTTCTTCTTATGTTTTACATTTCCACTAATCACATATGCTACTAAAAATAGTTTTTTTATTTCCTTAGGTTCAAACTTCAAGTTCAAAGTATCAAGCTTCATTTTGTCCATATACAAGATGTCAAAGTTTTGGATCCATTTTGGGAGTGGGGCACGCCTATTGACCAACTCAATTGACAAATTATCACTTGCAATCTATGTGGGAAGAGACAAGTAGGATATGTAGGTTGAAATACCACCTTGAACAAATAACAGGGAATGATGTGGGTTCTTGCAACTAAACAACCCCATAGCTCATTGCTAAGGCCACATAAGCGAGTGAGGGCACCGGGATAAGGAAACAATATAACGAGGTCATAAGGAAACAAATTTCTCTAATATACGAGTCCACATCAGGAATGGGGGCTAGTGGGACGAGTCCATATATCGATACCCACTCTACACAGTGGTCCAGATCACCTTTCATTGTATCTTCAAGATGAAAACCTGGTGGAAAACTTCTATAATATCCATGGTGAAAGTAAGGAAAAAAGAAGACGCAAACAAACTTATTGGTCGATGCTTGCTATGGAGTGTTATTCCATTTAACTTTGAAAAGAACACATTTTATGTACCCAGGTTTGAGGTTGTCTCTATAGTTGGACCATGGTTTAATCCCCCTACTTATGAGGAGTTGAGAGGGCCCATCCTTTAGGATGAAAAGGTTGATTTCACTCACGGATTGGAGGAGCTTCAAAAATCATGGGATTTTACAAGATGCAATGTGATGTCAGATGGTTGGACCGATATGAGGGGTATGGCACTTCTCAACTTCTTGGTTCATTTCCCTAGGGGTCTATGTTCATGAGATTTGTGGATGCATCCGCACATATCAAAGATGTAGATTTACTATGTGGCTTGTTGGATGAGTTCACTCAATAGATTGAGCCGCATAATGTTTTCCAAGTGATAACGAACAACACTACGAACTATGTGGTTGATGGTAGAATGCTCATGGCCAAGTATCCTACATTATTTTGGACTCCTTGTGTCTCCCATTTCCTTGATTTGATCTTAGATTATTTAGGAAAGATTGATTGGATCAAGGATATTATTGATTTAAGGAGGATCATCTCAAAATTCATATACAACCATGCAATAGTTCTTATCTTGATGATAAGGTTCACATGTGACAAAGAGTTGGTGCATTCTTCCATCACACACTTTGCCACTAGATTTATTTCTCTTTAGTCTCTCTTGAAATTTCTGTGGGACTTGCAGGAGATGTTCATTTTACAATAGTGGCATGATTTATCATTTAGCACTAGACCAGAGGGGAAATCCACATTCATGCTAGTTGCATATGATGAGAGGTTTTGGGGTGCGCTGAAGGAGGTGTGCACCATCACTGAACCTTTGGTAAGGGTTCTGCGCTTGGTTTATAGAGAGAACGATGTAATGGGATGCCTATATGAGTCCATGGATAGGGCCAAAGAATCCATCCGTGCTTATTATGAGGAAAAGGGAGATTAGGGGCATGAGAGACAATAGATGATATGGGCGGTGATTGATGTGTGATGGAAGCACACACTCCATCGTCCCATTGATGTTGTAGGGTTATATCTCAACCCTATTTTTTCTTACTCCTATGGATTTAAATTTGATGGAGAGATTATGTATGGATTCTATGAGTGTGTCCATAGGATGGTATCTGGTGCAGCTGAGTGTACATAATTTTCCGAAGAGTTGGAAATGTATAAGAGAGCCACATGATTATTTGAGTTTGATATATCAATAAATGACAGGACCAACATGATGCTAAGTAAGATTCACCTAATTTCAACTTTCAATTTTCAAATTCAAAATTTCATTTTCTCTTTATAATTCTTTGTTTTAAAATTGATTGTCATTTCTCATGTTTATTTAATTCATAATTTCATTGTAAACCTATTATACAAAGGGTTTCCATTCGATTTCTCAGCTAGACATGTAGCTCTTCGAGTTGTGAACACAAATCGAGTGTATTTAAAAAAGTACACTCTCAAAAGCGCAACAGGTTAGACAATTTCAAATTCATTATATAATATAAATTATTAAATTCTAATTTATAGATTTATGCCAATTTACCTTCTAATTTATGTATTATAAATTTAAAATTTATAAATTACAAATTTAACATTTAATATTTATGATCCTCCTACAGGTTGGATACTCAACACCTTAATGATTTGGTCTACGTCCACTACAATAGCAGGTTGTAGGTAAAGCAGTATGAGAGAGAATTTGATGCGACGACCATTTCATTGGATGATATTGACACCACTTATGCATGGAGGGCAGAGTGTGAGGAGCTTGTTATGGAGGTATCCATTGATTGGATAGAGGTGTATCATGATACTGATAGTGATCATGGTGATGATACTCATAAAGAGGCTTTGGATGAGCATATTCCAGTTCCATAGGAGTTTCACACTGAGTCTGGGAGTGTGCCATAGTCAGAGTTAGAGGGAGATATACCCGATGGTAGCACTAGTACTGGTAGATGAGAAGGACTACCTCATTGACCTTTTGATTCTTTAGGACATCAATTTCGACCACCTTCCCCAGTTTCTAGAGGACATCATTTTGCAGGCTCTTCTTCTATAGGACGTCAGAGTCTCGTACGAGAACCGCAAACCTCAGGGGAACCTACTTCTAGTTCTAGAGTAAAGACCATTTCCACAACGATTGCCTTTTCCCATAAAAGGTGTAGAGAAAATTGATAGTTTATTTATTGTATTTATTTGTAAATGACTCGTGACATGATGATGATCATGAGATACAATTGTTATATTTTTTATGACTCAAGATTCAGGACATGATCCATTTTTTATGTGTGATGTATCTCTAGACATCTTATATATATATATATATCGGTTTCTTTCCATATTTATGTGGAAATGTATTTATTTGATGTTATTGTTGCTTTACTATGTTTAAAAATTGAAATAATAATAATATTTTAGTATTTATTAAGTTTGACAATTTTTCCTAATAAACGTTTGCCAATGTTTTGCCGAGATATCCCGAACGATGTTCCCTGGACCCTTCCAATTTTTTCGTCGCACCAATGTTTGCAACACTGATATTGATACATATAAAAGTTGAAGAGACCCATCAGTAGTCCTAGGTTGTTTGCAATCTTCCCACAAGCATACCCATAATACGATTTTGTGAGATCCGAGCAATCAAGTCGTTGGAATACAATCTAAAATGTACTAAGAGTAAGATCATCAACAAGACAAGCATCCTTAAAATTTAAGCAGAGGGGTATTGCTTCATCTGGCTTCCCCATTTTCTCGAAAAACAAGGCCTTTAATAACTTAGAATATTTCCACTACTGAGTTTGAAATTCGTTATGAAACAGTATTTCAAATTAAAAGATGGTCCAGAGCAATAAAAGGTGATTTGTACAGGTGTTTTCTAGTCTTCAAAGATTTGAAAAACAAGAATCGAACAAAATATTTGCTACCACCCTTAAAAATATTAGAGATTCTCGATTCAGAAACCAGAATTAGGGGTTGGTTGGAACGTTGTTTTATTAACAAAATTTGTAAATAACAAAGCATCATTTTAAAAATATTAACCTTGACAACGATTAGTATCATTCCTTTTTACTCCCCACTAGCATCAATGCCTTCCATATTTCCTAATGCATCAATCTGTCCAACGTTTCCAGTCCATTGGAAATTGAAAAGACTTCATTGCAACACTCTATTAGAAAAAGAATCTCGGTAGCTTGATTTTGCAAAAGAAGGCCAATCTGTTAGTAGATCAAGGATAATCAGGTTTTTCTTCAGACTTGAAAGTAATTCCAAATCTAGCCTCGAAATGTTTTGAGGAATAGAAAGCAAAGCTTGAACAGAGTTTACGGCTGCAAGGAAGAATTCTCAAGATGGGGCATAATGAGAAAGCAACATAGCTTTTGAAGAACTTGATTCACATAGAAGCCAAACGTTGAAACAAGGTATACCATCCTTCGAAGTACCCCCTCTTTTATTTTCTCTCTTTTTTCTCATTTTTTTCCTTTTTTTTTCTCAAACCTTACCTCCAAGCAAGATGTTTTTCAGATAAGGCTTGTCCAATTGTGCCTCGTAGAGGTTTTCATAGTTGGATTTATTTTTCCAAGTAATTCCAACCAAAGACTACTTTTCAAGCATCACAAGTTCTATTAGTCCCTGTAATAGGTTTTCACTATTAGAAATATCTTTTTTTCATCTTCCTTTATTTTTGAAATAAGTAGGATAGCGAGGTAGCTCAACATTGTAAGTGGGTTGAGTTAATTTACTGAGTGGGTTAGGCGTGGAATGAGTAGGAAGGTATGAGTCTTTTTTTGGAGTATTTTTCAAGGGTAGTGTAAGGATCTATGGAGGTGGAGGTGGAGGTGGAGGTGGGTTGGTTGTCGGGGTATGCGTACCAAAAAGAGGCCCTTGCCAACCATGTTTCCAAGGATGGTGTTGGTTTTTTTGGAGTGGGAATCATTGCCATGGACTCGGTGGATATTAAATTTGATGAAGACATTGAGTGTGAGGTGAAAATGAGAGAAAGTATGAAGATGATGAGGTATGGTTCGAACTGTGGTAAGATAGAATGAAAAATTAATATAACCATCCTAGAAACCACATAGTGTCTTACTATACATATAGTAACTTAGAATCATGAAAAAGAGAATGAGAACCTAACATAACCATTGTGGAAACCATATTGTTTCATTATAAAGTAGTGAATCATACTATAATTTGAGGTTTACTCATGAACCTCCTCCTCTTACTAGTGTTCCTGCAAAATGTTTAGTGCTTTGGGTGGCTCTTACTGCACCACAAAATCTTCCTTGTGGATATTCTAATTCTATTCATGCAACTACATGACCTAATTTAAATGCATCACATGGTGTATGATATTTGACAAAGAGGGTAGTCGACGGTTCCTCTCATTAATCCCCTTACTATGTATGTTTCCTAAAAAATAGTGCAAACATATACTTATTGTTCCTTTGACATATCCTCGAAACCAAAATGATGAGCTAATTTACTTATCAATCCAGAGTTCAACATAAACTTGTTAGATGTCATTCACTATATGTGTAGGATCCAGGTTTATTACTTACAACTGTTTTTCTACATGCTTTTATGAAAGGAAATTGCATAACACCACTCCTTATAAATTAGAGGCTAGCTCAATCAATTTTGACAATGGACCATGTACTTGAACATCAATCATGTAAACAGGAACCCTATTGTCACCAAGAAATCTCTTCGCATGATCTAAATAAATCCTTTTTCCATGGATCACCACTCCCATTGTTGGTGGGATAGGTATTACAGAAAGGAAAAGACTGGGAAGGAAACCGAGCTTGCATAAAATAAACAAATAAGTTATTCTATTTTTCAAAATGTAAAGGAAAATTAAAGATGCATATTCAAAATGAAAGTTAACCAAAAAAAACTCTGATTGTAATCGCTAGTTTGACTGGTGGCACTGCTTCGGTCAGGATTACCAATAATCAAAGCTAGTCACAGGTCTCATTCCCCTTCTTTCTCTGTTTCTGAAATTAGATATATAAACATATCATAGTGGATACTAAATATGAGAAATCTACAAGAATGGAATGAATATGTGTTCTAATAAACAACTATCTACAGATTTGTAAAATGCTAAGCTACGACCTGTAGTGTACAAAATATAGAAATAACCTACAGATCCATAGCTCCAACTCTCTAGAGTGGGACCCTATAGAAAGTTAGATGTTGGTATTTGATACAACAATAAACTTAAATTATAATGTGGATAAACTCATAGTGAACATCATAGAATTTTCAAAATAAAGTTTTGAAGGACTCTATATTTTATTCTAGATATCACCAGCTTATACATTGTACAAATGTTGGGTCCATGCATTTAATGGAGTTCAACACACTGTTATGCCTCATGAGGGAAGTTATATTTACATGGAATCAGATTTAAATTCCAACCCACGAATTTGCTCTATTGATTAATATGTAAAGTTGAGAAACAAAACAAATAAAATATGCTCTTTCCCGGATTCCTACGTTGTATTTATTAGCTCTCAAATTCCTGGTTTTGAATATGTTGCTTTGGATATTCCCCCACATGTTCCATTTGACCTATGTTGAAATAATGTAACTTAGAAGAATATTCTACTTGTACTTTACATTATTATTATTCCTCCTTCGAGAGATGGCACTTATGTAAAAGGTCATGTAAAAGTCATGAGGTAAATCCTCTATTGTAAGTCAGGTCAATAGTACCGAGAAAAGAATAATATAATTATTATTGTGAGATTTCGTAGGTATGTACGCCCTATCAATTAGACAGGTCGACCTAGTTAGGTTAAATGTCAATTTGGACTATCAGTATAAATAGAGAGGCACCCTCCCTCATTTATACACACTCACTCACACTTATATTGTGCAAGAGAGAGAAAGAAGGAGGGACAAAGGAGGAGGAGGATTAGTGTCATTGGTGTTTTGGATCTTATCCTTGGGGTTTTCTCTCTCTCTCTCTCTCTCTCTCTCTCTCTCTCTNTTGTTGGGTTTTTCCCTTTAGGGTTTCTCAGTGTAAATGTTGTGTACCTTGTGATTGTGTTTCTTTTAGTGATTATCTTTATGTTTTCATTATGAAAATGTATTAAATTCTTATCAATTAGGACTTAATATATGGTATCATAGAAAACTTAACATGGTATCAGAGCTATCCTAAAAAAGAGCAGCTTTCATGAGGTAAATCTCTCTTTGCTTCTCTGAACAAGAAACTTAGGGTTTTCTACTAAAGTAAAAAAATTTAGTGTAAGTGAATTAGGGAAGTGCACCCCTCCTAGGTGCATATTTTGGCACCAAGATCGAATTTTTTCAGTGGGAATATCCTCTATAAATTCAAGCCCTAGTTTGGCTTGGAACCAGAAAACCAGAAATCCAGAAATAGAACCAGAAACCGTAGTCCAAAATGTTGCAAGTCCAGTTTCAAGGGTTAGAATTTGGATTCTTTAGAAATATACCATGCCATCATAATTTCCTCAGTCAAGTGCATCCTTTTGTGAGTACATTTTTCATTTATGAGAAATTTCATTTTTTGTCATTTTCTATTCTTCGGGATAATATGTCTCCAAGCACTAAACTTGATGACAAGTTGGAAGGCATAGAAAAATTTCGTGCTTGGAAATACAGAATAAGACTCATTCTATAAGAGAATGATATTGTAAATTTTATCAAGGAAGTGTTGTTGGAGCCCAAGGAAGATGGAGCAAAGGAAAAGTACAAGAAATAAATTATTAGAGCCAATAGGATCATATAATATTCTATCAAGGATCACTTTATTCCTCAAGTATCCTCCAAGGATACACCTAAGGATATGTTTGATGCTCTATAAAGAATTTATGAAGGAATAAACATCAACTGAAAGATGAACTTGAGATCCCAACACAAAAGTACAAATATCAACAAAGGTGAATCTATCCAAGAATACTTAATAAGGGTTTCTCAATTCAAAGAACAACTAGAAGCAATTGAAGACAAGATTGATGAAGATGAACTACTAATGACCACTCTTATAGTCTTACTAGACCATGGGATTCATACATCCATACAATCTGTGCAAGGAAGGAAAGCATACAATTTGATGTCCTATGGGAAGAATGTGTTCAAGAGGAAGCTAGAGTAGATAACCGAGAAGAACTACTTAGAGATGATGACCATGCTCTAGATACTCATACTAGAAGAAGAAAAGGAAAACACCATTTCAAGAAGGAAACTCATAAGGTGTATTATCCTCATAAGAAGTTTCAAAAGAAAAAAAGGGGAGATTACAAGAAGAAGGATTTATCCTCTTATAAATATTATAATTGTGATAAGATAGGACAAATTTCTAGAAACTATCCACAAATAAATAAGATTATAAGAGGAAGAATAACAAAAGACATAATGCTCACCTAGCCGAAGAAGAAGTTGAAGAACCTCCTAGGAAGTTAGCAAAAGAAGAAGTTGAAAAATATGTTTTATAGATTGATAAGTTCTCTAGAAGATGTATTTGTCATTGGAATCAAAGAAGGTGGCATTTATAAACTGAAATGTCACTCGGAAGCAACCTTGATTCATGATACCACAAGTATATGTGAACTATGGCATAAAAGGCTCTGTCACATAAACTACAAATCCTTACCACATGTGAGCAAGGTAGTCAAAGGTTGACCAGATATAAGCATCAATCATGAAGGAGTATGTAAAGGATGTGCGAAAGGAAAGAACGTAAATAATCCATTTTCGAAGAGTGACACCAAGTCAAAATGAATAGTGAAACTTATACACTGATATGTATGTGGTTGAATTCTGTCAACATCTTTAAGTGGGTATGCATATTATGTAAGATTCATTGATGATTACTCTCGTGATACTTGGGTTTACTTTTTGAAATAAAAATCTGAAGTGTTTGGAAAGTTCAAGGAATTCAAACCCTTGGTAGAAAACATTTCAGAAAGAAAGATCGAGACACTCAGATAAGATAATAGAGGAGAGTCTACTTCAAATGAATTTGGAAACTTATTCAAATATGTCAGGATTAAGAGGGAACTTACCACTCCCTATAATCCAAAATATAACGGTGTCACTGAAAGGAATAATCGAACCAGTATGGAGGTAGTGAATACTATGATCCATGATAAAGATATTCCTATGCACTTATGGGATAAAGTAGAAAGGACATCAATATATGTCTAGAATAGAATATCCCATAGTGCACTTGGGTTCAAAACCCTTGAAGAAATATTCACTAGTTTAAGAAACCAGAGGTAAGTCACCTCAATATATTTGGTTGTCCAATGTTTGTTCATATTCCAAAAGACAAAAGAACCAATTTGGATCCTTCCGGAAAGAAAGGAATATTTGTTGGGTACTGTGAGGTCTCTAAGGCCTTCATAATCTATATACCAGGTTACCATCATATGGAAATTAGCAGGGATGTAACCTTTAATGAAGATAAAGCTCTCAAGAAATAAATAAAGTGTCAACTTAAAGAAACATATGAAGAAGTTGTAGCTCCCAGATGATAATATTTCAAAAGAACATGATATGTTGGAGCCCTAAGAAACTCCCCACGTGAATATCTCCCACAAGATAAATCCATATTTGGCTCATGAGATTATACAAGAAGAAAAAAGGTATGGTGCTACAGAAGGCTCTGCAAGGTAGAGCAAGAATCCAAAGCCATTTCCTAGTTATGTGGCTTTGATGTATGATCTTGTAGACAAAGAACCTACTTGTTTTGAAGCAATAGTTCAAAAGAGAGAATGGGTAGAATCCATGACATAAGAATACCAATCCATAATGAATAATAATGTGTGGGAAGTAGTTCCCAAAGCATGCCCAAACCAAAATGTAAGTTTGGTATCTTCCAAATGGATCTACAAGATAAAACATATATCCAATGGAAGTATTGAGAAGTACAAAGCCATATTTGTGGCCCATGGGTTCTCTAAAAAGGAAGGAATTGATTATGAAGATACATTTTCTCATGTAGCAAGGAACACTTCTATCAAAACCATCATGGCACTTACAACCAAGATGAAATGGAAGTTACAACAGATGTATGTGAAAACAATCTTCCTAAATGGTGTTAATGAAGAGTAAGTGTATATGGAAAAACCACAAGGTTTTGAATTTGAATACAGAGGGACGCATGTCTATAAACTGAAGACAGCTTTGTATCGATTGAAGCAATATCGAAGAGCTTGGTATGGAAGAATCGATAGTTTTCTGGCAATCTTGGGATTTACCAAAAGTAAGGTTGATCCTAACCTTTACTTCAAGGTTATGGATGATGATCCTATCATATTATTGTTGTATGTGGATGATTTATTCTTGACAGGTAATGAGAATCAAATCTTAGAGTGTAAGAGGAAGCTCATTGTTGAATTTGAACTGAAAGACCTTAGCTTGATGCATTATTTTCTAGGTCTTGAAGTATGGAAGAGCCCAGAAGGAATCTTCCTTAACTAATGGAAGTATGCAGTATAAATCCTGAAAATGTTTGACATGTTGGAATGTAAAGAGATGGCCACACCCATGGATACAAACTTGAAGTTGTTGGTTGATGCTCCATCAAAATTAGTGGATGCCACACTATACAAACAGATGATTGGTTCATTGATGTATTTAATGAATACCAGACCAAATATATGCTTTGTTGTGAACACCTTGAGTCAGTATCTCATTGATCCCAGGCATGTTCACCTGGAAGCTAAAAATCATGTGACGCGCTACCTGAAAGGTATGATAGACTATGGTCTCATTTATACTAGAGATCATGACTTCAAACTATATGGTTATACAGATTCAGATTGGGAAGGAAGTGTCTCGGATAGAAAGAGAACTTCAGAAGGATGTTTCAAGTGGGGGTCAACCATGATCTCATGGATAAGCAAGAATAATTCCATTGTTTCTCTCAACACTTTAGAAGTGAAATATATTGCAACTTGTTCCACCAATTGTGAATCCATATGGCTTTAAAATTTGTTGTTAGATCTATTCGATCTGGAGATGGATGCTACCATGATTCTATGTGATAACCAAAGCTACATGAAGATAATAGATAACCTTGTGTTCCATAATAATAAGAATCACATAGAAATATAGTACTATATTTGTGACATGGTGCAGAATGGAGCTATAAAGATCCAATATGTGAGCACAGATGAGAAGGTTGTTGATGTGTTGATTAATCCTCTGTCTTGTGTGAAGTTTTCACACTTTCTGAGACAAGCTATTTGTTGTCCATAATGACTTCCCTTGAAAGCAAGAGTAGTATTTATGCTACCATGGTATCTTGATCACAACAAGTAGCTTAGTTAGGATCGATCATCCTTAGACTTGATAATGTAACTCTAAAAGGAAGGATCATCTAAAATGTTGATATTGATGGACTTGATACCATAATTCTGTAAGGAAGGATCATCTAATATGTTGGGATTAATCATCCTTATACTTGATCTAGTAATTCTGAAAGGAATGTTATTCAGGATAAAGCACCCTTGTAACCTAGGGTCTGGGGTTACCAACTTATTACTAATTTGCAGATAGTTAGCTTTTTATAGGGAATGGAAAGATAATAGGAAGAAACTCTTGACTTACCTGATTAACAACGATTGATCCAATATTGATCTTCTCTCACTCCACTCCTTTCCAAAGCTTCTAGGGATGCATCTCTTCACCTGCAAAGAGCAAATTCTTCAAATAATATCTCATGCATATATGTATCAGAGGTTAGATGAAAAAAATATTGATAATATAAAAAAAACATATTCATTAACCAATACCCATGAAATATACACAATACAAGATTGGAAGAAGAATTATCTTTATTAACAATTGATGAAAAAGATAAGAATACAACCCAACTTCTAAGACAAGGACTCATCTGCAACCAAAGGACTCTGATTTCTGCTGCTCCAAGACTCTTAAGGTATACCACCAGCATAACTTTGCTCTCCAAAATTCATTGATTAGCCCCCACCCCAAGGCCTCTATTTATACTTTGGGAAATAGAGTGGTTTCAAAGGTTGGGATGGTTGAAATGGTTGGGATAGTTATGGATTAGGCCCCAACTAATCTCATCTAATATCGATTTATATTTTTTAATGTCGAATTAAGGTATACGCGGGTATTAATATAGGAAACTCACGTATGATACATGAGTTGCTCAAAGGGAACTCGCGTATGCAAGTATATGCGGGTTGCAATGCATATAGTCACGTATGCAACCCAAAACTCATAATAAAAATATATAAGGCTAGTTCAAGGATAATGCATCAAAGGTCATGCCCATCTATAGTGTTTTGGCCACTTCAATCCAAATTTGTCCTTTTGTGTACCAACATGAGGAATGGCGGTACTCTAATGGAGAAGTGCCATTTTGGATGATAACAGATGCCCCCTAATGTGTGAGGTCAGAGGAAAGTGATGGCCGAAATACATTATAATCATTATCTTGGATAACTTAGAAGTCCAAGGAAGCAGAGGAAGTACCTGAAACAATTACATATCAATGTCATATACAAAATCATATCTAAGGATGCCATGTTCAATATACTGGAACACTAGCTCCTTTATAATATTTGATTACATCATATGATATGGGTACAAGACCACGTATATTACAAAGGTGGATCGAAGCCACAATATACAATGATGAGTCTTCAAAATCTGAAAGCTATGTAGGTGAACACAACAAAATATTGCGCAACTTAGGTTATAGATATGAACCTAAGGTATTCATCAAAATCCAAAGGAACCAGTACAATCCAGACCACGTGAATAGATGTGTCGAAGTCGAACATGGATAGGACTCAACATATTATCAATCAATAGGTGATAATTGACAACTAAAGCAAAGGAATTCACCAATGATGAAAGTGAATCCTAGGGTACCATCGTAAAAAAACTCTAGGTCTTTGTCTTCAAGAAGTACTAATGAGAAACCATGTTGTGATGAGGAAATCAATAGATCCTCCAATGGATCAAAAGAGTGACTAGGAACTAGATAAAGGAAGGTAGACACAAGTGATATCAGATAGGATAATGATGGAATCAGGATAATAAGCAGAAACAAGGATAAATCCTTGAACAGTGAGCATGACACAAAGATGACCCAAGGCATCTTTTAACCACTATAGAATTTGAGGCCAAAATCCAACGGCTACCTTGTTTGAAATTCGACACTAACCTGTCGGGTATTCAACACATACACTTTTTTTTGGTCCTTGGTGGCATAACGTCGGATATTCGACCATCGACTAATAAGGGTCGAAGCTCCGACAGACCATTTTGTCGCATATTCGACCGTTATTCCTTCCGAAGTGCCAACCAAAACTACATAAACCATCGGAAATCCGATGTCCTCTGACCCCTGAAGTGTCATCTGTCCGACGAACAAAAGTGTCTGAGAAATGGCGGTGTCATCGGTTTTTAATTCAAACAGTGTCGGTACTCCGACGCACTCCGACACCTGAAGAGTCGGCCTTCCGACGCAGTCCGACACTTTAACCATCAGTCATCCGATGGGAGGAAGCGTCGGAGTCATGGCACGACTGTCGGATGGGTTGACCAGAGTGTCGAAAGAACGTAAAAAAAGCGACGCCTATTGATGGATTAAAAAAAAATTCCAAATATTTCACTTACGGCCACATGGTTTCAACCTATAATTTGACTACTGAAGGAAGCCTGGTAGCAAACTAGAGGATTCTATGTCAAGTATATATTTCATCCTTGCACATATAGTTATCACAACTACTTACTCTTAACTTTACTTCTTGCAAAATAGAAAACCCAATATCCTCAAGAGAAGCACCCTCCTTTATATTTATGGAATAAGGAAGAGAGTAATTACAAGCAAACCTTTTACTAAGTCTACAAGTGGACCACTTAACAAGACAAAGTCCAATCTAACCAATCCGTGAACACTTTACGAGAATGTTCCTTAACTAGAGACATTACATGTGCTAAGGGTAGGTGATTACAATAGAACTTCACGGTAGTGTGAACCACATGTACAAAGGTCACGTAATCCCATGCCTGCATGTTCCAACTTACCCACTTAGAAATGGCCTATGTGACTTGGCTTTCAAGAGAGTTGGAGAAAGGTTTCTTGCAATCAAGTTTTCCTAGTTGAACACAATGCAGTGCTTCTCTGGGTGAGACTATTAGTTGGAAAGTGGAATGAAACAGTCCCCATACACTGTCTGTGTCCCTAACCTTCATTTTGAGTTGACTAAAGTTCTAAAGGGTGGTATTTTATAACATTATTAAGATGAAATGGGTCTAAAGAATTGTGTTTATCCTTCATATGCATTGTGATAATTGTATAAGTATCTGCATAACTTTCTCCCTATATAAGAAAGAGCTCTCATGCAAAGAGTGCTTTACATCCCCAATCTTAATAAGTGATGATGGAGGACAATGAACCTATAGAGTCTCTAAACAGAGGGGACCAAAGGAAACAGCTAAGATATAAAAAAACAGAAATAAACTTGCTGACCAAGAGGCATTCAATACTTTTAGAATAGTCTAGATTTGCTCAAGGAAGGGATATAGAATAAGATTGAGTCCTACAAATACATAACCACTTCATATAGCAAAGAGACAAAGAAACAACAGAGTATGTTACCTTAAATCATTATTAATAATGTACAGTAGATGTTTAACTTCACTCTTGCAAATTCCAAACAACCAGTAGATAGTACAGTAGAATAGTCTAGCAAACTTCCAGGGGATCAATACTTGTTTTCAAAATTATAGTCTTAGGATAAATAGTAAATGGCAGATATACCTCATTTGGCACATTTGCTACTTTGAAATTTCCTTCAAATTTTGGTTTTGGAGTGTACTCCAAGTATTCAATGCCCCACCCCTACACACTCAAGAAACAAACGAAAAGGAATTGGAAAACTAAAGAAGAGCAACGAGGTTCATAACAATCAATGTAACATCAATCTGCAAACAATAAAAATTCCAAAACATATCTGAAAGAAATCCCAAAACAAAGGATATGCTGACCAATGGGCATGAAACAATGCCAAGTGTTTTTACCTCTCGATTTTTAATTAGATAGCCTTTCCCATCCACCATGTGTGAAATCATCATTATCATGTCATATTTGGCATCAGGGAACTTGAAAGGAAGCTTGGTTGTCTCTATATCAAAAGCACACACACAAACTTCAGCTTGTTGAAGAAGATCTACCGTATTTTCCAAGGTAACCTTTGAAGAGTCCACTTTAACAGTGTACCATTGTCCACATATTGCATCTACATGATTGCAAAATCCATAAACAAGTAAAGAATGAATGTTAGTTTTTCGGTATATAAAAAATCTTACTGTAAAGGCTATTGAATGTGGACTTATGATGTAGAGACAAGACATTCTTTGTTCAAAAGCATCTTCCAAACATTGAATGTGGACTTATGATGTAGAAACAAGCCATTATTTTTTTTAAAGCATCTTGAAAACATAAAATGAAGACATGAGTGTGTTGCAAAAATAAATGCATCTTGCTACAATTGACCAAGTATTCAAACAATCTATCTCCGAAGCTATCATGCCCAACCATTTATATAAACATGTTATATAACATCTATCATTTACTAATTCAATTCAAGTAATTGAAATCTTTAAAATCCTCAAGCAACATTAAATGACACTCAATTGTTTAATATAATCAAGGAATTTAAAATATAATGATCTAACATAAATTATGTAAGCAAAAAATTATAATTAGTAAGAATATATCACCTGATAAAACATGGATAACCAAAAATACTATGTATATAAGGCCATCGATCTAATCAAAACTCCATTTCTTGCCTCTTAACTATGGAAATGTTTCTCAATGCTATCTGCAACAAGTTCCAATGGAGGAGTCAAATAGCAATAGTGAAAATTACACAGTAAAAATTATATAGAAATAGATGTTTTTTAATGTATTCTTCCTTACCATTCATTGAGCTCCTCTCTGTTTCGAGAATAATTTAATATTCTCTACTAAACATGACCAACCACGTGAAGGTGGAAGCTCTTATGGCCCCTCCCCCCCTCACATCACTCTCAACTCCCCAAACCCAATGCCTATACTTGCAAATAACAATCTATTTAACTATTTCACAATGCAAATAACAATGCATCTACAATGCAAATTATTTCACTCAATAGTTGAAAAATGCTTTCATTAAATCATTCTTTATAACATTCATTAAATCATTCAATCATTCAATAGATGAAAAAACCATTCATTAAAACATTAATTTAGTCAATGGTAGAAAAAAAAGATCAGTAAACAATTCAGTAAAGCATTCATTCATAAAACAGAGGTAAAAGCATTAATTTTTTTTTTATAAAAAGAATTATTGAAAATTTGTTTAGTCACTTCCTTTTTACTTTTCTTCTCTTTAAATATTTAGTTAGAGTCACATCTTCGGGAATCTGATCATCGGTATCCCTACTAGTCTGCTCAGAAGGTTGAACTTCAGGCGAGGGGCGATGAATTTCTGCAATAATGTCAAAATATTTCATTAATATATTTATATTTTGATAAATATGAGTAATTCATTAAAAAAACATTATGAATGTGTGTTTTTACCTGCCATGTGCACATCAACATGTTCAACATTATCTCGTACTGGCCCAACCTGTTCTGTGTTATGATCTGCAGCTACATGCTTTGTAGTTGAATTGTGTAGAATTAGAATTAATGTTCATCATCTGCAATGGTCTATAAAAAACAGTATCACATTAATAAATTCATTACTAGGATGAGAAGCATGATCTTTGTTTGGTTGGTCATGTTCTTCATCCTCGACATGAACGGGATCGTTACTTTATTGCACAAAAAGGAATAAATAATTTACGTTAGTTGATTTATAAGGAACAAATTGCATGAGCATTAATAAATTATCATTAAAATATACAGTTTTCACATACCTGGGCACCATCTGGATCAGCAAAAGATCCTATAGTATTCATAGACAAGCTTCTCCAGCGTTCAACAACGACGTCAAAGCCATGTTCGAAGCCAAGCTTCATGTAATCCGCACTAGGCAATTCTTTGAACCGGTCGGCCTTCATATTTGCATGATGTTATTAATTTTAAAGACTTTTATCAAAACAAAACAAAAATAATAATCTGTATGATATTTGGATGCGGATTCGGGTTTTGCGATACTTACATATCGAGCCGCCAAGTTGCAGTAACCACCAGGCCCAAGCTTGTGTTGGCTAATTTTTTCAATTCTTGCCTTTGTGGCCTTAGATGTGTCTGAGAGCCTAGTTAATTTTTTAAATACATTAGTCTATGTACCAAAATTGATATAAAAACTAGTAATAATAAGGCTTACTACTACATTTTGGAATGAATTGCATACCTCCTTGTTCCACCTGGTGGTATCTTTCCTAATTTTCTCAGGCCCTTCTATTTTTCATATTCCACCAGGGCTTTCCACTCCATAGATGGAATCATTGGAGGGCGCTCATACCTAGGGTTCTTTTCTAGGTGAACTCTATATTGGTCTCGGACAATCTTTAGATGTTTTCCAGCCTCCTGTAGTACCTTCGATGTATCGAAGGTATCTTTTCCGAACAGACTAACCAAACAATTAGTCAGATCATCCTTTAAAGCTTTTGGCTACTTGTTCCACATTGTGCGGATGGTGGGCCCGAAGACATCCAAGGCCAAATCATATAGATGTTTATAAAATATATCATTTCCTGCAAAACATTATTGCCATCATTAGTGAACATTAGAAAATATTATCGGTATATTAGACACAAATTATAAAAAATAAATTAAACAATCTATAATGACCTCGAATCCTCTCTATCTTTATTGGAACCAGTTCTTCATTCACCAAAAATGTACACTTTATTGAACCAGTGCTAGTCACACGAGAAGATCCAGGAAATGCTTCCACATCTCTATCTAGCCCTGCATCCACCCCTTCTTCTACAACATCTGTTATGGGTGGGGCACCATCGGCTACACCCTTCGCTTCCCTCGGCGGTGTCACAGAGCGTGTTGCCGATAGTTTAGTGGACAGGATGGGAGCAGTATGTGGTGTACGTGGAGTGGTTTGGTCACTGGGACCAACTTTGCCTTGACCACCACTGATAATCTCCATAGCACACTATAAATTAAACCTGTTGTATTATAAGTTCAACAACATATAAAATCAAATATTATAAAGTTTTATAAATGAATTTACATTTTTATTCGATAACTTATGTCTAGTTGTTTACGTTGTTGTAACAACAATTGAAGCCTTTGTTCGAGCTCTTTTGTTAGTGGAACTCCCAATGTCAGACGAACTAGTTCCTCATTTTGTTTTTCCCTTGTCCTTTGTAGCACCCTCAATGGGTCTGCAGACTCTCTAATTTCACTATCTCTCATCAACCGAGAGATCTCATTCTGTAAAGAGTTTTGAGACGTCGTTTCATAAACGAAATCCCCTGTCTGCAATTGAAATATATAAAAAATTGCTTTGTCTTTGAAAATATAGTGTGCGCAAATCATTATATTATGGATTACATCTAGGATTACCTGACGCCTAGCCGAGGGTGTGGTCTGATCAACAGATGGGGATTTACCTCGATCAGCCACCTGCAAAAAAAGTAGAGAACATTATCACAATGGACGCAATATGCATAAGCTAACAAATACAAAACAAAAACAAAAATAAACACTATGCTACATGTTTTATATGTGTACATTTTTTAAGTATTTAGAATGTGGAATTACATTTAGATTAAATGGTTGCCTCAAGTCTCCAGTTGTCTGATAAACAGTTGGAGAGTTTCCCTGGTCAATCTGCAAAAAAGGTAGACAACATTACCATCATGAACGCAACCATAAAAATGAAAGAATACATAAAAAAATAAACATAATGCATCACAATAGACATGTTTACTATTTTAAAGTATTTGAAATGGAGAATTACATTCATGTTTGGCTGTTTCCCTGATGCTGTAGTCGGCTGATCAATAGCCAGTTGGCTTCTCTGATCAACACTCTGCTGGGAAAATCGATAATATTATATAAATGAACCTAATATACTAATGAAAATACATAACAACGTATCTGTATGTCCATCCTAAAATTTAATATTACATTAGCAATATTGATGTATACCTGTTGCCTTGACTCGAGTTGACAAACATCTACAGAGATGGAGGTGCCCCTGCATCAAAAACATACTAAAAGTTACATAAGGAAACATGAAATTAAGTAGATAATTTCAATTATATGCTAACAAAAATTCCTATAGACGTTAAAATAATTAATAAAAGGACTTATAAATTGTTTATTGTACCACAACCATACTAACATTGTTTGTATCTACACAGTTCAAATTGTAATCAATAAGCAGCTCTTCGCCAGCAACTATTGATTTAATTGCACATACAAAGACATGGTTTCATTCACGCGACTCGAATTTGCAGTTGAGTTTCTTTAATGTAGACCCTGGTTGTGTACTGTTGATAAACCCCACAATATTACTGGTTGTTTTTGGCCTTCCATCCATGTAGATCGTTGCTCCTTTATTTTGAGCTTTGTCTTTCAATTGTATATAATTCGTTGACAACCCATGTCTACGCATACTTCGTGTATATTGGACCAAGCGCATCCAATCACTGTAGTTGTAATAGGGTCCAACATACTCCATCAATTATGTACATCTACCATACCCAACTGTTATGCCGTCCATGCAAAACAAGCCCAATCCATGCAATGAGGACGGTGCAATTCTATATATCCTCTCATTCAGAAAAAAATCAGTGTTTACTTTAGGAAGATCACTAGGCACCCATTGTTTCACTAGGTGTTGGTACCTTAAGGGCACGTCGATGTCTCCCACTGTCTCATCATCATAGGAACATGACCCCCCTCCTTGGAGAAAAAAATTCATGCATTTGTTGAATTTTCTTCTGATCTTTTGACATCTAGTTTATCTAGCCCGTGTAGACCTACTTGATGTCTCAATTTCCTCTAACCTTCCCAAACTCCCTTCGCTGGAGGAACACATGTCTGACAAATACCTGTTTGGTTCTACCTACACTATGGCCAAAAATTTTTTTGGCATAAGCATGGCAAAATACCAACAAAAAAACGTGGAAAAACTTATAAGAAAAAAAACTTGGAAAGACTTGTAAGCCAATAACTTGTTAAACAAAAAGATTAATGTCAAGAATGAGTTTGGTTAATAGCTAGGTGTGGGAATTTGGTAGCCCTAAAAATTCTAATGTATGCCCCTCTTTTGGTTACATACAAGTCTCCATTCTAACTTATTGCTTGCATTGCCTTTTTCCAACATGAATTGGGTAGGCTTCATAAGCTTCAAATGTATGCTTGTGGCCATTGTACTTTAGCCTTTCAACGTTGTCAAGCTTGAGACAATATGTTATGCATATGCATCACATATAACACTACAATTTATGCCAATATATGTCTATACAAAACCTGGAGGTTCTCCTTTAATGGACTATCTCCTTCAAAGAACATATATCCTTTAAGTGGTTTTTAGTTTTCCCATGAATGATTTGTGATGTTGTAGATGATTTTAGTTTTAGAGTGGATGTTTTAACCTATGTGCTACTCTGAAGTGCATAAGCCATCACTTCAGAGGCATATTTCCCAGTGGTGGTGAAGAGCAGACATTTTCAGATCTGGCTACTTAGCACGTTAAATACATTTATATCAGTCTGTAATATTTGTTGATTTATTCCTTTTAGCTTGTCTTGATGATGCTTGTTTTCCCATATTAATTTTCAACCCTAAGGCAACGCTAACTTGTTTTCCCATACGAATTTTCAACCCTAAGGAATACAATTGATCAACTTCATAGGAATATTGGACAAACATTCAAAGGTAACACCTCTAATCTAGGAATCTTGACTACATCCACATCACTAGCCTTCAACAGACTGAGAATTCAAGTCTAATACTGAAGTAGCTAATCCAAAGAAGCAATAAATAAGAGAGATCAGTAATATGAGGGGATCATCAACCTCAATCATCCAAAGGATGTCAATAGCAACAACACATAAAAGACTCAAGTGCTAAGGGCTAGAAAAGCTGGAAAGTGCCCTGACCAGTACATTCACCATCAGTGAATTCAGTAAACTGAAAATGGCCTGAGGCCAAGGTTAATGCTTCTTTGGATAAGCTATCAGCCTTAGTATTGTGTTCTCTAAATATGTGAACTGCTTTTAGCTAGATGAAGTAAGGTTCCATATCACGGATACGTTGACACCAACCATCAAGTGCAAGTAAAGTTAGTTATGATCTTCTATTGAACCAATTAATGATGGTTGTGGAGCCACCATGAATGTGGAGAGTGGGAAGGACCATGGATTTAGCACAATAAAGGAGAGTCCATAAAGCAAGTAGTTCAAATCTGGTGTTTGTACTTAGACCAACACCCAATTTGAAGCAAAAATAGTGGTCCTGGGTGATCAAAATATGAACACCTATACCTCCAATTTGATTGGTTGAAGCCCCATCAAAGAAGATGTAGGTACAATTATCGAAATAGTTTATTTAGTCAAACTCGGAGGTTGGCTGGAGTGGAATAATGAGTACGGGCCTCCTCCTAAGGCCGGGTTTAATGGTTGTGCTGCGAACACACCTGGCAGCTCTTCATCTGACGGAGAAACTGGAACCCTACTCTCGGTTCCAGCTGTCTAATTTTCCAGCATGTTCTGCACTGTGTTCGGGGACAGTATACCGGTAATTTTCGGTGAGGAGAAGATGTTGAGCTCTTGCTGCCACAGGTCAACAGAGTTGTCTGCCATGTCTACCGGACCTACTCCCAAATTCACAAAAACCTCCAAATTGAACTGAACTGTCCAAAACGAAACAAGTCGAACCGAAGCTCTAGAAGCTCTAGAAGCTTTCCTAACTTAATTTACAAACAATAAAATCAGAGTGTCATGCATACTCCCAAACCCAAACCATTATTAATGCACAGAGTAAATCCCACAGGATGAAAGCCACGAATCGAACCCAGTAAGTTAGCAATTCAAAACGTAGCATTAAATCTACTACACAGTCCCAAATCTTTACACAGTATAATCTTTTATAAATGTCAATTGAAATCATATATACCAAATCACATTGCAGTCCTTACATAAAATCCAACACGCAATGTATTTACACAGTGAGGCACAAAGCCTCTTTTACAACTGTCAAACTATTAAAAATATTAAATGGAAAAGTCATGAGCTATGGCACCATTACAAGTAATGGTGCAGCCACGGCCCAAGGATGCCAAACCTCCCAACAAGAGTCCATTAAAAACCAGAGCAAGCTACAGTATAAACCCCGAAGGCAGAGTCAGTAAGTGCCACACGAAACCCCAAACCCAGTAAATTTTTCCAACTCAGAAATGCCCAGAACGAGAGGAGGCAAGTAAATCTTGCTAGCATGCTTACCATGGCCGTGAAGAAGAAATCCCAAATCGATTGTGTAGCCTGTGCAAACCACGGAGCGCATTTGTGTTCACCTGCAGAAAAACCAACGATGGCATGAAAAGCATGACCATGCCATGGAGAATACAACGAAGCAATGCATTTTTACACAGAGTCGATCTAGCTTACCTGCGAATCGATGGGGTCATCTCCCTTCTCCAAATGCGTAGAGGCCACACTAAACCAAAATGCCAAAAACCATATTGCAAAAGCAAAGGCCCTCACCATTAACGCATTGCCAAAAACCATTAACGCATGTACAAACCCTCACCATAGTTTATGGAATCAACATTATACCATATACCAACCAGTCACATGTTAAAAACTCTATCCTATGGTTTTGCCACCCTTTAAATATCAGAGCAGACTTAGTACTTAGGACATTGTATTTATACCATAGTATCCCAACCTTAGCCACCCTTTAAATATCAGCGTAGACTTAGTACTTAGGACATGGTATTTATACCATAGTCTCCCAACCTTATGGTATGAGTAGTCCTTAACACTATCATATAGTATTTACAATGTTTATCAAGCAAGTCTGTGCAAAACTAGAGAAATTGCGTAATTACATCTATAGATGTGCTACAAAATGAATGATCACTATAATAGTGACTCACAGATACGAGAGGGGGTGATGCACGAAGCCCTATTCTAAGTTCATGACCCAAACAACGAGTTTCTCATTTGTAAGCTGAGAAGGTTTGTAAATTGAATCCCTGAATAACCCACTAAATGAGGAAGGGTCTGTCTACATTCAAGCTTGTCCCACAAATGAACAAACATCACAGCGCGCACAAAAAACCCTTGTCACCCAAAAACCCTTGTCACAAAAAACATTATATATTATATGTTTTTTATTTTTATTATATATTATTTTATATTATATGTATTTTAGTTTTATTATATGTTATTTTATATTATATAAATTGCCATAATAGTATTAGGATATTTTTATTATATCCTAACTTGAATAAAGAACCTTCGCATTAATGAGGGAAGAACTATCTACGTAACAACACATCCCTCTCTTGGATAAATGAAAATATATCTTTGAAGGATGATTGAAAAGTTGAGCATGTGAGCATGGTGGTGATGATGATGATGATGATGTTGATGACGACGATGACAATGATGATGATGATGATCCTAATGATGATGATAATGATTGTGATGACGATGATGATGATGATATTGATGATGATGATTATCATCATCATCATGAGGATGACGACGATGATGATGATGATGATGACGACGACGACGACGATGATGATGATGATGACGATGATGATGAAGATTATGATGTTGATGTCGACGATGACAATGATGATGTTGATCGTGACAACAATGATGATGATGACGATGACGATGGAGATGATGGTGATGATGGTGACCATGATGGTGATGATGGTGGTGATGATGATGATGATGATGACGATGATGGTGATGATAATAGTGATGATGATGGTGGTGATGATGATGATGATGATGACGATGATGGTGATGATAATAGTGATGATGATGGTGGTGGTGGTGATGATGATGACAATGATGATGTCGACGATGACAATGATGATGATGATGATGACGATGATGATTATTATGATGATGAAGACAATGACAATGATGATGATGATGAAGATTATGATGTTGATGTCAACGATGATGATGAAGATGATGGTGATGATGAAGATGATGCTGATGATGGTGACCATGATGGTGATGATGGTGGTGATGATGATGATGGTGATGGTGATGATAATAGTGACGATGATGGTGGTGATGATGATGATGATGACAATGATGATGTCGACGATGACAGTGATGATGATGATGTGACGACGATGATTATTATGATGATGAAGACGATGACAATGATGATGATGATGATGATGACGACGATGATGATGAAGATTATGATGTTGATGTCGACGATGATGATGAAGATGATGGTGATGATGGTGACCATGATGGTGATGATGGTGGTGATGATGATGATGATGATGACGATGATGGTGATGATAATAGTGATGATGATGGTGGTGGTGATGATGATGATGACGATGATGGTGTTGATAATAGTGAGGATGATGGTGGTGATGATGATGATGATGACAATGATGATGTCGATGATGACAATGATGATGATGACGACGATGATGAAGATGATGATGATGATGATGATGATGACAATGATGATGAAGACTATGACAATGATGATGATGATGAAGATTATGATGTTGATGTCGACGATGATGATGAAGATGATGGTGATGAAGGTGACCATGATGGTGATGATGGTGGTGATGATGATGATGATGACAATGATGGTGATGATAATAGTGATGATGATGGTGGTGATGATGATCTGTATCTTTCAAAGATTAAATAGAAGTGATATGGGTGATCAATCCTCTTTCGAGAGTGTGCCGACAGATCATCTAGGTAGGGTTCGAAAATAGACTTGATGTCATGAAAAGAAAAATTCATTGCCTGCTGAAAAGTAGCCCCTGCATTTTTCAATCCAAAGGGAATTTTATTGTACGCAAATGTACCCCAAGGACAAATGAAAGCATTTTTATGTTGGTCTTCTGGTTTAATTTGAATCTGATTATACCCGAAGAAACCATCCATAAATGAAAACACTTCACTCCCTACAAAAGCATCAATGATTTGATCTATGAATGGTGTAGGGTAGTTATCCTTAGGACAAGCTTTGTTTAAATCACGAAAGTCAATACAGACACGTATTGTCCCTTGCTTTTGTTGAAATATTGTAACTTCGAAGAATATTCTATATGTATCTTTTGTGGTCCCCGATGGTATTACCGGGAGAACCACTTGTATTACTTTGTATCCCGATGCTTCTAATCGGAATAACTAATAAGAATCATGAGGTAGTCCCCTCTAATTGTAAAGGTGGGTCATTAGCACCCCAGTGTGGTTACTTGAGCCTACATGTGTAACTCGAGCCTACATGATTTAACTCGAGCCTACATGTTGAATGAGTTAATTCAAGTGAACGGATGACTATAAATAGAAGTGTGGTGCTCCTCATTTATGACACACACTCTCACTTGTGTAGCACATTAGTGGAGAAGAGAAGTAGCTAGAGAAGGAGGAGGATCAGGCTTTGATCTCCTTGCTGGTTTTATCTTTTTTTTTGAGGGGGCATATATATTGAGGAAGCTTTTGCTGGGTTTTTCCCCTTAGGGTTTTCCCAGGATAAATCTTTGTGTTCTTTTTGTATGGTTTTTCTTGTCTATCTTTTAGTGATCCTATTTATATGCTTTTGTTATGAAAATGAAATGAAATACTGATGTCTTAGCTAAGCATATGAAATGTTAACATGGTATCAGAGCTAACCTGAGAAGAAGACATTATGCAGCTACAAAAGATAGGGCTTCTTAATTTTTGGGTCTCTCTCCACAATCCATCAGAAAAAGTATGCTAGGCTGACTCTCCATTGAAGGGCGCATCCTTCTGTCGAAGCAGAATTCGATTCCGAGCATTTTTAGTTTTCGATGCGGAAATTAGGGCTTTCTACAAAAGAGGAATTTTTGAGTGATACCAACATAGGATTGTTCTCCTCATCAAAACTGAAGTTTAGAGACCTGGATCAAGAAATTTGGTTGGGTGAAACTTTGGGAAAGTCAAACCCTAGTTTGACCCCGAGCTAGAAAAACCCTAAGTACTAAAACTGCTAAGTTTTGGTACATTCGCTATATCCCAAGCTTGGAGAAGGCTCAGGAGCTGAAAATTGTAGGGGCCGAAGATAAAATCCTGATGTACAATGTGTCCAAAATTCAGCCTCATATTCACTATATTCTGGGAGATATTATCCCTCCAAGTTAGGGTTCTACCCTCTTCCAGAATTCATCCCTTAACAGGACACCTGGGGAGAACTACAATATCTTGGGCTACAGAGGTCCAAATGGAATTCCTAAAAATGTTCTGGAAAGGGCATGGACTTTAATTTTAGTGTTCCAA
Source organism: Pseudotsuga menziesii (assembly GCA_001517045.1). Classification (NCBI taxonomy): domain Eukaryota; kingdom Viridiplantae; phylum Streptophyta; class Pinopsida; order Pinales; family Pinaceae; genus Pseudotsuga; species Pseudotsuga menziesii. The sequence goes on from LPNX010169232.1 coordinate 193,570, forward strand.
ATATCAGACTCAGAAGATGAACCAGTGACACGTGGCATGTCGTACCACTTCGCTATTCTGAACAGTCCTGTAACAGTTCACCTTGGGAAAAGGATCATAACTCCCAAATGGTAAAACCAATTCTGATGAAACCTATGGTGTTGGATCAAGGACATGTGATGTTACCTCAGTGCGAAATTTCAGACATAAAGAATCAGTAATTTTGGAGATATCATAGAAACAGTAACATGAATTGCTGCAGAAGAAATTGGAAATCTAGGGCTTCCTGTTCCGGGAGCTTCCCTCCACTGTTTTCAGAAGAAGAAAAAAAGTACATTGGATAGATCCATTTGAAGAGATATATCTGTCTATCCAATAAGATCTAAAATATTCCAATTTTTTAAAATTAGGGTTTCTGTGACAAACCCTAGATCAGCGAGCTTCGGAACCAAGACGGACACCTCAAATCGGTAAGATCTAATCCTTTGCTATTTTCATTTGAGGTTCTCATTTCAAAGTGATCTATCACATCAGATTGATGATAAGCTTGGTGAAGTTGACAAATTCCAAGCCTAGAAGTATATTATCTCTCTGAAGAAAATGGTATGGACACCTACATGAGTATAGAGGTTCCAATTCCAGAGGGAGATGAGGTTAGAAGCCTTACACAAGAAGAACTTGGTCAAGGCCAAGAAGATCATTGCTAATTCAGTCATGAATCAACTTGTACCACAAGTGTCTCCCCAAAGACACCGAAGATGTTTGATTCCTTGACCAAGCTATTTGAAGATAAGAACTTAAATCAGAAGATGGCTTTAAGAAAACAGTTGAAGAATGTGAAGATCCAGAATGGAGAACAACTTGAAGCGGTAGAAGAAGAAGTGGAGAATGCAGAAGTGGTGATAGCCACCTTGAATGGCCTCCCAGGATCATGGGATTCATTCATGCAAAGAATGTGTGCCAGAAGGAAGTAATTACTTTCAACAGACTTTGCGAAGAAGAAGACGCTTGTCTCATAAGAAGAGAAGAAGAAAGATGGAAGCAATTGAAGATCAAGCTCTCACCATTCAAAGAAGATCCCTCAAGCGATGAGGAATATGAAGAACTCAATTCTTAAAGAACCTCTTATCCATCTTATCATTTGGATAAGAAATGATGATTTCATGAATGAAGAAGATGATGAAGCAGAATGATCAAGAAGGAGTCTAGCCATGAAACAAACAAAAGATAAGTATTCAATTGTCATTTAATGATATTGTTTTGTTATGCATTTGATTATATTCAGTTGATGGGTTATGCATGATAGATTGTTTGCATTAATGACTGTATACTACTAATATGCAAGTAGCTCATGGTGCTATACAACTCTCCATTGCTACTTATCTAGAATGAAACCTCTTTGCTGACATATTGGATTAGTGCACAATCTCAATGTTGTCCTGGTAGAGATGGAAGGCATCTAGAAAAGTTTCTGTGAGATATGGATGAATGGTGTATTGGCTAAAGTTGCATGATGCATAAGAATTTGTCGTTATGCATATGTTTTATGAAATAGTTCTAACCATGCAATTGGTCCATTTGAATTGTAGGAAAGGTCCTGAACAAACTCCTACAAGAAAACAAGGATGAGACTTGTTCCGAAGAACAAGTGATGACAATTCAAAATTCACTCCAATAAACATGAATTTGAAGCCCCCAGGGTCAGAGACACCATGACAGAAGAAAGAGCTTTAGAGAGCAGTAGATCCACCCCGAAGGATGAAGACCACCATGGGTACGAAAGATAACTCAAGATAAAGAAAATAATGCTATGAAAGAAGCTATGATCAAATAATAACAGTTGATCATGGGGAATGATGTATACGATATGATTTCGAGACATAAAGAGAAGTACATAGTATCTTCCATATGGATCTTCAAGAACAAGTGTACAAAGCAAGGTTCATGATTTGCCTCAGAAAGAATAGACTATGACATGACATACTCTATTGACAAGTATATATCAAGCATAGAGCCACCTGTACATAATGAAGAGGGAAGATGATACTCCACTTCAAGGGGAGTGACTACAGAAGATATCTAAGTTCGACATGGCACAACATGATGGACGGCTTCCTGCTGGATCGAGACTTTACCAAGAGTAAAGTGGGTTCCAACCTTCAAGGTTGAATGCAGAAGACTAGGATATGTTGATGACCTGACAAGACAAACTCATAGAAGATGTTATGATACTAGAATGATGTTTGGGATATAGTTCCCAAACCAGAAGGAAAGAGTATTGTATCCTCCAAATGGATATTCAAAATAAAGCATGCAGCTGACGAAAGTATCGAGAAGTATAAAGAAATATTTGTGGCCAAAGGATTCTCTCAGAAAGAGGAAATTGATTATGAAGAAACATTTTCCCCAGTAGCACGGCATACTTCGATTAGAGCCATCATGGCACTTGCATCCATGATGAAGTGGGACTTACACCAGATGGATGTGAAAACAGCTTTTCTAAATGGTGTGATCGAAGAAGAAGTATACATAGAACAACCACAAGGATTTGAAGTTGAAGATAGACATACTCACGTATGCAAATTGAAGAAGGCCTTGTATGGTCTTAAACAAGCCCCTCGAGCTTGGTATGAAAGGATAGACAGTTTCCTGTCAACTATGGGCTACCAAGAGTAAATCTGATCCTAACCTTTATCTCAAGGTTGTAGAAGATGAACCTGTCATCCTGTTATTATATGTGGATGACTTATTCTTAACAGGGAATAAGAAGCAAATCATGAAACTAGAAGAAGAGTTTGAGATGAAAGACCTTGGGCTAATGCATTATTTCCTAGGTCTGGAAGTATGGAAAAGTTCAGAAGGAATCTTTCTCAACCAAGGAAAGTATGCGATAGAGATAATGAAGAAATTCAATATGTTGGAATGCAAAGCCACGGCCACACCCATGGACTACAACCTAAAGCTGTTAGCTGATGACTCATCAGAGTTAGTGGATGCAACTAATTCCAAACAGATCATTGGGTCATTGATGTACTTAACAAATACCAGACCAGACATTTGTTTTGCTGTAAACTCCTTAAGTCAATATCTTGTTCAACCAAGACGGGTTCACCTAGTAGCTGCAAAACATGTGATGAGATATCTGAAAGGGACTATAGACCTTGGTCTATACTATGATGGTAGCCATGAGTATAGATTGTATGGCCAGATTGGGCTAGAAGTATCTTAGATAGAAAAATCACATCAGGTGGATGTTATAGTCTGGGATCCGCTATGATTTCATGGTTTAGTAGGAAATAGTCCAGTGTTTTTCCTTGCATGGCTGAAGCAGAATACATAGTAGATTGCTCTGCTAAGGTGTGAAGCCATATGGCTTTAGAAGATGATATCAGGTCTCTTTGACCTAAATATGGATACTACAATGATTCTATGTGATAACCAGAGTTGTGATGACAAAGAACCCTGTGTTTCGTTGTAACACATAGAAATCCAATATTTCTACGTACGAGATAAGATGCAGATGATGATGTTTCAGTATTCCCATACTAAAGATATAGATGATGTTTCAGTATTTACATACTAGAGATACAGATGGTGATTTCGTATTTCTATACTGAATATAGAGATGATGATTCTTTCAGTATTTCTATACTGAATATATAGATGATGATGCTTTCAGTATTCACATACTAGAGATACAGATGGTGATAGTTCAGTATTCACATACTGAAGATGTAGATGATGATGGTTTAGATGATGATGTGCTGACGAAGCCTCTGTCTTGAGTAAAGTTCGAACACTTTCGAGACAAGCTTGGTGTGGTTTGGAAGAACCTTCCTCAAAAGGGGAGTAGTGATGTTGTAGTGGGATTGTATCATCCCTGGGCATCTTTCCAAAAGTGATCCGATGACCTTGGTCCTCGAGAATGAAGAGGGATTGTATCATCCTGGGACATCTGTCCAAAATAGATCCGGTGACTTCGGTCTTCGTGAATGTGGTGGGATTGCATCATTCTTGAACCTCACTTCAAAATGTATTCGGAGGTCTCGGGCCCCGTGAAAGTGGTGGGATTGCATCATCCCTGAACCTCAGTTAAAAATGTATCTGGAGATCTCGGTCCCCGTGAATGTGGTAGGATTGTATCATCCTTGAAATTCGGTTCAGAACGGATCCGGTGACTTCGGTACTCGAGAACGTGTGTTGATCCCATAATTCCTAGAGGAAGGATTGTCTGAGTTCCACATCTGTGTTGATCCCGTAATTTCGAAAGGAAGGATCGTTAGTAACTTCGTAAAGACCTAAATCCTGTAATTCCGAAAGGAAGGATCATTAAATTGATCCCGTAATTCCAATAGGAAGGATTGTCTGAGTTCCACAAATGTGTTGATCCCGTAATTCCAATAGGAAGGATTGTTTGAGTTCCACAAATGTGTTGATCCCATAATTCCGAAAGGAAGGATCGTTAGTAACTTCGTAAAGACCTAAATCCCATAATTCCAGAAGGAAGGATCATTAGTAACTCCGTAAAGACCTAAATCCCGTAATTCCGAAAGGAAGGATCGTTGGTAACTCTGTAAAGACTTGATCCCGTAATTCCAATAGGAAGGATTGTCTGAGTTCCACAGATGTGATGATCCCGTAATTCCAATAGGAAGGATTGTCTGAGTTCCACAAATGTGTTGATCCCGTAATTCCGAAAGGAAGGATCGTTAGCAACTCCGTAAAGACCTAAATCCCGTAATTTTGAAAGGAAGGATCGTTAGTAGCTCCGTAAAGACTTGATCCCGTAATTCCGAAAGGAAGGATCGTCTGAGCTCCACAGATGTGTTGATCCCGTAATTCTGAAAGGAAGGATCATTAGTAACTCCGTAAATACCTAAATCCCATAATTCCGATAGGAAGGATCGTCTGAGTACCACAGAAATGTTGATCCCGTAATTCCGAAAGGAAGGATCATGTTGATGATGATGATGTTGATGTTTTGATGATGTTGATGTCTTGATGATGTTGATGTCTTGATGATGATGATGTTGATGTTTTGATGATAATGATGTTTATGATGATGATGATGTCTCTGATCAAAAGATCATAGTATGATGATGATGTTGTTGCTGATCGAAAGATCAAAGTGCTGAAGATGATGTTGCTGATTGAAAGGTCAAAGTGTTGAAGATGATGTTGCTGATCGAAAGGTCAAAGTGCTGATGATGATGTTGTTGATTGAAAGGTCAAAGTGCTGATGATGATGTTGATGATCGAAAAGCCAAAGTGCTGAAGAAAATGTTGCTGATCGAAAGGTCAAAGTGTTGATGATGATGTTGCTGATCGAAAGATCAAAGTGCTGAAGATGATGTTGCTGACCAAAAGGTCAAAGTGCTAAAGATGATGTTGCTGATCGAAAGGTCAAAGTGCTGAAGATGATTTTGTTGATCAAAAGGTCAAAGTGTTGAAGATGATGTTGCTGATCGAAAGGTCAAAGTGCTGAAGATTGTTGTTGTTCAAAGCGGTCAAAGATTGTTGCCGATCGAAGCAATCAAAGTGTTGATGTTGTTGAAGACTAAATATTGAAGATGAAGACTACATGATGTTGAAAAGCTTCCAATGATTTATAGATGTGTTACCCTGATGATGTTGATGATGTCCTCTATCTCTCTCCTACTATTGTTGTTGTTGATGTTGTTGTAGAATACCCTTCTTGTTAAGGGGGAGTGTTGAAATATTGTAACTTCGAAGAATATTCTATATGTATCTTTTGTGGTCCCCGATGGTCCTACTGGGAGAACCAATTGTATTACTTTATATCCCGATGCTTCTAATCGGAAGAAATAATAAGAGTCATGAGGTAGTCCCCTCTAATTGTAAGGGTGGGTCATTAGCACCCCAGTGTGGTTACTTGAGCCTACATGTGTAACTCGAGCCTACATGATTTAACTCAAGCCTACATGTTGAATGAGTTAATTCAAGTGAACGAATGAATATAAATAGAGGTGTGGTGCTCCTCATTTGTGACACACACTCTCACTTGTGTAGCACATTAGTGGAGAAGAGAAGTAGCTGGAGAAGGAGGAGGATCAGGATTTGATCTCCTTGCTGGTTTTATCTTTTATCTTTTTGGGGCATCTATATTGAGGAAGCTTTTGCTGGGTTTTTCCCCTTAGGGTTTTCCCAGGATAAATATTTGCGTTCCTTTTGTATGGTTGTGCTTGTCTATCTTTCAGTGATCCTGTTTATATGCTTTTGTTATGAAAATGAAATGAAATACTGATGTCTTAGCTAAGCATATGAAATGTTAATAGCTTTCTGTCGACAGGAACAGGGTTGGATACCCATTCAGTCAAAGCTATCGGGTAAATGAAACCGATTTTCCGTAGTTTTTCAACTTCAGCCTTAATAGCTGCCGCTTTACACGGATTGACAGGTCTAAGTTTTTGTTGAACTGGTTTGGAATCAGGGTAGGTTCGGATTTCATGTTTGACTATCGATGGATCAATGCCCGGAATCTCCTCATATGACCAAGAAAACACGTAGTAGAACTATTTAAACAAGGCTGTATAGATAGCAATCTCCTCCGAAGAGAAGTTTGCGCCAATATATACATTTTCCACAATGTTGGGATTCGCAGAGATGTTGATAGGAATAGAAACAAAAATGTTTGCCATATTCCCCTTGGCAAATATTCCCTCCCTGGGTAAGAGATTAATCGGTGTATCAGCATCACCTGCTAGTCTCATATGGAACTCTTGATTTTCAATCCTGCTTAATTCTGGAAGAAAATAGTATCGATGATGAAGATCTTTGCAAATCTTATCTCATCCACACATAGCTTCCAAAATGGCTTCGTCAAATGGAAAAACTATGTCTAAGCAGTCTTCACTATGAAGAGAGTTCTCTACCCAAGCAGGAAGATAGGCTTCTTCCGACTCCTCTAAGACTGTGAGAGGGACCGAAACAGAATCAACAGCGGTATGAATGATAACTTTATAAGCTACTTCCACTGCCGATAAGAGTACTTCAGGTTCATGATGGGAAGGAAGAACCCAAGGGTCCTTTTTATCAACAACCATTGCAATAGACTTCCCTACACTAGTAGAACCTAAGTAATTAACCAGAGCTGGAAAATTGAATGTGCCCATCAATGATGAATACATTCCAGCCCCTAAGCTCTCTAAAGCAGGTTTAACCTGATCAACCAATGGCACAGTGGACTCATTAGTTTCCATGTGTCCCTTCCGAGTAAAACTGAGTTGGTCTACAGTAACCAACTTCCCTTTGTGAAGAAACACTACTACTCGAAGAACGATTGATGAAATAGTGGACATGGCATAAGTCCAACTTCTCCCAAGGAGCAAGTTATAATCCAATGGTGCATCGATCACCTCTATCTCAACAAACACTACCTTCCCTACCAACTTCATTTCGAAAGCTGGTAGGATACCATGTGAACGAAATGACCTTCCGTCGAAAGCAATAAGTAGGGTGTTTGATGGAACTAGCTCTGGAGATCCAAGAGCCTTCCAACAAAACAAGGACATGACACATGTGGAAGCGCCCTCATCAACAACTGCCCTTCTGATAGTTTTTCCGCCATGGATGACATCTATCCATAAGGCCACATGTTACGGTAGGAAAATTTTGACATCGGACAAATTAAAATTCACCATGAGGCTCGATGAATCCATACTACCTAAGGCTACTAAGAGTACATCTCATTGGGTGGGACAACTCTGTAACACCTCTAAAGCCAACATCGCACAAGGGGTTTGGGATAAATCTTCAACTACAGAGTAATTGGCTGCAGCCCTAGCATTAGGGTTGTGTAATGTTTTCTTGAAGACACCTTCGGGTATATTGGGCATAGTTTCGACAAGTTTTTCAATTGTGAGAGGGCTAGAAGTTTCACCTATAGGCTTACCCTTCTTCGGAGCCTTTGTCTCATAGTTCTTGTTCCTAGTCTGGAGTAATGTCTGGGATTGAACCATGTTGATATAATTTGGGTCAGGGGCATTTGGGGTGCCCCTTGCTACATTTGAAGCTAAAGCAAAATTTTGTCCTTGAGGGAAAGGATCCTTTAGGACAGTCGGTTGTTGGCTTTTGGGCAGCTTCTGAGCTTGGTCCATAAGGGGACATTGGTGGGTCAGGTGATCTTCCTAGCACAACTTACATGGAAATTTCACCTTATTCTTCTCTTTTTTCCCCCATCAACATTATTTGTGGGTTTTGGCTTGTTTTGGTTTCCCTCACCTTTCTTCCCCTTTTTCTTTTTTTCACCGGGCTGCTGATTGCCCTTTTGGGAGGATTGTGCAAAAACATTTGCATTCTGGGGTGAGGGGGTATCCTTTGCTACCTCCGCCATAGAGTGTTTGATGGACAAATCATGGATTTGGTTAGCCAAAGACTCCATAGTGGGAGATTTCACTGAACCAACCACCCCATCGACATGGGGTCCAGGCTTAGGTTTTTCGACACTATGGGTTGGTCTCGGTGCATCAGGGATGATTTCAAATAGAATACCTAGGCTGAGAATATATCAAATCTAATTGTTGGGCCCTGAGGATAGCCTCTTCCTCATTAGTTACTCCCAAAGTGGACACGTCCTTAGATATATATGGCAATAAGGACTTAAGGAACCATTCTAGTAAAAAATCGAGAGGGATAGTGGCCTTAATGAGCCTCTTCCGCCTTCTCCACTCTTGTATGTGATCCGAAATATGAGTGGCTTTGTCCTATCGAAAGGTGGACAATAAGTCTGTCCTGGCATTATACCAGACAGGAAGTTGGAAATGGTTAAGGAACACATTGGCTAAGTCCCAAAAACTACCAAATGCAGCAGAGGGAAGTTCAATGTACCACTTTGCTACGGCACTAGTAAGAGTTCTTTGGAACAATCTCAACCGAACAATGTCATCGTTCAGTGAGTTGGAGGAGCACCATAAGTGGAAAGTGGTGATATGAGCCCCTGGGTCTTCACCAACTTTTCCTTCAAATTTTGGGATATCCGAGGGTAGCTTGGTAGGAACAAGTGTCCAAGTGGCATTATGTCTCATCGGATCATTCATTAGCTTGGAAAAATATGGAAAATTCAAAGGTGCCAGGAAAGGAAGCTTGGGCCTAATCGGAGCATGAAAAGTACCATCTTGGGAAGTAGAAGGACTTGCCCCCAGGTTCCCAAATGTGAAGGCAGGGTTTCCCCCAGCTACTGGTTGCGAAGTAGTCGGACCACTTTGGAAAGGATTCCACCCATAAGCCAATGGATTATGTGGTGCAGTGTATGAGGTTCGAGCTGCCCCAGTTGAAACTGGAGTTTGGAAAATAGGAGCAGACATCCCTCTGCTAAAAAGCGAAAAAGGAGAGCTCATGAAGGGAGATGAAACCGACATTTGGAAACCATGACCATAAGGGTTAGTGTTTCCGAACTGCACTCCTACATATGCATGTGTTGGACCTACATACACTATTACATAGAAGGGGTTACTAAGACAATATTTGAGATAATATTTGTGTAAATTGTCTCAACTTAAGACAAAAAAAAGTTTGTGTATTGTCTTAAGTATTGTCTTTAAGTGGGTGTCTTAAACTATTGTCCTAAATTTAAGACAATAGTTTAAGACACCCACTTAAAGACAATACTTAAGACAATACACAAACTTTTTTTGTCATAAGTTGAGACAATTTACACAAATATTGTCTTAATAACCCCTCTATGTAATAGTGTTACAATATCAAGCTGCAGTGGAATCGAACCATTATCTTCCTGCTTCTAAAGCAAGCGCTCTTCCATTGAGCTAACACCCTTTATAGAAAAAGAAGGAACAATCACTGTGAAAATCCTAAGAAAGACGTCAATTAAAAATACAATATTATTTAATCCATATTTTAAATACAACATTGTTTATAACAAATGCATTTACAAATAATGTTGTTTATTGTATAGAAGAAACTTATTTTTTTAAAGTTTATGACATTAGCAATTGTCACTTGGATGGCAAGGTACAAGGTACATAGCAAGAAAGGTAGGATCATACCTAATGTCATGGATATATATTTCACTTGTTAGAACGTAGATGAGTGATTCTGTCGGTTCAACATTATTGAAGCAAAATATAGCAAGTATACTTGAATGCTAATTTTATAATAGTGGCAAATCACGTTGTGCCTGGCTACAAATTAAATGCAATAATTCATTTGAGTACAAGCTTGGTGCCAGTTGGCGACCATAAGATCTGAGTGCTAGGTCTCAGTATTTCCATTTCCAAAATGTAAAAAATATGTACTCCAGTAAGTAGAAGGATAATAAGGATTCTGGTCTCAATATTTTCATTTCCAGAAATATGAAAAAATATGTAATCATGGAAGAAGAAAGGATAAAAATATGCAATCAAGGAAGAAGAAAGGATAAATAGGATTTCAGTTTCATTATTTCAATTTCCAAAATATAAAAACTTGTAATCTTTATTGAAAAAGGATAATTAAGATTTTGGTTTCTTTATTTTCATTTCGCCCACCCAGGTTGATGGCCCTTTGAACACATAAAACTATAACCTCACCTCAGAATAAGAAAGATAATTAGTATTCTAGTCTCATTATTTCCATTTCCAAAATATAAATAATATGTGGGATAGTTAGGATTCCGATGTTCTTGTTTTTTATACCCATGATTTGGATGCTCATGGTGGAGATTAGTAATTAGGGTTACAATTATAAATGTGACGGGCGATATGTAGTGAATTGGGGTTAAAAATATTATAATGGCTTATTGTTGAGATAGAAAAGAGGATGGAAGTGGAGCTCTTATTGATTGACTAGCTTCAAAAAAACCATCAACGAATATTAGTGTCTGGTGTAGATCAAGTCAAAAAGCCTTAAAAAGGATGGGGAATAATGATCCTATTTTTATTACTGATGGGCTGAACCTGATTACAATGTCTAACTTGGAATAAAAATAATTGAATATGTCTCTCTATTTAACTAAATTTAATGAACATTAATGAGTTTAAGTTGAAACTTCACTGTTTTTTAATATATATATATATAGTGTTAACTGTGATCATGCCTTGTCTCTCCTTAACTCGTATTCTTGCATTATTGTTTTATTAACATGTGACACTCCAACTGGGATTTTGAAAACATTGCAAAAACATCTTTATTGAATTTGGGAAATATGGCTGCAAGTTCATCAGCTTCATATTACGCCTCCAATTCTACCAATGAAAAATATTTTCCGAATGATGGACCTTCAGAAGTGACAAGAGCAGGAGTTCAAAGGAAAATTGTACAGGAAGAAAGCTCCTCTTTCATGGAACAACTTAATAACTCCCAGGATGACAAGGGAAAAGGAAAGGCTAATTCCCAGGATGGTGATGGCAAGGGCAGGGGAAATGCGATGATTAGTGGAGCAGGTGCACATCGAACATGATGTGCCACAACTTTATCTGTTTCATCTTGCTGGTACTACTGCCAACACCATTGTGTTCATTCCACATTCACCATGCCCACGATAAAGCTTGTAATAACCATGGTCTCCCCATCATTCACCCCACGAGTTCTTGGTGATCCAGTAAGGCCTGTATCCCAATATTAACAGTGTGAATCCTTTATTTCCATACCCCACCAGCAACACTCCATGGTTTATAGATCTCTTGCTATAAATTAGAGGACATGAGACACCTCCAATACATGTTTGCATGAAAGCTGCATTGAGTCCAACTGAACAAGGTGCACTTTCAAGGTCAGAATCTTGCATTGTTAACTTCTCAAAGGGGCTGTGCAATTGAAAGTGCATTCTATAAAGACGATGGTAATATATCGAAAAAATATATATTCACTTTTGTTTAAATTTGATTGCATTCAACTTTTTTTCATAGAGAATGGGCTCGATAAAGATAATAAGTGTCAAAGATTGAGAAAATTTAAATATGAACAAAGAAGTCACTCACATTAATGGTTTTATAATATAATTCAAAGGTGGAGACAGAAATATACATACCGGCCAAAGGTCCATATTTCACAAGGTTGGCTACAATTTTCTCTTCATCAAGAGGAATGGTAGTGAAATTTATAACTTTAATAGATGCCAAATCAGGGTTGAACTTGCAATCTCCTGGTAACTTGGTGTATGGATAGTTCTTTTCTTCCTCTATTCCTCCAGCTTCCATTAGGTAATTGTATGCATTTTTCATTAAGCCTCCAAGGCAGCCATCATCACAAGCATTATTATCCGAAGTATCACACTGCAAGAACATAATGGGTTTGCATCATAAGTATTTCCTTTTTGAGATAATATGTCAAGATAGACAGAAAAAGTCTTGAAAAGACTAGACTTCAAACGAATTTGAAATAAAAATTATGTGATCACAATCTATGAGTTGTTGCTCACTGAGGTTTAAAATTTTTCCAATGGAAAGAAAGTTTGCTCCTTCGACAACTCATGTAGTGTTGAATGCCCAGCAAGAACCACATTTTCCCTACGAATATAACACATGTATGAATCAAGGAATGACATGTAACACAATTTTTATAACAAATATAAAGCAAATAAATTTTATAGGACCATTTAGATCAATTTGGCTTGTTAGACATGTGTTAAACCCTTAAACCACTTTGGTTTGTTAGACAAGTGTACAACCCTTTTGATAAGGGGTAAGTTGTGAGGTGAACAAACCTAAATAAACACTAGACCCAGGTTGAAAACAACCAGTGGATGCTTTTGAACCTAGGGCCAAGCCTTGGGTGATTTTAAGATAGCATAAGTTCAACCCCATCAATAAGTAGCATTTCCAAAAATATATATAATTTATCCAGTTCAGCCAAAATTTTCATGCTTTGGAGTCAAAATCATTACTATAGTAGAGGATTTGTGTAATGTCCCGGTTTTGACCCCGTTACATTAGATGTATACGATGTGTATTTTGTAAATGATCATGGTGTGGAGCTAAAGGCCAAGGCCCCACCGTGGATCGGTAACGCTATGTTTTGGATTTAAATTGTCACCGATGGTATATCGGGGCATGCGGCACATATTAAGTTTCAGCATCATGTAAATATGCATCATAATTAATTAATGGACACAACCAGCTACGGCCGCGGCAACCAAATCGAATGGGGCATGATTTTCTAAGGATAAGGGGGGGTGAAATATTTAACCTATGGGCCAATGGGGAAAAGCCAAATGTCTATGGGAAAACCCATCAAATTGTCAACTACCTTTCTTGTCTTTTTTCTCCAATCATTTATTGCTGCCAGAATGTGGTTGAGTTAGTTATTGCATGGAAGGGGAAGAGTATGGGCAACCAAATTCGAATTGGGCAGAGATCCATTTTTGAAAAACGTGTTCTGACTTCCTTGGCAAGAAAAATGCCCAAAAACGTATGCCATTCTACTATGCATTCACGTTTTTCAGTTTTCTCACGTTTTGGGAGCAGCTGGAGTTTTTCCTGTGTGTTGGGATCCCATGTTTTGGCTGTTGGCTTCGTTTTTCCCAGGGATTGGAGGTCGTTTTTGTAATGCCAGGGCCTGGGTTGTCTTCCTCATGTTTTTGGAGCTGCTGGCGCATTTTCCATTCACGTTTTTGTGATTTCATGTGCTTTTTACCATGGTTGTGAAGAGCCATTCACATTTTTCGCTGTTTCACTGACTTTTGGGTCTCACGCACTGGCTATTTGGGACGTTTTTCCCTGCTGTGAGTTGGTTTCCCTGATAGGCTTCAAGACTGTGTGTTTTTCCCCATGTTGTGAGCCATTTTTGCTGTTACGTATGGGGCTGTGTAATTTGTTTTTACTGTTCAAGCTGTGTTAGCTAAATTGGTTGCCTGAGTGCAATGGTTGGTCTTTGGACTGTGTGAGGAGTGAGGATTTGGCTTGGTTGCTTGATAAACCTGGTGTTAGAAACCACACAGACAAAACTAGAGGGCTGGCCTTCTTCTCCATCACCCCTGAATAGCACTGGAAGGGAATGC
>LPNX010169232.1:207834-230220 GCA_001517045.1 Pseudotsuga menziesii
ATGAATGATTAATAATTCTGGGTGCATAATTTAGTTCAAATTCGCTTAAGCATTCTGTTCTAGGCGATTTTACCTTCCTGTACATGTTCATGGGCGGTTAGCCCGGTCTGATAGAGCTCTTGATCGCGTCCTCCTTGCCGGTCGGAGGCATGGGGACGTGACAATTTGGAAAACTAGTTCTGGTTTTCGCTATATCGATGCACTTGTGAATGATTTTTGGCCGAACCAAATTGAGTAGATGTTAAATTGCTTCCAATATTAAAAAACTATTTTTAATCGTAGTTAGAAGAGAAAAGATTATAGAACAACAACAAAACTCTTCAAAAACAATAACAACCAGTTAAGAAAGTTGGGTTCAAGTACTGGTTCAAAGATTGTCTCACACCTGATAGAATGTATATACCAATTGACAACTTGGACAAAATAAAAGAAATATATTGAACTGCTTCCAGACGAAGCACAGAAACTTTTGTAATCCAAAATTTAAGGCCCTAGAAAAGATTTGTATAGAGCTTATCGCTGAACATAAATTAAACAAATTATATTTATATTTCCTCGGTGGGGATGTAATTTCAGCTAATAAAATAAGACAGGGATCACCTTTAGGTTGAAGAGAGAAAAAAACGATAAACATCTTTTCAACCACAAAGGGGTTACTAATACTAGACTAAAGACATAAGAGAATGACAGAACTAGGTTCCCTAACCACAAGCTACGGATAGGAATAAGAAAACTTCACAATGCAAATAGATTTACTATCGCAGTACTATTTTAGTGCATGGCCTTTCTTTTGGGAAATCAGTTTGTGTTATTTTACAAAAAAAACTGCCAAAATCTCCCCTTTTCAAACCACCTTTAAAACCCAGGAATGAGGAAGAACACTACATAAAAAAGCCTTCAGAACGCAATCACAAAACCTTTTCAAACCATCTTTAAAACCCAAGAATGAGGAAAAACACTACATAGAGAAGACTTCAGAACGCAATCACAAAGCCGTGTTGGAGACAGAAGGGAAGCCGTTCCACCATTTGTGAAGTTCACTACTTATGCCACAAGGAATTCCAAAATAAATGAATCTAAATTAAATATTGCTCTCTCTAGTACTATTGCATAAGAAAAAATTGGGGGAAAATGTTGCGGCTTAGAAACCCCAAACGCCAAGAAATTGCTTCACCAAAACGTTTAACTCAATGGGTATCTATAAAGAAAATTTATTTACTTCTTTGATGTGGTGGTTGCTAATTGCAATATCATTCAGATCTTTTTGAATGCAGCCATGAGCTTCAAGGGTTTTAATTGCAAGTGCAATCTACAAATAGAAAATCACATCAAATGAGTTAGTATAGGGTTTACCTATCAGATAAAGACAACCCATAAAATAAAATACTCAACCCATAAAACAAAACATCTCACATGAACAAATAGAGACTATAAGACAAGTTCAACCTCAGAGATGGATTCACGAAAATCTGAGCAAACTGCAAAACAAATTTTAAAATGTAAGATGAATTTTTTTATGAAAAACTAACACTGAAGAGATATATTTCTTAAGTAAAAACACAATTTCTGTAGATTCATCCTTTCCCCCCCAAAAAAATTCACCTCATGCGCATTGTTCAGCTCCCAAAATATTGACACAAGGCGAATGATATAATTGCAGCTCCAAGCATTAGCTAGCTGATGATGTCGATTCTGAGTTAGTGAAACATCGATGACCCTCTGTGCCATGGAATGAATGTTTTCGATCTACAAGGAATGAAGCCCTATTTCTCAATCCCTCGAAAAGCACTTTTAATGAAATATTAGGTCCCTTCGAACTAAAGCGCTTTGTTTTTTTTAATTTAAGATTTTAAAAATAAAAACTAGTTTTAAGACGAAATAGTATTTTTGTCTTAAATATATGTCTTAAATGCCTAGCGCTTTGTTTTTTTTATTAAAGAACTTTTATTTAAGATATTTTAAAAATAAAAACTAGTTTCAAAACAAAATAGTAGTTTTGTCTTAAATATATGTCTTAAATGCCCCCTTTATGTACTAGTGATATGGGGCAGATGGGGAATGTGCCCCCCATTCCAAGGGAAACCTTGGACAAATGAAGAGGATCCAATTGGACCACTCTGAGCAGTGTGTGCAAAAGAATTTGAAGCAGAAGGTACACTAGGGATCCCAGTGACCACCCCACCAGAAGTTCCTACTACATTTGTTGAAGCCTGTGGTTGAACCACCCGACTAGCTGGAGTTAAAGGAGTGTAGGTATGTTTTCTCTAGGGGCACCAACCGGGGGAGGGGGTACTCCTTCAGCCGGAGCGACTGAGGTGGAGGTAGAAGGACTTTCTCCTGTACTAGACATTAGTCTTCCCACATGAACACCAACCACTGGTGAATTGAAAGGACGAACCTGGACGATCATTGGATCATTTAGGTCAGTAAGAGGTGAATTAAAGTTTCTCACAAACTTATCAACCAGCAAGTCTTCTATCTCTACTATGGTTGTATCAACTTGGTTTTTCCTAAGTTCTGGTTCACCCGGAACTTCACTAATTCCTACCAGATCTAAAAAACCGTCTATGTCTAATCTTCGCCTTTGAGGGGGCGGTGGAGGTTCCACTGTAACAAGCGGAGGAAGGTTTTGCAACCTTCTTGACCTTCTAAGAGGTAGGTCCTCCACAATTGAAAATTTGACTCTTCACACCCTAAGGCCGGCTAAACACAAACAAACCACAGAGAAATCACTACAAAAATTCCTAAAGACACAATAGACACAAGGGGTATAAGATATTCTTTCCCAAAGAAAGATGAGAGACAGTTACTTGGAGTCCTTGAATATGTTCTTAGGCACAAGTGGAGGATTCACCCACCGCCCTCCCACACTTTCTACAAGGGTTACCTTCCAAGCCCGTCCAAGGTCAACCAGAAATAGCCTTCCGGTGCACCTGTGTATAAACCCTAGATGTCAAAGAGACTAAAGGCTACCTTCACTATATTGACAATCTGGGGGGACAATCGCAAGCCTGGTTCATACAGATGGGCAGAGTAGCAAAGCCAGAAACCTTGTCTAAGATAGAATCCCCAGATGTGCAAAAACCTTGGTCTACGCTTAGACAAGGAATCATAGGGTTATCTCCTCATTCCAAGCCTCCATGCAGCATTGTGCTTAACTCATGTTTGAGAGGATCTTCCCAGATACAACCAACATAGAAAAGGGTTTACTTATCGATTGGCCAACTACCTCTGAATTTAAACACTTGTGGAGAGTTTAAACTCCCTATTCCACAAGTCTATCTTAAGCTAGTTGGTGTATGACCCTATAAAATAAAACTTACTAATACATTTTAAAATATATCATTTATTTTAAGAACCGTTCTTAGTCAGAAGGTAAATGGCATGAAGGACTGTGATATTATAGACTCGATAAGAAAAAGCAAAAAATGAAATATAAAGTAAATTCCAAAGCAAATTGCAACTATTTAAACCCAATTTTTATTTTTATTTTTTTTTGTAAATATAAGCTAAAGAAATTGAAACTAAGTGTCGGAAAACTAAGACTTTTTATAATTTTTGAAATTTTAGTTGAAAATACTGAAAAGAAAACTACTAAGTGCAACTAAATGCAAAAGCTAAAATGTTTTTCTTTCACTTTTTTCAAATTATTCAAAAACTACAATGCATCTAAATGCAAATTTTTGAGTGAGTTTGAATAATCACAACATATAAAAAGCAAAATGAAGTATAGAGGACCTACAATAACCAAATTCAACCCAAACAGGAAGAAAACTTGGTGAAAATCTTGACTTGGAAAAAATTAATGAATAAAATCCACTAGATTTACTGAAAAACAAGTGGTAAACTGATGCTAAATGCATCAGTGGAATTTCAATTCATTAATTGGTTGGAAAATTACCCGGAAGGATGCTAACAATACTGATAATCTTCTTTTGTTGCAAGTGTGCACTCAAATTTTGAAATGATGGAAATTCTCTACCACCAATTAATTTATATATTTATGGTTGGAAAGGTTAGGACTGATTTGAACAACAGTTGTTGAGTTTTCCATTTCATTGATAGACATGTGAAGACATATCGAGCACTAGATGAAAATATCCAATCCTAAGTTGAGAGTCTGCATAGTATTTATAAAAACACCTTCTACTGCATCATCAAGTGGAAAATTAGACTTCTTAATAGGAAATGCTTGCATGATATAACCATCTTTCACCTTCTTACCATGATTTCTTCCTTAATATATTATCCCATCAGAAGATTGGATATGAAAATTACTTGCTGAGAAGGGATGTTTAGATGGCATAGTGCCATTTGGAAAATTTTCAATGGAGGTCTCGAAGGTATTCACTGCAATTTTTTTTTTACAAAGCCATCTGGGAAAGGCCCGACCTAGTTGAATCAGATGAATGCTTCTCTATTTGGTGATGGATTGAAATTGCATTGCATGCCCCCATGTTCCCTCTCTTAAGTGAAAAATACCTTAACTAGAAAAATTAAGCTTTAAATTGTATATCACAACCATCCACCTTGACTGGAAAAAGTAAGCTTTAAATTTTATATCACAAACATCCACATATGGAATGTTTCCTTCAAATATCCAAATTTCATTCTTAAGAGAGATATCCACTTCCTGATAATATTTAGTGACCCAAAACTTCAAAATTGAATATACCATGTGAAGAATTCAAATGCAGCCGTAAACCCTTGAAGCTACCACCACACACTAAACAAAATGGGCAGGAGCAATCCATTGTAACTCATGTCTCCTGCAGCCTATTATTACAGTATTTGTAATTAAAGATGACATTTCCAACCCTCAAACAAATGACAAATAGTAGTGAAGATGATGGGATATTGTTACAAGAATAAGCAGTATATAGAGACTTCTCTTTTGGTCCCACCTCCTGAGTTGATATTATAACTTGCAACCATGTCACTAGGTTTAAACGGTTGAAGTTACTATGTCTCTTGAAAATTATGCATTTTTTTATTGACTATTATATATCCTAGGTGTACTCGACATGTGTCATGACATCTGCTTTCTCTTGCATGTTGGGCACATTTCATTTGCATCATGGTAACGCTTGCACATTGATAAGGTAAATCTTTTTTTTTGTATTTTATATATGCCAATGGTTATTCCTTCCATTGACGTGTTGTGCATAAGCCTTTCCTCGTGGACTCCCTTCATTCTTATCGACTTGAGGGTTCACTTAGATACTTTGCCTATCATTGAGTGCTATAAGTCTCCTTTAGGGCTTAGCTACCCCTAGAGTGAATTACTTTAGCATATGACTATATGTCCTGGGGTAATATATATGATCATTAGTATGGAATAATTATTATGAGTATGATATGATAAGATGGATAAATAATACACATATGGACTATGCATTAATTAATTAATTAATGATAATGAGATAGCGCATAGAGAAAGAGAATTCAAATTTCCCATGCAAATGTCTAAGTGAACTCAAGTAATAAGCTTTAGTAAAATATGAATGCCTCAATCAATGCCTTAGTAAAAGCATCAATTGAAATATTAATTAATGTAATTAGTTTAGTAAAGAAGAGCTTAATGTTCATCAATCAAAATGCATAAGTTAACTAAATAGATCCATGTAAAAGTTAATAATAGAAATTGTGCATGGATGACACTAAGAGTAAAGCATTGATGGCACTTAAGTTAGCATGTTAACTAAGTGATCAACAATTAGTTAAATATTGAGTTCAAGTCAGTTTAAATTCAATTCAAGTAAGTTATCATTCAGTTTAAGTAAGTTAACATTCAGTTCAATTTAGTTAAACATTTAGTTCAAGACAATTAACATTCAGTTCAAGTCAATTCACTTTCAGTTGAAGACAGTGAGCATTTAATTAAATACAATTAGGAAAGGAAGGATGCTAATGTTTGAATGGAGGGAGTTCCTTGTGAATGCACTATGTGGTGCTCTCAATGTGTTTATTGATCCTCCTATGCGCTACCTTATGCATGCTAGGGTTTTTGTATTGTTATTAATATGCTAGGAATATGGCAAGTTCAATATAGTTGCATACAATTGTTTTTGAAGGGTTGCATTGGATCTCTCTTCTCTACCGTCATGGTGATATCTCTTATCATGAAATCTACTTGCGTGTTGTAAACCATTCTCTGCAAATCTATCTATCATACTCAAGAGTTGTTGTCTTTTTCATCCTCTGTAATTGGAGGTTTTTCCAAGGGTATATCTTGTCTCTCATGGTTGATTGATTTATATGGCTGATTTATGGAGCTGATTTATGTGGTTGATATATTTGTGATATTTACATGTGGTTGATATATTTATGTGGTATATATATTTATGAGATTCACATGTGGATGATATATTCACATGTGGCTTATATATTCATATGTGGCTGATTTATGATATAAATATCTGCTGAAATTGATTGATAAAAGTTTTAAAGTTCAAGGATATATGATTTTTCTCAAACATCAACATGGTATCAGAGCATAGTTTGTGAAGGAGCATAGTTTTGTGCAACAAGATAATCCTACGCAGGTCTTGAATATTTGAGCAAAATATTGCAACCATGACATCAATCTTCGTTTGACCGGAAGACCAACTTGAAGGCACATCAAACTTCAACACATGGAAAAATAGGGTGTTAAGAATTCTTGAGGAGAATGACCTATATGCCTACATGAAATCGATGATTCGTGATCCTTCATCCAATGCAGGTTCAATACAAGAGCAATTTTGTATGCACCATTCCCATCTCTTTCCAGGAGATAACTTTTGTAGAGCATTTCTCATCAATCCGTGAAGAATCAGACAAAACCATTGAAAATCCACTCCCCAAATGGGATGAATTAGCTCATATGTGGGCCTATTTAAAAAATTCACAATCGTTTGAGATATACTATCAGGTATTTGAAGATGAATATTTTAGAATTTTTTTTATGGACGTCTTTCCAATTTTGATGAATTGGTTGAACGACCTATACTATCAGGTATTTGAAGATGAATATTTTAGAATTTTTTTTATGGACGTCTTTCCAATTTTGATGAATTGGTTGAACGACCTAGGGATTTGTGGATTGGATATTCTTCTTCTTCAATGGATCTTGTGTGTAATGAGAGCCTCTTAGAGTCAAGAACTCATGTGAATAAGAGGATGATGATCGTTGAAATATTTTTTTGATAAATAAGAGCATTCTCTCTAGGTTGCATGGGATCCAATTTCCCCATGCAGAGATTCAATACCTCCTTTATGCACTCAAATCTGTAAGGATATCAAGACCGAGGGACTCTAGTAATCTCCACAAGGAAGCAAAGATCAAGAGGGAGCACACAAAACATTAAAATATAAGTACTTGTATTTTGTTTATTACATTCTCTTTATATCTATATGCTTTTGAATGCATTTCATTACAATCATATAGAGATCCGTATTCCTGGGATTATGAATTGTGTTATGATATAAACATATTGAGCATATGTGTTGATTGTATTTCTTTTATTGACAAATAAAAAAACTCATGAAGTATACATGCATGATTGTTTGATTATCATATGATTTTATAAAATCATATTTAAAGGTTTTTTTAGTGTATTCTTGGGATTAGGAATGATGTCATAGTATAACATGATTAAAAGCATATGTTACAAGCCTTCTATTTATTGGAAAATAGTAAAACTCATGTTATGTTTAAATTAAGAAAAGTATATGGTTGCATGATTGTTCATGAGATATGAATATAAAAGCATGCATGATTGTTTCATGAGATATGAATATGGGGATGCCTAAATTATTTATGAAATATGAATGAGGTTATGTCAAAACATTGATTTAGTCTATGTACATAACTATTTGAACCAGTGTGAGTATGTTGAAATTTTTCATGTGATTACATTTCTTAGTTATCTAATGTGATGAATCATTTGAATAATTTTTCTTGTAGGGAAAAACGTATGCCCTGACCTACAAGAAGAGAATGACATGGAGTCATTCAGATGGTTGATATCGAAAAAGAGAAGATCAGGAGATTCCTATGTTTCTTATGAAGAAGTTAGAATATAATCCCTAATACTATTATGAGATAAGTAAAGAGTCCTGTAGGTAATTCATTTATCCTAGTTTTATCCATATCTATGTTATACATAGAGGAGTATGAGTCTCTATGATGGAGGACTCAAATTATGTTTCTCACATCCTATATGTTGAGAGGGAGAATCTATATTTGCTAGCTCATAGAAAAAGTAGTGGAACTGGTTAAATTGAACCTCCTTCCATGTAGAAACCATGTATGATACTCATATTCAAAAGGAATATATATGTAAGAATATTAGATGATTCTTAAGTTTATAGGTGTAACAATCATTGGATAATAATGTTATTATGTTGAGTAAAAATGTTCAGTAGAGTTATTGATAGGATTCAAGAACAATGGATTGTAAATCCATGCCAACACATATACATGTAAATATGATTCTTTATCAGATTTGTGGGATCCCATATATGTTAGATATATCTATACATGTCCCAATATTAGTTATATGCTTTACAGTTGGTACATAGAAATGTACAACAAATCATGTGTTTTGTTACCTACTTGGTACAAGTGTATGTGGATTCAGACATGTCTTACTTAGTGAAAGTAAGTTTCATGGATATATGGATTCTGACTAGTACAGAGATCAAGAAATATCACATCAAATATGTTGCTCAAATAGAGCATATTGTAAAGCAATAAAACTTTACAAATTTCCTAGTTAGTTATATTCAAGACATGGTGCAGAAAGGGATTGTGTAACTCTTGTACATATCCACGAATGAGCAGAATTTCCAACAAATTGACTATGCCCCTGTCCAAAACAAGCTTGGTATAGTATAAAAGACTCCTCTAGTTGAAGAGGGAGTATTGATGTATAGTCACATGCAACAACATTTAAAAGTTCCAAAACTAGTTAGTCATGGCACATGACTCAAGAAGCCAAGGGTTGTGATACCTTGTGGAGAGAATCCAGATGAGTAGATACATGGTCAAATTCTTGGAGATTATTGGATACTCAAGAAGAGTTATAGTCTAGACTATCAGAGAAAAATTAAACCTATTGTAAAGGTTAGATAGACATACATTTGTTTATGTGGGGTATTGTGATATGAAATCACTATAAAAGCAATCAGGCCTTGAAGAACATCACTGAAAATGGCAATCTCACTAAGAACTTCTTTAGATAGTAGAAGATGCTTGAAGTCAACAAATGTTGAATATTGAAAGAAAAAATAAGACCTTGTTTTTTCATGACATTACACATTTAATGTGATGCATATGATGGATATGAAATCCATAGTTTCTAGTTTAGAGAACTACATTTTGGATTGGATCTAAATGATGTTACTTTGAATAAGTAGATGGTTCGTCTCTTAAAGCACCTAGTAGACCTGTCATATTTTATGATTGTGGATAAGCATATGTTTGAGTACCTTTGAGGTACATTAGAATAGGTTATTTATTGTATTTTATACATGGTATACCTATTATGCTATTAAGCTATTTTTTTTATCCTAATATAAACTATGTATATTGCGGTTAGTACTACAGAGCAAAGTATTGCAGGTAGTACTACAGAAGCAAGGTCTATTTAAACTAGTACTAAGCAAAGTGTATTGTGGATAGTACTACCCGCTAAGGAGTAGTGTATCTTGGGAAGCTACCTAATAGGGTGAAAGACTTGATCCTACATGTATTAGGAGTTAATAGTCAAACTTTTTGAAAAATCTTGTGTTAAGATAGACCACATTGAGATGAAGTTTTACTTCATTGAAGTCATGGTCTTGTAAGGAAAATATTTCAATACATAGATACTGATGAGAAGATTGCAAATTTGTGTACAAGCCATTGTTAGTGACGAAATTGAGATACTTCTGAGAAAATATCGGTATGGTAGGAAATTCCTGGTAAAGCAAAGAATGTCTCCCTTGCTGAGAGGGAGTGTTGTTTGTACAACATTATGATTCATTATCTAAGACTTGTGTAGTATCAAGTGAAGACATTGTGTTGTATCAAGGCCTAAGTATCCTCATATGATTGAGGTGATGATGTTATATTGTAGAGATTGTGAGTAATATCAAGAATGGTCTTTTGTTGTATCAATAATGTATACTTGTGTTGTATTAAGTCAATGATTCTCATAGAAGGTACCCTATGAGAATGGATATCCAATTGTGGAGATGATATTGTGTTGTATCAAGATTGAAGTCTTGTGTTGTATCAAGACTATGGAACTGAATTTGTTGAGGTGGTTATACTATGTGATATATTGTTAGTCATGATCACTAATTTCTATAATTATCCTTTAGGGCTTAGATACCCCTAGAATGCATTACTTTACCATATGACTATATGGACCAGGGTAATGTATATGATCATTAGTATGGAATAATACACATATAGACCATGCATTAATTAATTAATGATAATGAGATAAAGTATAGAGAAATATAATTCAAATTTCCCATGCAAATGTCTGAGTGAACTCAAGTTATAAAGCTTTAGTAAAATACAAATGCCTCTTTCAAAGCATCAGTTGAACTATTAATGAATGTAATCAATTAAGCAAAGAAGAGATTAATGTTCATCAATCAACACACATCAGTTAACTAAATATATCCATGTAAAAGTTAATAATAGAAATTGTACATGGATGGCACTAAGAGTGAAGCACTGTTGACACTTAAGTTAGTCTATTAACTAAGTGATCAACAGTTAGTTAAAGGCTGAGTACAAGTCAGTTAACATTCAGTTCAAGTAAGTTATAATTCAGTTCAAGTAAGTTAAAATTTAGTTTTGCAAGCAAGTTAACATTCAGTTCAAGTTAGTTCATTTTTAGTTAAAGACATTGAGCATTCAGTTAAATATATTTGAGGAAAGGAAGGGTGCTAATGTTTGCATGGAGTGAGTTATAGTTATCTCCTCCTTGGAATTCACTATGTGGTGCTCTTAGTATGTTTACTGAGCCTCCTATGCGATACCTTTTGCATGCTAGGGTTTTTTTCTTGTTATTAATATGCTAGGCATATGGCAAGTTCAATACAGTTGCAACAAATGTTTTTGCAAGGTTACATTGGATCTCTCTTCTCTACTATTGTGGTGATATCTCTTATTGGGAAATCTTCTTATGTGTTGTAAACCATTCTTGGTAAGTCTATCTATCATACTTTAAGATTTGTTGGGTTTTTCATCCTCTGTATTTGGAGATTTTTCCAAGGGTATATATTGTCTCTCATAGTTGATTGATTTATATGGTTGGTTTATGGAGTTGATTTATGTGGCTGATATATTTGTGAGATTTACATGTGGATGATATATTTATGAGATTCACATGTGGCTGATTTATGATATACATATGTGCTAAAATTGATTCATAAAAGTTTTAAAGTTCAAGCATCTCCGATTTTTCTCAAACATCAACAATTATGAATTGGTGACTTGGAACATAGTGGAAATCAAATAGGTGCCATGATTGAACCATGCATGCTTCCTCTTTGAGTTGTTCTTGTTTAGTATATTTCTCTTGAATTGACATTTTTAGTGGGGTGCAATGGTAGATGATAAATATGTGGCATATAATCCATACTTTTCTTACAAGAATATTGAACATTAAATCAATGGTATTAGTAAACACGATGTATTTAGTATGTTTAAATTCAAACGGTAAAGAGAACGTATATTAGAAGCATGGAAATATTTTTCCAATACAAATGTGTTGATGTATTTGTAACTTCGGAATGTATTCACTTATATATATTATATTGTATTTCATTGTACCTCGATGTTCCTTCAATCGGGAGAGTCATTAATATAATAAAATCATGTAAAGTCATTGAGGTTAACCCTCCATTGTAAGTCGAGGCAATAGTCCCCACAATTGAGTTGAGGTTAACCCTCCGTTGTAAGTCAGGGAAATAGTCCCCACAGTTGAGGGGTATTAGGGTTATTAGACTCTCCTAGTGAGGTCGGCTGTGTAGAGTAATTGCCAAGTGGAAAACTAGTATAAATAGAAAGTGAGACTCTCTATTTGGAACACACACTCACTCAATTGTAGCGCATGAGTGAGAGAAGAGGAGCTTGCACAAGTGAGAGAGAGAACGGTTCTCAGAGATCATATTTGTGTTTATGGGTTTTACTTTTGCTATTGGTGCTCATTCTATCTCTGAAGAAGTTGTGGGGTTTTATCCTGTATGGTTTTCGTGAGGAAAAATCTTTGTGTCTCTTGTCTCTTGTGATTATTGTTGTGCATGTTATTCTCTCAGCTAAGATCCTAGATCACATTGATTAAATGATTAAAATCTAACATGTTATCAGAGATAACCTGAGAAGAAGACACCATGAAGATGCAGAAGCTAGGGATTCTTACTTTTTGGGTCTCTCTCCACATAACATCATCAAAAGGAGGCTAGGCTAAATCTCCATTGAAGGGTGCATATTTTTGTAAAAGCAAAATTTGATTTCAGGAATTTTCAGTTTTTGACCTATCATTGCTGCGGGAAATTAGGGATTTTCACAGAAGAGGAATTTTTGGGTGAGCCCAACATAGGATTTATCTCCTCCTCAAAATCGAAATTTAGAGACCAAGATCAAAATTTTTGGTTGGGTAAAACTTCAGGAAAGTCAAATCCTAATTTGACCTCAGACCAGAAAACCCTAAAAGACTAAAACTAGCCATTTTGGTGAATTCTCAATATATCGATATTGGAGAAGGCTCAGGAGCCGAAACTTTTATAGGACGAAGGTAAATTCCTAATGTACCATGTGTAAAAGTTTCAGCCTCAAATTATCTATATTATGGGAGATACGATTCCTCCAAATTAGGGTTCCAGCCTCTCCCTAGATTCATCCCTAAACAGGACACCTAGGGAAAATTTCTATATATTGGGATACGAAGGTCCATATGAAATTTATCAAGATGTTCCAAATAGGGAACGGACTGTACTTTTTGTGGTAAAATTTTTAGACCCTGAAGGTGAAACAGTGATATGTGGTATTCTGTACAAGTTCGCTATGATGAACAGTCCTGAAACAAGACACCTTGGGAAAACTCTCATAAGTCCCAATTGGTGAAACCAATTCTTCTCAAACATGTGGTTTTGGAAAGAGAATAGAGGAGAATACCTCAGTACAAAATTTTAGACACATAGGAGTAGTAATTTCAGAGATACCACAGAAACAATATCAAACATTTCTGTAGAAGAAATTGGAAAACTAGGGCTTCTTGTTCTGGGAGCTTCCCTCCATAGTTTTGGGAAAATGAGTAAGTTGCTCAGATCTCCTCTAGGAGACACATATTTCAATCCAATCAAATTTGAAATATTCCAAGTTTTGAAAATTATGGTTTCTCTGACAAATCCTAGATCAGCCAGATCCGGAACCAGGATGGACACCTCAAATCGATAAGATCCAAATTTTTGCTATTTACATTTGAGGTTCTCATTTCAAAATGACAAATCACACCAGCTTGATGAAAATATTGATGAAGCTGACAACTTCCAAGCATGGAAGTATAGGATCTCACCGGTTCTTGAAGGAAATGAATTAGACACCTACATAAGTGGAGAGGTTCTAGTTCCAGAGGGAGATAAGGCTAAAGCCTTACACAAGGAGAACTTGGTCAAGGCCAAGATGATTATTGTTGATTCTAAGGATCACCTTATACCACAAGAGTCTTCCCTAAAGACACCTAAAGAGATGTTTGATTCCTTGACCAAGCTATTTGAAGGGAAGAATATAAATTAGAAGAAGTATAGGAACTCCGTGATCCTTAAAGAAATTGAATTAGATCAGTATTTTAGTAAATAAGTTATAAGAGCCAGAGGGAGATGAGGCTAAGGATAGAGCCAAGAGAATCGTTGCATATTCTATTAAATATCATCTCATTCCTCATGTGTCATCCTTGAATACACCAAAAGGAAGTGTTCGATGCTATGACGAATCAATCAAAGAAGAATAAGACATTGTTATAACCACCTTGAATGGCCTCCCAGGATCATGGGATTCATTCATTCAAGGAATGTGTGCCAGAAGGAAGTGATTACCTTCAGTAGACTCTAGGAAGAGTGCACACAAGAATAATCTCAGCTCATACTAAGAGAAGAGAAGATGGGAGCAACTATAGATCAAGTTCTCATGATTCAAAGAAGATCCCTCTAGCGATGAGGAATATGAAGGACTCAACTCTTTAAGAACCTCTTATCCATCTTAGCATTTGGATAATAAATGATGTTGTTATGAATGAATAAGATGATGAAGATGAAGGCTCAAGAAGGAGTCTATCCATGAAACAAATAAATATAAGTATTCAATTTTCATTTCATGATATTGTTTGGTTATGCATTTGTTTATATTCAGTCGATGTGTTATTATGCATGATTGAATGGTTGCATTAATGACAGTATACTACTACTATGCATGTGATGGGTAAGTAGCCCATGGTGCTATACAACACTCCATTGCTACTTATCTAGAATGAAACCTCTTTGCTGACATATTGGATTAGTGCACAACCTCAATGGTGTCATGGTAGAGATGGAAGGCATCTAGAAAGTTTCCGTGAGATATGGATGAATGTTGTATTGGCTAAAATAGTTGCATGATTATATCTTTATGCATAAGAATTTGCCATTATGAATATGCCTTCTGAAATGTTTCTAACCATACAACTAATGTATTTGACTTGTAGGAAAGATCACGCACAATCGCCTACAAGAAAAGAAGGATGAGACTTGTTCCAAAGAATAAGTGATGACAGTTCAAGATTCAATCTAACAATCCAAAATGAAGAATGATGACTAGAATGCGATGTCGAAGACCTTTAAGGGAAGTCTGTAGTATCTTCCATATGGATCTACAAGATCTAGCATGTAGTAGACGACAACATCGTGGGATACAAGGCAAGATTTGTAGCATGAGGCTTCTCAGAGAAAGAAGGCATAGACTACGAAGACACATTTGCAGCCACTGGAAGTTGAGACACGTGACAGGAAGACTCATGTGTGCAAATTAAAGAAGGCCTTGTACGAGCTCATATGGCACCCATGGGATAACACATACATGAGGAGCTTGAAGATCACCTAGAGTGATGAAGATCTTAACCTTTGCTACAAGGTTGAAGATGAAAGCCTATAGAGGATGACAAGCTCACATATGGGTGTGAGAAGAACTTTTGAAAAGGTTCAAGATAGAGGATATTGGTATCCAGTGACCCTATATAGAATATTAGTATCAGAGTAAGTTACGTGTCACTCCAATACATAATGTTTCAATACATAGAGTACGAAAGGTAGAGGGAGAATGATGTTCCGCTTCAGAGGGAGTGATTGCAGAAGATCCTGAGGTTCAACATGGTACGATAGGATGGATAGATTATTGATGGCTCTAGGCCTTACTGAGAGTAAAGCAGACTCCAACCTTTGCTCCAAGGTTGAAGGTGGAAGACTAGTGATGCTCCTGTTATATGTCGATGACCCGTTCTTGACAAGAAAAGAGGAACTCATTAAATATGCAAGAAGGAGACTTGCTGGCAAGTTCAAGTAAAAGGACTTGGGAATGATGCACTACTTTCTAGGCATGGAGGTATGGTAGAATGTG
Organism: Pseudotsuga menziesii; assembly: GCA_001517045.1. Classification (NCBI taxonomy): domain Eukaryota; kingdom Viridiplantae; phylum Streptophyta; class Pinopsida; order Pinales; family Pinaceae; genus Pseudotsuga; species Pseudotsuga menziesii. The sequence goes on from LPNX010169232.1 coordinate 223,469, forward strand.
GATGGAATCTCCCTTGGACAAGAAAAGTATGCAGTAGAGATCATGAAGAGGTTTAGAATGATGGACTGCAAGGCCATGAACACACCTATGGAATCGAACCTGAAGTTATTGAGTAATGCTTCATTAGAGTCGCTTGATGCTATGAAGTATCGTCAGATGATTGGATCATTGATGTACCTGACGAACATGAGACCAAATATTTTCTTTGTTGTGAATACAATAACGAGCCAGTTCCTGATGGATCCGAGACATGTTCACCTGATTGCTACAAAGCATATTCTTAGGTACTTGAAAGGTACAGTTGACTATGGGCTCAAGTATGAAGCGAATCAGAAGATTAACCTGGAGGGTTATGTGGATTTGGATTGGGCAGGCAGTGCCATTGATAGGAAATGCACTTTGGGGTGCTGCTTCAGTATGGGATCAGGTGTGATCTCTTGGCTTAGCAGGAAGCAGTCCTGCGTGGCACTGAGTGCAGCCGAAGTAGAAGAGGAGCAGTGAAGCTCCGGTATGTGATCCAGATCGAGATCTCTCGAAAGAGGGAGTGATGAGTTCTATCATAGCCAGTGAGGTAGGTTGTCTGAGCATAAAATCCTGGTGAAGCTCGTAGGTTTCTTAGACGTAAAAAGTCATGTAGGTTTTCCTTGAATGTAATAAGTCCTAGCGAAGCTCGTAGGTTATCCTTGGATGTAATCAACCCTGATATGATTCTATGCTAGAAATGGAGAGAGTGAAGTTTGAGTATTTCATAGAGAAACTTGGTGTTCTCCAGATCGAGGTTCCTTCTAAGGAGAAGTGATGAGTCTAAGAGCCTTTCTGACATGGTGGCAGGCTGGGCCTCCCATGGTCAGATGTAATTGCTGAGCCTTTCCGACATGGTGGTAGGCTAGGACTCCCATGGTCGGATGTAAGTGCTGAGCCTTTCTGACATGGTGGCAGGCTGGGCCTCCCATGGTCAGATGTAAGTGTTGGGCCTTTCTGACATGGTGGCAGGTTGGGACTCCCATGGTCGGATATAAGTGTTGAGACCTACATCCAGCATGAAAAAGGGTTGGCTCTGTAGAACTTCCTATGATGAGCATAATTGAGAGATAACACCATTTGCTCGAGATGGTGGGAGAAGTGATGATCTAGTTTGATGATGATCTTGTGATGAAGACTTGCGCTGATGAAATGTGTCAAGAGAATACCTTCCTAGCTAAGAGGGAGTGTTGATGTATTTGTAACTTCGGAATGTATTCACTTATATATCTTATATTGTATTTCATTGTACCCCAATGTTCCTTCGATCGGGAGAGTTATTAATATAATAAAGTCATGTAAAGTCATTGAGGTTAACCCTCCGTTGTAAGTCGGGGCAATAGTCCCCATAGTTGAGGGGTATTAGGGTTATTAGACAATCCTGGTGAGGTCGGCCCTGTAGATTAATTGTCAAGTGGAAAACTAGTATAAATAGAGAGTGAGACTCTCTATTTGGAACACACACTTACTATACTATAGCGCATGAGTGAGAGAAGAGGAGATTGCACAAGTGAGAGAGAGAACAACTGTGGAAGATCATATTTGGGTTTTTGGGTTTTACTTTTGCTATTGGTGCTCATTCTATCTCTGAGGAAGTTGCGGGGTTTTCTCCTTTATGGTTTCCTCGAGGAAAAATATTTGTGTCTCTTGTCTCTTGTGATTATTGTTGTGCATGTTATTCTCTCTGATAAGATCCTAGATCACATTAATTAAATGATAAAAATATAACAAAATGAACCCAACCAATTTATGAAACAAATATTTAATTAAGCAATATGTTTGCATTAATTATGAATAAAATTAATCAATGTTCGTTTTCTTACACCCCAAGGGGACATCTAAAGGAAATTCCAATGCCAGACACCTTTGACTAATGGTCGGTGATCTATAAAATGTATATTTTATTAAAAAATTGTCACCAAGAGACAAGCTACATACTACATGCACAACAACAATTTTGGATGCCTTCTTTTTTCATAAAGAACTCTTTGCCATTGGAGTGTTCCTCAAACAAGCAATTAGCATTGAATAATGATCACCTACAATTTTTTATGTATGTTACATTGTTTCCATGAATGTGTGGATTACCATTGATATATAATGGGTTATTCATGTTAAATTTTCCATATTAACTTATTTACACTACCTTTCATGGCCTAACCAACTATACCCTATCTATAACTTACCCTACCATAGACTAACTATACCCTATCTATAACTTACCCTACCATAGACTAACATCCCTTGCCTAGAATATCTTAGAGTACCATAACTCATCATATCTTACTTAGCATAATATACTCAACTCAAGACTACACTATATTACACTAGACTACATTACCATACCTAGCCTAGCCTATCCTAGCCTACCGTACCCTACTCTTAGTCCTTCCTACCCTATGATATGATACCTTACCTAAACTAGATGAACTTAATATAAGCTACCTTTGTCTACACTATCCTACCACTACCCTAAACTATGACTAGATTATACTAACCCACTATTTTATACCTTATCCTAGCCTACCCAATCTAATATTTCGTACTCTATACTTACCTACCATATGATACTTTAGTATGACCTATACCACCCTAGCCAACCATAGCCTTAACTATCATACCCATTACCTAAAATACTCTTGCCTATCTATTGAGGCTTCAAATAGACACAAGTAAAGAAACTTGGGGACCCCTTACAATTTTTAATTAGGCCTCCTCAAGTAAACTCTACCCTCTTGGATTTGTCCTTTTATGCTTAATTGATAATTGTGTTAACAACTAGAATTACTCAAAATTGATGCATGCCTTATTTTTTGTGTCTAATATAATTATGATAGTTAGCATAATTGCAATATTAAATCGATATCTCTCACAAGTTTGACTTATCTGCACTCATTGCATTGCATGCATTGTAGTCATTTCTATTGTTGCTCGTGGATTTAATGGTTTGACTTGCTTAAACATGTTACATAACTATTTATAGAGTCATTGATGATATTTTTCATCACCAACTGACTCGAGATTGATTTTTGGACAAAATTGACAATTTCACCAAGTGTTGGGTTTGAGGTGCATTGGAGGACAACAAACCCTTTGCCTAGGTTAAATATATCGAGTACTTATGAATCTTGTCAACATCTATGAAGACATTAAAAATTGTATAACATAGATTCAATGCAATCATAAAAAAATTAAATCCAATAGAGAAACATCCCAATGGGACACAAATTTTCAATTAAGAATTCCATTGTATTCAATTTGGGGTATAATCCAAATCCAAATTGATATTTTGACCCTTGGAAAATACGATCTATATGTTTTCAAATAGCATAAACTCAATGCAACTTTTAGAATCTAATTCCAAGGCTTGCAAGTATGAAAACACACGTTTATGATTTCCTATCAAAAGGGCAGCTTGAATTCCATAGATTATGGATGTTATGCATCTAACATTAAAACAGGTTGTATGATTGCTCATTTGAAAACCTATATGTTCTCCACTCTAAAAAAATTAAAAAGTAAATAAAACTAATCTAGGGCTAATTTATCATTTTTGTGCGGTGATCCTATTAACCTAAGTACTAGAATTAAGAGGGGGGGTGCAGGGGAATCGATACAACTCACTCGGAATAATGTATTTTTAGGAATTAAATCTACTCCAATTCAATATGATATATGTGATAGACCTCCAAGATATTGTTCTACCTCCTTAGTGAACCTACAAGCACACCTCAAACTCCCTGCAAAATACACTTATACTTAATATTCAATAGAATGTAATATATAACACTAGATAGATACAATGAATGAAAAATGGCATAGCAAGTAAGTGTGTAATGGTGACCCAAAGTTCCCTCATAAGGATTGGTACCTTACTTTCCCTAGATATCTTGGAATCTCCCTTGAGGATTAGGAGTTGGAATGGTCAATGTATGGGAGGGGATAAAACCAATGAAGACACCCTTGGATGAAACAACAAGACAAAAATGATGGCATCAAACTAATAAGAGATCTCTTTATATGTGTTAGGGATGACATGATTAAGAAATACAAGAAAAAAAAATAGGGGTTAGAAATCTAGTTCAATATTTTATGCAAATTTGTTTGTGTACCTATGAGATAGGTTTACAAAGATAGAAAAATATTCAAAGATATTTTATAAAGAGGAAAGAAGCAATATAACTAGGATAAAAATGGTCTCAATAAGTAAGTGAATATTATGTTATATCTCAGAGAGTGGTATTTGTACAAAAAAATCCATACTATAGGCTTTGACCTTAAATTATGGGTTTTAAAGCTTGTAATGCACATAATTTTTTTCTAAATTGATCCCTTTGTTCAGATAATTGTGACTTAAAATCATGATAAATTATAAGGAAACCATAGTTCACTAGATTCCAACTGAGCAATAACGGTTAATGAATATTTGATGAAGTGGATCCCTAATTAAGAAACCAACAATATGTTTAGATTGTTTACTTAAAATGTAGCATCTAAGCAATTGTGGTTTAAATTAAGGGCTTAAAAACCGAAACTTCTATTTTAGAGTAACTGAGCGCCCCAAAAGGTCTAACATGGTGAGAATAACAAATTCCAAAAGAGGAAGGCACATAGTGGTAAGGGACCCTACCTAAGCATTAATCATCTTTAATTAGTTGCATAATTAAGCTAAGGTGGAAGAGTCCACTTTCCCAATGCATGGGACAAAGTCAAATACGAAGATGCATCAGGGTGAAGCAATGAGCCCCCCCTTCATGACAGGTAATATCTTTAACATCAAGAAATGCACCAATAAGAACCTGGCACATACCCTAGGGGGCGCTCCATTATTTAATATAAAAAATAAACATACATGGCTTGAAGTCGAGTGGATGTAAGTCCATCGAAGATGGAATCCACTCTTTCCAAAAACTGTAACTTGTAAATAGGTTTTACAACCAACACTAACCCTAAGCGATGGTAACCCATCGAAGATGGCACCCACGACTTCTATTAATACAAACAATATACGCACAAAGAGATTTTAAAACGATGATGAAACAGAGAGGTTGTGAAGCCCTCTTCCCGTCGGATAAAAACCCACAAGGGCTACACTTATCTTACAAACAAGGCAAAGGCCTGGTACCCAAACGACCAAGAACCCAACCATTTTTGGCCAAACAAACCAATGTTGGAGATAGGCAGCATCCACCAGGAACCACCTGCAAAACCAAACAATAAGAAAAATTAGGTGTTGAATAAGCGAGAGTTGTTTTCTTTAAAAAAATGTAACAGAGTAGAGATCTATTTTTTACTCACCTGAGCATGTAAGGAAGAGGACATGGGAGGAGGTGACCCTGTCACCACCCTCACCAGCTTCCCCAAACGTGCAAGCACCCACATTTGCAGTTAGAACCATAATGTATTTTATTTGAAAAAAATGAACTTATAAATGGCTAAAGTTATTTTTTATTACCTTGTTTGAATGCAGAGAGGGCCAGGGGTTGGCTCCTCTTAGATGCCCTTATCCAGCCTCTTTCTGCAGAGTAAAACAACCAAACCCCGTTAGATGCTTGCTAGTACAATAATCTTAAAAATAAATTAATAAAACAATTTTGGAGTCAAGCCAACTTACTAGGTTAAAGGTAGTTGAAAGGAAATGGAAAGGCTAGCTCATATTTGGTTAGTTGTAAACTAGCAAGGCTGAGTTTTTTCGACAACCTTTAACACTAAGAAACCCTCCAACACACCTCGAAAGCAAACACCAATTGTTTTTTTTACAAACTAGGTAAAAATTGAATGGGTGAAACTACTTAGTGCCGCCATGAAAGGTCGAGCTTCCTTCCAAAGAAGTTGCATATCAAACAACATCGAAATAAAATGTTCAAATAGGCCAAAACCCAATTTAAACCCCTATTAAAACCCTTTCCAACGTATAGGACAAGTGGATGAATGAGATCAAATCTCAGGAAAGTTCTTAAAATATTGAATGTGCTGTCAACTCGCATTCAGGACAACAATTTAAATGTGAAGGTCAAAGCAAATCATAACCTTGTACATCCTAACATATCGCATGGTCATATCATAGGTTATATTATAACTTGTCAACGATTTTATTACCTAGAATAAACCCCATAAGTACCAACTTTGGTAACAAGTATTTCAATGCATATAACTATGTTTGTATACACCTTGCGTTAAAGACCATGGTTATACCTTGGATCTTTATAATCGTAATACATGATAAGTAATGGGATCAAGACTATACACCATAGTCTCCCCAAAGAGTTCCTTTCATAAAATATGCAACTAACATCACACTTTAAGAGTTAGGGTGTGAAGGCTAGGGCCGAGACTTAGCCTTAGGGATAAGCAATCCGTAAACCAAACATATAACAAGATAAATATAAAGATATGTCAATAAGATCACCTTCAGGGTAAGGGAAATATTTCAATCTTAAAATATGCAAACTTCTGCATAATTACCTATCAAAATCAGTAATGGAAACTGTATAAGTCATTATACAAATAAAAATATGCAGTGTTCATATTGTAGTCACTATTACATTATTCATTGGTAAAAGAGTAATTATATATGTATATATATATATCGATTTTTTATTATTATTATGGAAATTATAGGTTTGTGACACTCCCTCTCTCTCCCCCTCCATCTCTCCTCCCTCTCTCTATCTCTGACTGCCTCTCTCTCTCTCTCTCTCTCTCTTCTTCTTTCTGTCACTCCCCCCCCA
>LPNX010169232.1:230861-325228 GCA_001517045.1 Pseudotsuga menziesii
AGTATAATCTACCTTCATTTACCCTAACATAGACTAACCCACCTTGCCTTAGCTTGTCTACCCTAGCCTACCATTAGCCTAACCTTAAACCTAAATCCCTAAGCATCAATATTAAGTCTAAATTAGGCTAAGATTAACTTTAAATCCGGAGCCTAATCCTATTCCTAGGCCCAAATCCTAAAACAAAGTCTCACATAACATCTCCTTCTTTAAAATAAGAATAATTGACCTAACCATAAAAAGCTTTATGCATATAGTAAACATATATACTAGACCTATTTTATAATTGAAGAAAGAATCACCTATCATGTCATTTAAAGTACAAATTTAACTTAAACATGTATAATTTTATTAGAAAACACATAGCTATACAAAATAATAAAGAAAATGGCACAAACATACACCATAGAAATAAATTACATATAACACAATCATAAAACAAAGAAAAAAAACAACTATATAATAAATACATATTAAATAAATGAAGAAAAAATGATTTGAAAATAAAAATGACAAATTAAACAAGTTAATTAAAAGTGTATTGTTGACGTATATGCAAGCTTAATAACAAATAAAATTAAAATTAAAATTACATAAATAAAGTACATTCTATACTAGTAGCCCCACCCCCTCGAGCATTCATTTGAAGAGAGTTTAAGTTGAGAATTCTAACAAAAAATACTGAAAATTAATTTGTATGTGCATTTATGTTTATCTTGAGTAAACCATAAACAAAAATAAAACATATAAAAAAGACGAGATATATCCCACCCATATCAAGAAATTTATTAAATAAATATAAAGACTACAATAATATAGTATAATTATAATGATATAATTCTTTATATAACTAATATTAAATTAAAACAAAATAATTAATTTAAAAAAAATTCCAATGAATATATATTTTTATAAAATAAATTAAAACCTGCAAATATATAAATAAATCAATTAACATTTATATTAATCTAAACAACTCTAAACCTTAATATTCTTAATATTTATATCTTTGTTTGCCTATTAAGTCTTATAAAAAAATCTAAATTATAATATTTTAAAAAATTAATTTCAAACAAAATCCTAATACATAAAATATAAAAAAACAAACAAAACCAAAAAGTTGAAAATCATATAAACTATAATATCTTTAAAAAATTAATTTCAAACATAATCCTAATAAATAAAATATAATAAAACAAACAAAACCAAAAAGTTAAAAATCATTTTAAGAGAAGGGGTTAAACCCAAAAAAGCAAAAAATAAAAATAAAAAGGAACGGAGAAACTAGACTAAAAGCTACCACAACACAAACTGGAGAAACCAAATGGGACGGAGAGGGAGTAGCGGTTGGACTGAACAGATTCGCGGTCGAGCTGCCGCCATGCTACCTTCAGCCAGCGGGGATCTATCTTCTACCTTCGCTGAAAGGACTAGGGTTTGCTGAAATGAATGAAATGGAAGGAAATTAACTGAAAGAAAGCTAGACGCGGGAATGTTGAATTGAAGGGGAATGCACCTTGAATTGAAAGCCCGCTGTCATGAAGAGAGCATTGATCATTCTTTCTAAATGGAGCTTCCTATCCATTAAAAAATCGAACCAAACCCTAGAATAATTTATAAGAATTAGATTTGCGATAGACGGACATAGATTAAAATAACCTAGCTGAAAAAATGGATCTGAACTGAAGGAAAGCACGAGTATGGCTTCTGTAAGAGCAGAGGGCGAATAAAATGTTGATAAAATGTACCTGGTATTAAAAGAAGCTATTACTGAGAGAGAGCAGTAACTGTTGAGCAGCTCAGTCGCCTTTTTTTGAATTCGTTGCTTCAGCAGTAAATTATCGAAATATTGCATCCTCTTCTATCACATACACAGGATATGAGCCACTTTAAAGCATTGACAAAGACCAGACATACATAGGCTCAGGCACAGACGCCTCGGTAAGATTTGATAGTATAAATATATTTCTTTTCAACGGATACATTGGCCTTCCTCTCTTTTGAACAGCCCTTTCACATATAAATCTCCTCTTTCTTTTACAACTGAAGAAAATATCAATAGTGGTTCACCGCACTTCACAGAAAAAGCTGATAAAACCAAAAAAGCTCTCATACTTTTCGGCTATGCTTTTTTGTTTTTCTAATTTCTTTCTATTCCTGCTTTTTTAAATGGATCTACTAGCCTTGATCTACCATTAATATGTGAAATTTTCAGATTCTCTTCCTAATTTGTACAGTTTGATATGACTTGGACAATAACTTTGGCAAAGTCTCGTGTGAATATCCATTTTAGGGGGCTCAGTCTGGATGGAGGTTTATTTGATATATATGGACCAGAGACAGGGGAGGCCCAGGCAGTAAATGCAAAATTTCCGTCAAATTTGGTAGTATATATACTTCCTTTCAACAGATACATTGGTCTCCTTCTCTCGAACAGCCATTTCACAAATAAGACAGACAAATCTCCTCTTTCTTTTACAACTGAAGGAAACTATCACAATTGGTTCACCGCATTTCACGGAAAAAGCTGCTAAAGCCAAAAACGTTCTATCATGCTTTTTGGCCATGCTATTTTGTTTTTTTAATTTCTTTCTATTCCTGCTTTTTTGTTTTTTAATTTCTTTCAATTCCTGTTTTTTGCAATGTGTAAATTTACAATAAATTTGTAAATTTGTCAGATTCTCTTCGGAATTTGTACAGTCTGATAGGACCTGGACAATAACTTTGACAAAGTCTCCTGTGAATATCCATTTTTGGGGGGCTCTGTCTGGATGGAGGTTTATTTGATGGCCAAAATTGAGTTGTTGAAGTGGAACTGTAACTTAGAGCTGCCAGCTGCATCCGAAATTGGGGTTTTGGTAATTATCAGTGGTATCTGAAACGGAAATGGAATTACTTTGGGCAAGAACAAGTTAATGTTTGCCTGAACTCGGAAAAACCAATGGTAGGATTAGTTCGCTCTCCAAATCTTTGCTGGAGCAGTGCTGTTTGTGATGGGTTTGCAGCCTTTCCAAATCAATTTCAATTTCAATTTCTTAGGCTTCCTCCCACGTATCTCTTCAATCTCAAGTTTCAGTCTGCAGTTCAAAGTGGCTTTCACTTCTAGAGTCTCAGAGAATGATTTGGCGATTGGATGGCAATTTAAGAACTGTGAAATTTGAAAATATGGATATTTGGGATCTGTTGGATATATCAGACTGCAAACGTTGATACATACAATCTTATTAAAGACAGAGTTTGGCTATCTCGGGCGTCTCACATGGCTACATTCCTATGTTCTTCTTGGGGTAATGCATTGTGATGGTGATCAGGCTTGTTTATATTCAGGGTTTCGCTGGATCATTAGAGAAATCTTGGTGGTAGCCATTGTTGCAAATCTTATGAAAAAATGTGCAGCTTTCACAATGCGGGAATGGTGATATTGTTTCATGCAGATCAAGAGACTGAATATATATAGCACCTGAAGATCTGTATAATCAAAAGTGGTTAAATTTCAGGGGTGTTTTGTCTTGTTGCCCTTGGATGTGCGTTATTCCTGTTTATGAATATGGAGAGTTAAAGGTCTTGATATTTGGACTTGTTGAGGATGGCAGATTGCAGGTGAAAATAGATGGTTGGATTATTTGTAGTTCCTGTACTAATTCTCAGTGTTTGCAAGTCGGTCCTTTATAATTTGCATCTTGTTGAGATTGTTGCCTAGAACACCTAGATTGATCCAAATAGTTCCTTCCTTTTCTGCAGAGAGAGCAGTAACTGTTGAGCAGCTCAGTCGCCTCTTTTTGAATTCTTTGCTCTAGCAGTAAATTATCCAAATATTGCATCCTCTTCTATCACATACACAGGACACGAGCCACTTTAAAGTATAGACAAAGACGCAAGCCACATACAAAGACCACACATAAACTGAGACGCCCAATCACACACAGAAATACGGAACCAGACCTGAGATAGGGGAGGCCGAGGCAGTAAATGCAAAATTTCGGTAAGATAGGGGAGGCTGAGGCAGTAAATGCAAAATTTATACTTCCTTTCAACGGATACATTGGCCTCTCTCTCTCTTGAACAGCCGTTTTACAAATAAGATAGACAAATCTCCTCTTTCTTTTACAACTGAAGGAAAATACAATATTGGTGAAATGTGATACAATATTGGTTCACCGCATTTGACGGAAAATGTTGATAAAACCAAAAAAACTCTCATGTGTTTTGGCCATGCTTTGTTGTTTTTTAATTTCTTTCCATTCCTGCTTTTTTCAATGTATCTATTAGCCTTGGTTTACCATAAATTTGTGAATTTTTCAGATTCTCTTCCTAATTTGTACAGTCTGATATGACTTGAACAATAACTCTGGCAGAGTCTCGTGTGAATGTCCATTTTAGGGGGGCTCTGTCTGGATGGAGGTTTATTTGATATATATGGACCAATAGGAGCCAAAATTGAGTTGTTGGAGTGGAACTGTAACTCAAAACTGCCAGTTGTATTGGTGAGAGATGAAGTGTTGTCTAGCATCCAAAATTGGGGTTTCAATATTATCACTGGTATCTGAAACAAAAATGGAGTTACTTTGGTCAAGAGCAAGTTAATGTTTGCCTGAACTCGGAAATACCAATGCATGGTATTTTCTGGGCTGCTTCCTCTTCAATCTCAAGTGTCAGTCTGCAGTTCAGAGTGGCTTCACTTCTAGAGGCCCAAAGAATGATTTGGCGACTGGATGGCAATTTAAGAACTGTGAAATTTGAAAATATAGATCTTTGGGATCAGTTGGAAGGCCTTGTATATCAGACTGTAAATGTTGATACATACAATCTTATTAAACGAAGTTTGGCGATCTCGGGCATCTCACATGGCTACATTCCTATGTTCTTGAATCTTGGGTGAATGCATTGTGATGGTGATTAGGCTTGTTTATATTCAGGGTTTTGCTGGACCATTAGAGAAATCTTTGTGGTAGCCATTGCTGCAAATCTTATGAAAAAATGTGCAGCATTCACAATGGGGAATGGTGACATTGTTTCATGCAGATCAAGAGACTGAATATATATAGCACCTGCAGAAATGTATAATGAAAAGTGGTTCAATTTGAAAGGTGTTTTGTCATGTTTCCCTTGGATGTGCGCTATTCCTGTTTATGATTATGGAGAATTGAAGGTCTTGATATTTAGACTTGTTGAAGATGGCAGATTGCAGGTGAAAATAAATGGTTGAGGTTGTTGCCTGGAATACCTAGTTTGATCCAAAGAGTTCCTTCCTTTTCTGCAGGAACTCGAACACGTCTCCTCTTATGCGGTGTTCCACCAAGTTTCCGGGACAGGGGGGCGTGGGAGCGGGGAAACGCACATTGGGGACGTGTAGAGACACCCCAAAATTTTGGGGGACGGGGAGGCGTCAGGGTCCTTAACATAGGGGGGTCGGTCTCTAAAATTATAAAAAAGAAAAAAATAATAATAAAAATATGAACCCCAACATGTAAACATATCAATTCCTCATCCCATCACCATTTGCATACTAGCATGCTTATGTTCCAAAAGAATTTAGTGTAATTTAATGTAATCGTTATAGCCAAGCATATCATATCGATGTTTGTTTCTATTTCATTTTAAAATGACCATTTAGTGTAAAAGCCTAAAATTTAAGATGAACCATTTCTTTTTTAAGTAAAAAAATTTAAAAAATCGAGGGCAGTGGGGGCTTGTCGGAGCCCCCCATTTTCAGGAGGGGGCGTGTGGGAGCCCCCCAATCCGGGAAACTCCTAGACCCGCGTTTCCCCAAGTTTCGCAGATAGGGGGGCGCTGGGAAACGTTTCCCATGGAGCCCCCCAGCCCTCGGGGCGTGGGAAGCGTAGGGGGCGAGCCCCCGACCCTGGGAGGCGCGCGCCCGTGGAACATTGCTCTTATGTGTTATTTTGTAGATTGCGCACTACAGAGGTATGAGAGTTCCTTGTATCATAGATCTTTTCCTGTTGTTTTTAGTGTAGCAATAGGTGCTGCTTGTGCACTCCCACTTTGTATTACACTGATTATACTATTTTACTCCCATTGACTTGCTTTTGTGGTCATTCATTGAACATTAATAAAATTATCTAGAACAACTTATCTACCTGTTAACTATGCTTTGTATTGCCAACTATTTTGGATGAGTTTCTGGTGAAAACTAGTAGCTTCTCAATCCCACTATCTATTACTTTGGTCCTTGGACAAAATTTTAAAGTTATGGTCACTTTTAGCTTTGTACTTGTTTATGCTGCAATCCAGAACTCCAAAATTCAGTTGATGAGCTTAAAGAAAAAGCAAGCAAGCTTAAAGGAATGACCGAGGACCTTTAAACTAGGTAATTCACTTTGCATAGTCCTAGCTATGTGTTGATGTATTTGTAACTTCGGAATGTATTCATCCGTATATCTTATGTATTGTACCCCGATGTTTATTTTGGGATGTGTCTATAATGTAATTGAGTCATGTCATGCCCCGATGTTCCGATCGAGAAGTTTTTATAATGCGAAAGTCATGTCAAGTCATTGTGGGTAACCCTCTTATTGGTCAAGGGTTAAGGTCCCCACAGTTATGGGGCCCTAGGGTTATTAGCAATGTTCCCCCAAGGTTTCGGGACGACGGGACGCGGGTTCGGGGAGACGCACTTTCGGGACGTGTGGAGACCACCCCCAAATTTTAGAGAAATTCAGCGGGGACGGCAGGACGCGATAGTCATAAAATTTTTAAAAATATTAAAAATATAAATCCCACCAATAACAAACATTCATCATTTTGGAATTTGCAATCATGCAATGTAAATGCAAAATTCAAAATTCAAACACATTACAGGATTTATCAAGATTATCATTATATTAATAATAATTTATAAATATATTATATATCAATATGAATCTATGATTAACATGCACATCGTATTTGATAATCTTCAGATTTGACTTTTAAGTGATTGAAAAAATGAATCAATGATACTAGATAGTATGATAGTGTATTTGTTTCACAGCCATTGATAGTTTAGAATTATATAATATACTTTAGGTTATACATTGTAAATTATATTTAGTTTTTATTATTTTTGTTTATGTTTTAAATTTAAAATTTTATTATTATTTAGTTTTTATTCGGGGAAGTTTCGGAGTTTCGGGGCGAGACGCCCACAAGTCTCGGCGAAGTTTCGGAGTTTCAGCCGGGACGCCAGGAAGTCCCCTCAAGTTTCCCCGCCCACCGAAACGTTTCGGTCTGTGTCTTGCCAAGTTTTGCCAAAAGGGGGACGTTCCGAAACGTTTCGGATGGAGTTTCGGAGTCCCCGGGACGCGAGAAACGCTGAAACGCGTCTCCGACCCTCCGGGACGCGTCCCCGTGTAACATTGGTTATTAGACTATCCTAGAGAAGTCGACCCTAGGTGAGTCATTGTAAGTTGGAGCATTAGTTCCCACTATTGTGGTAAAGATAAACCTCCTTGTTGGTCGGAGGAAGCAAAGTCCCCACACGTTGTGGGGCACTAGGGTTATTAGACACTCCTAGAGATGTCGGCTCTAGTAAGTAATTGTTAAGTGAGGCCGACATGTTGGAGTGGGTTTCAAGTGAACGAAAGCATATAAATAGAGAGTGAGTCTCTCTATTTATCACACACACACTCACTCATTGGGGCGCATGAGTGAGAGGAGAAGTTGCTGGGACAAGAGAGAGACTGTTGCTGTCAAGAGATCATCTTTATGTTTTTGGGTTTTACTTTTGGTGCTGATTCTATCTCTGAGGAAGTTGCGGGGTTTTCTCCTTTATGGTTTCCCCGAGGAAAATTCTTTGTCTCTTGTCTCTTGTGTTTTATTGCTGTGCATGTTATTCTCTCAGTTAAAGATCCTAAGATCATAATGCTAGCTTGAATGATAAAAATCTAACATGGTATCAGAGCTAACCTGAGAAGAAGACATTGTGCTGCTGCAGAAGCTAGGGCTTCTTACTTTTTGGGTCTCTCTCCACATTCCATCAGCAAAAGTATGCTAGGTTGACTCTCCATTGAAGGGCGCATCTTTCTGTCGAAGCGGAATTCGATTCCGAGCATTTTCAGTTTTCGGTGTGGAAATTAGGGCTTTCTACAGAAGAGGAATTTTTGAGTGAGCCTGGCATAGGATTGTTCTCCTCATCAAAATCGAAGTTTAGAGACCTGGATCAAGATTTTTGGTTGGGTAAAACTCCAGGAAAGTCAAACCCTAGTTTGACCCCGAGCTAGAAAAACCCTAAATACTAAAACTGCTAAGTTTTGGTACATTCGCTATATCCCGATATTGGCGAAGGTTCAGGAGCTAAAAATTGCAGAGGCCAAAGATAAAATTTGGATTTACACTGTGTCCAAAATTCAGCCTCAGATTCACTATATTCTGGGAGATATGATCCCTCCAAGTTAGGGTTCCAACCTCTTACAGAATTCATCCCTAAACATGACACCTGGGGAGAATTGCTAGATCTTGGGCTACCAAGGTCCAAATGAAATTTCTAAAGATGTTCCAGAAAGGTCACGGACTTTAATTTCTGTGGTCCGAGTTTCAGACCCAGAAGATGAAACAGTGACACGTGGCAGTCCATACAACTTTGCTGTTCTGAACAGTTCTGTAACAGGCCACCTTGGGAAAATGATCATAAGTCCCAATTGGTGAAACCAATTCTGATGAAACCTTATGGGGTTGGAACAGGGACATGCGAGGTTACCTCAGTGCGAAGTTTCAGACACAGAGGAGCAGTAATTTCAGAGATATCACATGAAAAGTAACCAACATTTCTGTAGAAGAAATTGGTAAACTAGTGCTTCCTGTTTCAGGAGCTTCCCTCCACTGTTTTTAGAAAATGAGTACATTGGACAGCTCAACTTGAAGAGATCTATCTTTCTATCCAATCCGATCTGAAAGATTCCAAGTTTTTAAAATTAGGGTTTCTCTGACAAACCCTAGATCAGCCAGCTCCGGAACCAGGACGGACACCTCAAATCGGTAAGATCTAATCTTTTGCTATTTTCATTTGAGGTTCTCATTTCAAAGTGATCTATCACATTAGCTTGATGATAAGCTTGGGAAGATCTGTTCAAGAAGAATGATGCCTAGAATGCAGTATCGATACATGAAGGAAAGTTCATAGTTCCATCATGCAGTAGATGGAAACATCGTGGGATACAAGGCAAGATTCGTAGCATGAGGCTTCTCACGAAAAGAAGACATAGACTATGAAGAGACATTTGCAGCCAGTGGGAGTTGAGACACATGACAGGCATAATCATGTGTGCAAATAAAAGAAGGCCTTGTACGAGTTCAGAAGACACCCATGGGATAACACATACATGATGAGCTTGATAAAGATATGAACCTATACTACAAGGTTGATAGAGAATGACAAGCTCACAGATGGGTGTGAGAAGAACTTTTGAAAAAGTTCAAGATAGAGGATCTTGGTATCCAGTGTCACTCCAGTACATAATGTTTCAGTGCATAGAGTACGGAAGATAGAGGGAGTATGATTCTTCAGAGGGAGTGACTGCAGAAGATCCTAAGGTTCGACATGGTACGACAGGATGTACAGATTACTGATGACTCTAGGCCTTACTGAGAGTAAAGTGGATTCCAACCTTTGCTTTAAGGTTGAAGGCGGAAGACCAGTGATGCTCCTGTTATGTGTCGATGCACTATTTTCTAGGCATGGAGGTGTGGACAAGGGAAGTATGCAGTAGAGATCCTAAAGAGGTTTAGGATGATGGACTGCAAGGCCATGACCACACCTATGGAATGGAACATGAAGCTATTGAGTGATGCTTCATCAAAGACGGTTGATGACACGATGTATCGTCAGATGATTGGGTCCTTGATGTACCTAACGAACACGAGACCAGATATTTGCTTTGCTGTGAACACCTTGAGCCAGTTTCTAACAGATCTGAGACATGTTCACTTGATTGCTGCAAAGCATATTCTGACGTACTTGAGGGGTGCAATTGATTATGGGCTCAAGTATGATGCGAGTCAGAACATTAAGCTGGAGGGTTATGTTGATTCAGATTGGGCAGGCAGTGCCATCGATAGGAAGAGCACTTCAGGGTGTTGCTTCAGTATGGGATTAGGTGTGATCTCTTGGTTTAGCAGGAAGCAGTCCTATGTGGCACTGAGTACAGCTGAAGCAGAGTATGTCGTAGCTTGTTCAGCTAGTTGTGAGTCAGTATGGCTGCAGAAGCTACTGTTTGATTTATTTGATCTCCAAATGGATGCTACTTGTATACATTGTGACAACTAGAGTTGCGTGAAGTTGTCAGAGAATCCAGTGTTTCATGACAAGTCGAAGCATATCGAGATCAAGTATCACTATATCAGGGATATGGTACAGAGGGGAGCAGTGAAGCTCTAGTATGTTGCGACGGAGGAACATATAGCTGATGTGTTGACGAAGCCATTGGCTAGGGTGAAGTTCGAGTACTTCAGGGAGAAGCTTGGTGTTCTCCAGATTGAGGTTTCCTCCAAGGGAAAATGATGAGACCCATAGCCATTCTGACGAGTAGGTCAGATGTAAGGGCTGAGCCATTCTGTCATGGTGAGAGGATTTGGTTCCTTCCATGTCAGATATGAGTGCCGAATGCCATTCTTGGAATGGAGGTACCTGGTCAGTTACCAGGAACACTCAGTCTGGGACTGAGAGAGCCATTCTGATGAGCAGGTCAGATATAAGGGCTGAGCCATTCTGTCATGGTTAAAGGATTAGGTTCCTCCCATGTCAGATGTGAGTGCTGGCCATTCTGGCGAGTAGGTTAGATGTAAGGGCAACTGCCATTCTTTGGGAGAATGGAGGCACCTGGTCAGTTACCAGGTAGCTCAGTCCGGGACTGGGGGCCATTCTGATGAGACTATAGGATTGGTTCCTACAGGATCAGATGTGAGTGCATGCCCTTCTGACGAGCAGGTCAGATGTAAGTGCTGGGCCATTCTGATGAGTAGGTCAGATGTAAGGGCAACTGCCATTCTCCGGGAGAATGGAGGCACCTGGTCAGTTACCAGGTAGCTCAGTCTAGGACTGGGGGCCATTCTGATATGATTGTAGGATTGGTTCCTACAAGATCAGATGTGAGTGCATGCCTTTCTGATGAGTAGGTCAGATGTAAGTGTTGAGCCTTTTCACAGATGATAGTAGTTGTGTCCTATCATGCTGGTGAATGTGAGTGCTGGGCCTTTCTGATGTGATTGTAGGCTCCTACATGATCGGATGTGAGTGCTGGGCGTGCCTTTCTGACGAGTAGGTCAGATGTAAGTGCTGGACGGGCCATTCTGACGAGTAGGTTAGATAAGCGCTGAAGAAGACCTACATGGTGGCTAGGCCTACAACCAGCATGAAAAAGGGTTGGCTCTGTAGAACTTCCTGTGATGAGAAGAATCATGAGATAGCACCTATGGTACTGATCCAGATTGAGTGAGGATCTAGATCCAGTGATGATGACTCAGCAGTGATGATCTAGATCGAGTGATGATCCAGATCCAGTGATGTTGTTCCAGCAGAGATGATCCAGATCGAGTGATGATCTAGATCCAATGATGATGATCCAGATCGAGTGATGATCCAGATTTATTGATGATGATCCGACAGTGATGATCCAGATCGAGTGATGATCCAGATCTAGTGATGATGACCCTGTGATGATCCAGATCCAGATGAAGATGACTTAAAGATGAAGATGACTTGAAGATGCAGATGACGTGATGATCCAGAGAAGAAGACCAGTGCTGATAAATTGTGTCGAGAGAATACCTTCCTAGTTAAGAGGGAGTGTTGATGTATTTGTAACTTCGGAATGTATTCATCCGTATATCTTATGTATTGTACCCCAATGTTTATTCCGGGATGTGTCTATAATGTAATTGAGTCATGTCATGCCCTGATGTTCCGATCGGGAAGTTTCTATAATGCGAAAGCCATGTCAAGTCATTGTGGGTAACCCTCTTATTGGTCAAGGGTTAAAGTCCCCACAGTTATGGGGCCCTAGGGTTATTAGACTATCCTAGAGAAGTCAACCCTAGGTGAGTCATTGTAAGTTGGGGCAATAGTCCCCACCATTGTGTTAAGGATAAACCTCTTTGTTGGTCGGAGGAGGCAAAGTCCCCACACGTTGTGGGGCACTAGGGTTATTAGACACTCCTAGAGATGTCGACTCTAGTAAGTAATTGTTAAGTGAGGCCGACATGTTGGAGTGGGTTTCATGTGAACGAAAGAATATAAATAGAGAGTGAGTCTCTCTATTTATCACACACACACTCACTCATTGGGGCGCATGAGTGAGAGGAGAAGTTGCTGGGACAAGAGAGAGACTGCTGCTATCAGGAGATCATCTTTATGTTTTCGGGTTTTACTTTTGGTGCTGATTCTATCTCTGAGGAAGTTGCGGGGTTTTCTGTTTCATGGTTTCCCCGAGGAAAATTCTTTGTGTCTCTTGTCTCTTGTGTTTTATTGCTGTGCATGTTATTCTCTCAGTTAAAGATCCTAAGATCATAATGCTAGCTTGAATGATAAAAATCTAACACTATGAACAAGTAAGGAGTAGAAATTAGAATGTTGTATTAAAGTTTTTTTTAATAGGTCGAGACATGTATATATCAAGGCACATACATGCTACAAAACGAGGCCCTGATTTTGGAAGAGATAGCATCCTGGTGCATGCAGGATGAAGTAGCCAACAGGTCAATTATATAAACAAGTTGATGCCATTTGTATGGAGGTGGATTTACAAGGCAAAGCCGGTTAGACATTAGTGTCTCTAAGTCAAGTCGCCAGGGTCTGCACTTTAAGGACAAACTATAAGCATTGTCTGGAGGTCTTGATAAGCATTTAAGTTATTTGAGCACTTGTTTCTGAATAACTGCATGATGGATATATCGTGTTTCAGATATTAATAAGGGATTTACTATTTCTATCACCTTCTTGTAGGTTTCTATAAGGATGACAAACAAGAAGCTGCTAGAGATGCTTGAATTTGATTCACATTTTTCAACAGTTTTATGCTAGTCTAGAATTTTTCGGGCGTAATCTCTAAGGCACAAGTTGAGGAAGGGAAAACATAGAAGTTTGCATTTGTAATCTCCCCAACAGATTACTGATGTATATGAGTGGAAACATGTTGTGATTTCATCTGTTGAACCCATGCCCTTTCTTCTTTGACTGCATGGACCTACTAGCATTCAATCTTTTGATTTTCTGAGATAAAATTATATTTCTAGGTAAATAAATGGCACATGAAAAAGGGTTGAAGATGAGGCTTGCCACTGATACTTTGAGTTCAGACATGTTGAAGATGGATCTTACCACTACTACTCTGAGTTCATACATGTACATTTGAAGGACAAAACAGAAGTGTTATACAAATGGAATTGTGAATGAGCTTCCTTTAACCAAGTGCCAAGCACTGACCACCACCTATCAAGATATTACCATACTCTTTATAAGAGTGTGTCACCACCCGTCCTGATTTGACAACCATAACAACCTCCACTAATTAATGGCTCTCTTGTGAGGGCATGCCATCCTATGAGAGGCAGATATGGAAAAGTAAAGGTATAAAATGAATGGGGAAATCATTGTTAGTATTAATAAAAAATTTATATTATAAAGAATTCTTGCATTCTTGTAATAAACCTGTTGATAGTAAAATCAGAACATTCAATGCCCCACAGTCAAAATGTACTGGCAATTAGAAGCCAATCATTATGAATTTTGCAAACTATGTCTCGACTCTCAAGTGACATTAATCTAGATGTGCATTTTACTTTTTACTAGCTGCAACATGATTTCTTCTCAAAGTTCAGAGTGGAGTTATGACTCGTGGACAAAGATGGAAAGTTGGAGGTACTGTCTCCACTAATGGCATTAGAGAAGATAACTATGGCTCATTTTTATGTCCAAGGAGATTTATTTTTAATCATGGCCATTGGATTTTCTTCTTGAATATAAGTTACATGTGGAATATTACTCAGGAGTTTAATGTGGCGTAATTGCAAAGTAAAAGGTGGTGTTACCTTGGCTTGTGGGTTGCAAATATTATGTCACGATTCACCTAGCCCATTGTCACTTACCTCAACCAACATGTTTGGGTTAATTGCTAACTATTATCCTTGGAGATAAAGATATGTAAATAAAAAGGAAATGGAGAAAGGAATAGAGGTAGTCACTTGTTTGAATGAATCTATCATACTATCTTCAATAACTGGTTCATTTTAAAGTCTGCTCATATGGATTATTTTCTTCTTGGTGTCTACTGTCATGTCTCAGCATTCATATTGTGTTGTACTCTAGTTTTTCAATTAGATGGTAGTTGGAATAGTAGTATGTGTAGGTGCAATTGTAACTACATTAGTTGTCAAGCCTATGATTTGCATTTTATGAAAGAAACTCAAGGCCACATCCCAATGTCTATTTTGGGCATAAGTTGTGATCATGGCATTCCATGAGCTCACATAATCTTATGCCTACCAATTCTATTTCACAAAAGTCCTTGAGGGTGTTATGACAATGACCATTCTAGCATAACTTGTAATAATAGTAGTCCATGAGATAACACTAGACTTTATTTCTGATAGTTATATCTGATAGAAGAGCCCTAAGAGCTCCTCATGATTCCCGCTAATTATGTCCTTAAAAACTTGCGTACAGTCAGATAGGAATCCGCAGTTATCAAACTTAAATGTGAACATATGGGAGCTTTCTAGCACATGGAAAAAGATATCCATGATACATCATGCCTTGTGAAATATGGGTTTTTTGATTGGGATTCAAAGCATGAATGACATCTGGAAACTTTAAAGTGTTACAAAAAAAAATCATTTCTAGCAGTAAGGTAGTTAACAATGAGTAGTAAACATGGAAGACGACAAAGGTCACGAGGTCATGCCCAAAAATATATGTATATTCACCCATAGTCCCAAGAATATCCAAAAAGGTTTTGAGGCCATGCCCAATTGACCACAATCCTAACTGTGGCATTAAGGCAGTCTTACAACATCAATAGTGATAGTGTTAGGAAAAGTAAAAATATTATTTTTAGTCACTTACATTTATTCACAAGATTAGTAGTTCTAACATCCAGATAGAAGTCCTCTGACATGAAAAGTGGAAGTAGTTTAACTATCCAACTCTAAATCTACCATGAGTTTGGAGAGATTCCAGAAGATTTTGTAGAGAAAGGGAAAACACAACCTTTCTCTAAGCCCAAAATAGTTGATGTTGTATGCCAATTGGAAGAGATCACAATTTTCTTGAACCAATCAACTTTGGAAAATAACATTCTTGGCCTACAACATCCTACAACATCAAGGCCTAATATATAGGTTCATGGGGATATGACTTTCTTAGTAGATCATAGTTAATTGGAGTAGTTGGGGTAAATGTGCAAAGTGAGGTTCATTTGTAGTGTTTATCAATCCAAGAAGATTGAGAAATCATTTATGAACAAGTTCCATAGTCCATGGGAAGAGGATTGTTCATGACCTATGACGAGCTAATTTATTACCCTAAAAATAAAAACAAAGTGACGGTGCATTTACTTATCAATCTGGAGTTCAAGAGAAACTTGCGAGATGCCGTGCACTATATGTGCAGAATCCGGGTTCATTATTTACAACTGGTTTTTTACATGCTTCTATGAAAGGAAATTGCATCACACCACACTTCATAAATTAAAGGCTAGCTCAATCACTCTTGGCAATGACCCATGTACTTGAACACCAATCATGCGAACAGGAACCTTGCTGTCACCAGGAAAGCTCTTCAGATAATCTAAATAATTTCTTTTTCCATGGATCACCTCTCTCGTTGTTGGTGGGATAGCTACTGTGGAAAGAAAAAGACTGGGAAGGAAAGAAAGCTTGCATGTAATAAGCAAACAAACAATTCTATTTTCCTAAATGTAAAGGGAAATCAAAGACATGCATTCAAAATGAAAGTTAACCAAAAACTACTGACTGTAATCGCTAGTTTGACTAGTGGTGTTGCTTCAGTTAGGATTACCAATTAAATATATCACAGGTCTCATTCCTCTGGTCTCTATGTTTGTGAAACTGGATATACAACCATTTTGTAGTGGATACTAAATATGAGCTAAGCTACAAGAATGAAATGAATATGTATTCTAATAAACAACTATCTACAAATTTGTAAAATGCTAAGCTACAACATGTACTCTACAAAACATAGAAATAACCTACAGATACACAACTCCTGCTCTCTAGAATGGGACCCCTCTAGAAAGTTGGATGTTGGGATTTGCTACAACAATAAACTTAAATTACAATGCAGATAATCTCATAGTGAACATCACAGTATTTGCAAAATAGAGTTGTGAAGGACTTTGTATTCTATTCCAAAAACTGCCAGCTTCTACATTGTATCCATCCTCCCATACAAGTGTTGGTTCATTGCTTATATAGAGAGGTTTGATTTGGCATATGCATTAACTAGATTTGAAACTACTTGGTGTAAACATTAAATAGATTCAAAACTAAACCCTATGATTCTGGTAATGGGGAAACATTTCCCAGCGTCCCCAAAATTAGGAAACTCTCGGAAATGCACAAGGGGGCGTGTCCCCTATTCTGCAGCGCGCTCCGGTGAAGGGGGGATCCCAGATGCCCCCCCGCCCCCTCCTGAAACTGGGGGGTTTCCAGACGCCCCCTCCTGAAACTGGGGGGCTCCTAGACGCCCCCCCCCTTTTAGTAGTTTACATGGGATGAATCATTGAACTTTTATTGCTGGGATTTAAAAATTTATAATATTATCTTTTATTAAGACTTGGGCGCACCCTCGCCCCCTCCCCCCCGAATTTCGCTAAAATTTGGGGGTGGTCTCCACACGTCCCCAATGTGCGTTTCCCCGCTCCCGCGTCTCGGAAACTTGGGGGAACATTGGAATTTATATTTGCATGAAATCAAAGTTAAATGCCAACCCATGAATTTGCTATGTTGGTTTAGATGAAAACTTGAGAAACAAAAGAAATAAAAGGTGCTCTTTCCTAGATTCCTGCATTGTATTTATTAGCTCTCAGATGCTTACTTTTGAAGATGTTTCTCTGGAGATGCCCCTACATGATCCATTTGACCTGTATAAAAAATTATGTTGAATGCATTAAATTCCCTCCTCTAATTGTGCCCTGGTGGGTAATTCGTGATTAGCTACACACAGATGGGTAATTTTCACCTCATAATGGAGCCATTATATTGCCAATATTCCTGGGAGGTCATGAATTTTCACCACCTCTAGGAGAATCCCTTTCCATAACAATCATTGATTCTTTCTGTGTAGTAAAACCATGTTATGAGCATTGTGTGTACCTTGAGTTAGTGTTGGGCATGACTCCAATCCTCTTAGCATTGATAACTGGGATCATTACTCTATCTTGTTCATGTAGCTGTGATATGGTAAAGTTTCTGCAGTGATATTATCTTTAACCATTTTGCAAGGATCTTGTTAGTAATTATCTATTCATTACTTGTATTAATAATAGTAATGCTTGATATCACAACCATGTTGAATTGGAGTGATCCTCTGTTGTGTTAAGTTCATCCTTTATCGTCATGTATGCATTGTGTTAATTGAATGATCCCTTGTTAATTTTTTTAAATATATTACTTCAACACTCAATCAATCAAAAAAGGATCATCTGCAATCTTTCACAAGGGCTTAGCATATAATAAGAGTACCTAAACTAGAACAAGCTAGAAATAACAAGCTTATCATATTAAGATCACTACCGCGAACTATTAAATACCACAATTCAATTCAAAAAATCTAAGAGTCAACTTTTGGTGAAATAGCCATTTATTGTGATGAACATCAACTATAAGGAGGGTATTGGACAAATAAGGGTAGGTGAAGATGGGAAAAAAGTATACCATTTTGGGGGCCATCATTCCCCCTTGCCAAAAGTATTTCATGTCCCCATGCATCTTGTCATCCCTTTCCAGAAACCCTGCATGAATGTCACTCTAGCTGTATGCTAGGTACCCAAATTCCTCTGTTGTTGAAAATCCAAAGGTCTTGTCTGCTTAACTCCATTGTGCAATTTTTGTGAATTCTTCCCAATGTGCTGATGTACATTGAATTTTAAACTTGCCCCATCTCTCATGGAGGAACAATGCATAAAAAAGGATATCTACAAGACAATGCTTGTTGTTAGTACTTATGTTGCACTTGTTGTTGCCTTTATGTTGTAATTTTGAATCTTATCCTTACACTCGGTCTCTTGTGGGACATACATACCAAACCACTTTTATTTAAGCCTCTGTACGGACTGTTAGTGACTTCTCCTAGCAATGATCCAAACTAGTTTTATTTAAGCTTATGTATGGATTGTTAGTGACTTCTCTTAGCAATGATCTCTAAGTCAAACATCTCATCCATATTTCTCCAATTTGGTAAATCTGGTTTCAACTGTAGAAATACATAAGTGTTGAGCATGATGTCATCAAGTGCACGTTTATGGTTTGTTTTCTTTACAATATTCTCTCCTATTGTTTTCTTAGAAACCATCCTGTAAATATGCACTTCAGGTGTCTTCTCTATTCGGTGGGCATCTATCTTGGACATGCTGGTCCATTGCAGGATTCCAATCACTATCATAGTAGATAACTGTATCAACACCAACAATATTTATCCCAACACCATCGCTTCGAGTTGAGAGAAAACCAAATTCATTCCCACTACATCAATAGTTGAGTATGGGACACCTTTGCTTATGGAGCAAATATTTGAACATATTTGTCGCTCAAGTCAAAGCATATCAAAAGAGCATATTATCAGCCTACCTTCAAACAGATCTGCACAATTACACACTTTATGTATCTGCATCAAAACATTAATGAGACCAAGAAAGTTTCCAATAGCCAAAGTTGTATGTGTTTCTGAACTTGCAATAAAATCTTCATACAATATACATTGTCTTTTTGGCAGCCTAGAGGATATCACATGTTCATATTTTAAGGAAGTTGTTTCTCCACATCTTGTTTCAGGTAGTGTAATTCAAAAGGCCACAATACATTATACAATGTGTAAATGGTCAACTTCTTTATTCACTTGTTCTTATCAAATGAGAATGGGAATGGTCTTGACTACCGAATCATAATTTGAAATGACTGGCAGAGTTATAAGTATAGTTGTAATGTCCCCGGTTTTGACCCGGTTTGCATGATGTATATATTGTAATTAATCGTGGTGAGGAGCTCAAGGCAAAAGCCCCACCATCGATTTGGTTGTGTGTGTGTTTCGGCAATGGGGATAGTTGTCGATGGTTTATCGTGCCATTTGGCACATTATGATTCGGCATCATGTAAATACGCACATCAATTAAAACTAAAACCACAACCAGCTACGGCAGTGCAACGTTGAATGAAAAGGGCATGGTTCCGAAGGATAAGGGGTGGGGGATGTCAAACCTTGGTTATGGGGGAAAAACCCATGTGTTACCACCTTGTGTGTTTGCCACCTTTCCTTGTCTCACCCAACTGTTTTGATGTCTTGATGGAGGTAGTTGGGGTAGTTATTGTTTTGGGAGTGGGGTGGCAGGACTGTCAGTCCTTTGCCCACACGCCCACTCCACCCACGACTTTCCATTCACTCCACTCCATCCCGGTCAGTTCACCTTCACGGCGACGTCTGTTGAGGCTCACGCGGAGCAGTGGTTGGTCATGCTCACGCGCAGGGCCGTGGTCTGTTCGTTTCTTCTGGGGGGTCTGTTCATCTTCCTCATGCAGAGGTCGGTGTTGTTTTCGTCACGCACAGGCAGTGGTTCTGCCGGATCTCACGCAGCTAGGAGAGGAGTTGCCTTTCAGTGGCCATTCACGTTTTCTACAGAGTGGAATCGGGTATGTTTTCCTCTGTGTTTTGTGGTCTGGTGCAAGTTCCCTCACGCACAGACTGTTTGGGGTCGTTTTCCCATGTTGTGAGCTGTGCTCACTGCTTGTGTTTTGGGGCTGTTGTCTTCCCCACGTTTTGTTGGTTGTGGTGCTCGATTTCGTTTTGGGCCACTGTTGATTTCCAATCTGTTGGCTGAGTTTCCCTGTTTTGGGACTGTGGATTGCTGCTATCATTCATTGTGTGGTTGTGGCTGCTGGAGTACCCTGGTTTTGGGTTGCACCCGAGCTGTTTTGGCCACGGTAGGGCCAAGAACAACTCTGAGTTGCCTTGTGGGCTTGAGCTGTGCTCATCGTTTGTTTGGGATTATCCTTGGTCGTCTTTGCTTCTTCACAAGGCTGTGAAGGGTTGTTTTGCTGCTGGTATGCAGTGGTTGTCCCTTGGACTGTGCTGGCTTGGCCGATCTGTTGATGGCCTGGTAAACCCAGTGGTGTTGGTTTGCTGATTGTGTCCCTCGGCTATGTGTAAGCTTGCATTGACACTTATCCTTGGAGGAATCATGCCCAGCTCGGGGGTGGTAGCGTTGCTGAGAGATTGATGAGCACGCTGGCCTATGGTTGGGTGGAACGTTGTAGCGACGTAGCTGGTTGCGGGATTCTTCATCAAAAAGATAAGTAATCTTGACCGTGTTATCTCTGCAATTGAATCTATTGTTTTATGAATTATAATGAACATATGAATGCTGGAAGGTACATGTTGCTTCTGCTGTATGAATGATGAATTATGCATCCTGTTATGATGGATTACGCATCTTAGCATTCCTGTTATGCATTCTGTTAAGCCTTTATTCCAGCATTGATAACTGTTCTTATCTTTCGTGGGGCTGTTTGCCCGTATGCTTGGTGTTCGTCACGTCCTCTTCGCCGGTCTGAGGGATGGGGACGTCACAATAGTGATGGAAGTAACTTGAAATATAAACTGACTGCAAAGTGATATTGGTAATGATGTTTTGATGGCCTGGCTAAGTTGCTATAGGATTGTAAGAATGATATCGTTTATGATGCAAGGGTGTAGGTTTGGAAAGGAGAAAATTTCAAGATTTTGGATGATGGATCAAGAGAGACCAAGATTGCATAAACCTTGACGTATAACCATAATATACACAAAGCACATGCTGCAGGAATAGGTTTCAAAGTACTGAGTCTTTTATCAATTTCAAGTGGACTGCTTGTTAGGACATTAGCTTTTAAAACTTAGAATTCTTTCTGTGTTGTCACATTTTAGGTTTCTAAAATTAAATCGTTGGAACCTTCACATTCCAGGCTTAAGAGTAAAAGTAGGATTTGAAATGTCAAGTTTCAAAGTACCAATTTTAAAATTCAATCCGGGGGCCTTTTCATAAAAGCTTTTCCTTCAAAAACATACCTTAAGTTCTCTATATCTGAGCTCACAAGATAGGATTGAAGTCATATAAGTTAATCATTATTTTCCAGTGATGGCTTATTAAAGAATTTGGCTCAAAGAGTATAGCTTATGGATTGATTCAAGTTTTTAAAGTTCATAAAAGTATCAAAAGAATTTAGTTGTTACCTCCATATTTTCAATCCCAGGTACAACCTTGTAAAAGTGTTATTGGAGACAAAACCATTCTTAGTGAAGAGTGTAGAGCCATAATATATAATTGCATCTTATTTGGGATATGGAAGCAAAGTAACTAAAATAAATGAAACCAAAGTAATTCATGAATCCTGTCAATGAACTTGAAGTCGTGCTTGAGAGAGTCCAAATGACAGTATTGAAGGTGTCCTATCATACTGGTCCTTTGATAGAAAAGTTGAGGTATTGAGATAGTTGTTGAGTCATGACTGCAAAATATAGGTGTATATTTGATGAAGTTATAACTCTCCTGACATTGTAAAATCTTCACTGAACTGAGGGACCTTGCTTTTGAATTGATGTGATTCTTTTAAGGGATCTCTCATCTACATTTTTCACTGGGAGAAGTTTTGTAACCCATAAATTAAAACATAGAATCTGTAGTAGGAAAGCAGTCTTGGCAAGCTGCTACAGGTCGGATAAAAACATGATTTCTCACAAACCAGAATATGGGTAGTTGAAAATTTTATTAGGTGTATTTATCTCAATTCAATGCTTCTCTATACCAAAAAATAGGGATACCCATATCTTAAATCTTGAGAGATCAACAAATTATTATATGGGCCTCAAAAGCAATTGTATCCTATACAATCTCTAATATCATTAATACCCACTATGTCCAACTTAAAACAGACTTTGATGATCTGAATTGTCATGCTTTTAAGGCCTTCTGCATACCCCTGAAATAGAGCCATATTTTGATTTCATGAAGATATTTTTTCTGTAACTTTTGAATAAATGAGTGTACATCTGAGCCATCTTCCAGGGAGCAACTGAGATACTGTAGAAACATTCCCAATCATCTGAGCATGTTTCCAATACATTCCATAAAACTTTTTGTTGCAGCAACATATTCACATGCTCAAATAAGTAGCTTTCCCTACCAGCTAAATCCTTAATTTGTCATTTTCAACGCTAAAGAGTTTTCGTAGCTTTCCATCAAGCACGTCCAAAGTTGTTGCAAGGCTTCTAGTTCATGTAAACCATGGGAATCAATGCGCTTCTGCAAGTGATAACAGTTCCTCACCTCCATTTCCACGAGATATCTGTAATTGAATGCTACAAACATCCCACAGTAAAAACCTCTCCTTAAGGACAAGCTTATACATTTTCATATTTGTATGTTGATGTTAAACATAGGAATATTGATGCATATAACAGTTGAAGAGATCCGTCAGTAGCCCTAGGTTGTTTGGAATACAATCTGAAATGTACTGAGAGTAAGATCGTCAACAAGGCAAGCATC
Source organism: Pseudotsuga menziesii (assembly GCA_001517045.1). Lineage (NCBI taxonomy): Eukaryota > Viridiplantae > Streptophyta > Pinopsida > Pinales > Pinaceae > Pseudotsuga > Pseudotsuga menziesii. The sequence continues at coordinate 253,607 of LPNX010169232.1, forward strand.
CTTAGCATTTAAGCAGAGGGGTAATCATAATGCTTCATCTGTCTTCCCCATTGTCTTGAAAACCAAGGCCTTTAATAACTTTAGAATATTGCCACTACTGAGTTTGAAATTCATTCTAAAACAGTTGCAAATTCAAATATGTTCCAAAGCAATAAAAGGTGATTTGTGCTGGTGATTTCTGGTCTTCAAAGCTTTTAAAAGCAAGCATCAAACAAAACCTTTGCTACCACCCTTAAAATATGAGAGATGCTCTATTCAGAAACCAGAATTAGGGATTGGCTGCAACGTTGTTTAACAAAGATTAACCTTGAAAACGATTAGTATCATTCCTTTGTATGCCCCACTAGCATCAATGCCTTCCATATTTCCTAATGCATCAATCTGTCCAAGATTTCCAGTCCATTGGAAATTGAAAAGACTTCATTGCAACACTCTATTGGAAAAAGTATCTTGATAGCTTGAATTTGCAAAAGAAGGCCAATCTGGTAGCAGATTGAGGACAATCAGGTTTTGGCTTCAGACCTGAAAGTAATTCCAAAGCTAACCTCAACTTTTTGAGGAATTCTCAAGACGGAACATAATGAGAGAGCAGGATAGCTTTTGAAAACTTGATTCACAAAGAAACCAAACCTTGCAACAAGGTATACCATCCTTCGAAGAACCCTTTTTTTCATTTCTCTCTTTTTTCTCAAACCTTGCATGCAGCAAGCTGGTTTTCAGATTAGGCTTGTCCAGTTGCGCCTCATAGAGTTTTTCACAGTTGGATTTAGTTTTGCCAAGTGATGCCTCATAGCGTTTGCCTAGAATACATACAGAAGAAAGGAGGTCAACATGCATGCATTTAAGTCTAAACTTTAAAGTATCAAAAACCGTTCCCAACTTCCTTCATTCATTCAATGAGGATAGGTGAGCCCTACCGGTTTTAGATGTCGTGTATAAGTTAACAAGTTAATATCCATGAGCTTCCCGTTCTAATTTTTAATGGCCAAGAGTTCATTGCCATTGTTAAATTATTTTTAATCTAAAACTTTGATATACTCTTATACCGAGCTTGCCATTTTTTTTTTTGGACAAAATCATTTCAGTGTTATGTACTCTGAGATTTAGCTTGTCGAAAACTATTTCAGTGTTATATATTCTGAGATCGAGCTGGTCATTTGTCGTTTATTTCAGTGTTACGATGAAAGTGTAATTAGTTATTATTCAAGATTTTGTTTATATTGATGTTATTTGTCGTTTATTTCAGTGTTATGATGAAAGTGTAATTAGTTACTTGTTTATATTGATATTTTTAATTTTTTTTTATTGTACTGGGTAATTATTAAAAAAAAAATATTCTCATTTGACATGTTTTTTTATTGATATTTTTAAATTTTTTATTGTACTTGGTGATTATTAAAAAAAGAATATTCTCATTTGACATGTTTTTTTAGTTTATAAACAATTTCATTTCAAATAAGAAAATACATATTTTTATACTTATCCTTAAAACTATTTACACTTTTGAATAATATACTAGCAATTGTCCCTAATTGTTTTGATGATGCAAAAATAACTATTTACAATTTTGAATAATATACTTGGAAAAGAGTGAACAATCTCCCTCAAACTTAATCTTATTATTCCTTAGCCTAAAGTGTTGGCTTTCAAGTACGGAAATTCTGAGGCAATTTGAAAATCCCCGAATATTCAGCATTTGCCTACATTTTTGATACATATTATAAAATAAAAACTATTTAAATTTTATTGTTTTATTTTTAATTTTGCCCATAGTCCTTTCATAATTAGTTTTAGATTTCATAATTAGTTTTAGATTTTAAAAATTAAAAGTTTTAAAATTTATGATATATATTTTGTTTTATTCTTTAATTATAAATATCAAATATTAGATTAGAAAAACTATTTAAATTTTATTGTTTTATTTTTAATTTTGCCCATAGTCCTTTCATAATTAGTTTTAGATTTTAAAAATTAAAAGTTTTAAAATTTATGATATATATTTTGTTTTATTCTTTAATTATAAATATCAAATATTAGATTAGATTTAAATTAGGTTTATTTTGTGATATAAACTTTAGGAGCTAGTTATAATATTATATTTTAGTTAGGGTAATATTTTTTGGAATATATTATTAGTGGCATTGATCCCATTCACTCCAAACGAGTATCATACCATGATTAATAAAAAATTAAAGCACAAATAATATTTGAGCATTCTTTTATGTGATTCACATTATTATGGTTAAGTTTATGAAACTCCCACAATATAATAGAACTCATGAATATAATGGTTCATTAGTTGGGTGTTCATCTATTAATTATTTGTCTTCTTTGACTAAATGTAGCAGTTAACATATGCATTTGTCTTCTTTGAATTAATTTTTAATCTTCTTTTGTTTTTTATTGGCTATAAGTTGGCAATTTGGATTTGGGGTCCCTAGAAGGAAGAATGGTCTTGTATACTGCGAACCTTAATAGGGATGGCATCAGTCTGAGGGTCTTTGAGGATAAGATAGTGTGGGCCTTTAATGGAACATCTGGTAAAGTTACAACAAAAGACTCATACAACTATAATGCACATTCACATTTGGTTCAGGTTGAGGGTTGGTGACAACGACATTTGTGGAAATGGAGGATTCTGATCAAGCTCAAATGTTTCTCATGGTTGTGTGCAGGAAATAAAATCAATACCTGGGACAACCTTATCAGAAGGGGTTGGGTGGGCCCAAAAAAATGTTGTCTTTGTGTATTAGGTGAAGAGTTTGTGGACCATATTTTCGTAGGTTTCTCTTTTGGTCTGGTTGTGCGAAATACTATCATTGTAGCCTTGAAAATGACCTTTAGGTGGGATGCTACTACATTGAATGGTAATATGGTTCATTGGATGAATTTTGAATATGAATTCTTATACCTCCCTCGTCTCTGTAATTGGATCATTTGGAGATCTAGAAACATATTGATTTTTAAGGATATACGACCTGATGTTTGAAGGTGTTATGCTGGTATTATTGATATGTACAAAGACTACCTAGTAGCGAGGCGTCCCAAAGCTATCAGAAATATCAGTTCTTCTATGGAGTACTCTTTTGCAGCAGGTTTCTTCAATGGGGCAGTGACACAAGGAGGTTTCTTATATGTGAGGTAAGCGAAGCCAACAATACTATGTGGGAACAATCCCTTACAAGTATCCTACATGAGCCCTGTTAGGTCACACAAGTGAGACGTCCACTCTAGAATACAATTTCATTTTCCAATGATGATAATGTGCACAATAAGGACTCCAAGTCGATGTAGCTACACAAGGCAAGTCCACACCACTCCATCCCAAACCTCCATGGACTCCATATGTCCTCCAAAGTAAAGCATTCCATTGGGACCGTTACCTCCTGCAAGAACATTATTGAAGTCTTAGGCAACCTCAACCCATATCCAATCCTATGAATAGGAACCCAAGTTGCTACATACCATTTAAGGCTTGAATCCCTCTTGTTAGGCAGAGTTCCTATTAGGGAAGAGTCCATATGGGAGTAGAGTTCCTATTGGGGCGGAGTTCCTATAAGGCAGTGTTCCTATTAGGGAAAAGTTTTTGTCAAGCAGAGTTCCTGTCGTGATGGAGCTCCTATTGGAGCATAAGTTTTATTAGGCAAATTTCCTGTCGAGTAGAGTTTTTTGTTTATCGGTCCTAGTTCCTGTCAAGAAAATTATATCACTATATATATAAACACTTAATTGTCAACCCGGGGGTGTAGACTTAGAGATACCAACACCATATGTGCAGGATTGGAGAAGAGTCTATACAACCTAGTTCTCAAAGTTATGAATAAAAGCTTTATCAAAGAACTTGTCCCAGTTTGCTCTAAATTGTACCAACTCTTTAAAATTATTTTCAAATAAATAATTTTCTGGAAATCACTTAGTCTAATTGCTTCATTTATACACCAAAGAGAAACAAAGATTTATAATTGTTTTATAACCATGTAATGACAAAAATAATGATTCATTTAAAGCCTTTATTCCATTGTAAATAACTTAATTCCTCCAATATGTCTCGTTCCACTTAATTGCAAACTCAAACTGCCATTTATTCTACAACAAGTCTCAATGAATCATTGAATCAACTACTTCTATTTGAAATGTTGTAACTCCTATCTTAACTTGCGCAATGATGAATGATTGAATAAAACTTCTCAAATAAACTCCTCTATCTTAATTGAAACTTTCAATTGATCTATTACAGAAACTTATCTTCAAATGAAATGCCAAACGAAACCGAAAGCTATCAAAATTTGAAACGACAATTTCTAAAAATTAAAATGCAGATCGAAGGTCCATATCAAGATAGGGGGGCCTTCCCATCATCGACAATGATAAGCATATATGATTATTAGGTGAAATAAAACCAGTAGAAGAAAATATATTAACTTGCAAACAATGATTATCTGGTTCACATATGTCTACGTAAATGTAAAGAAAACTAATCTAATCACTCTTGCTGCTATTTATCTTTCTATACCTGCTTGTATTCCCCTCTACCTCTCCTTATGAGAACTTGTAATTTTTTATACATTCAGAATTCGAGCTTCTATCTATATCCAACATGATATAATTGATTGATAATATATGTTGTTGTCAAAGGAGGCTCAAAATAGAAAATATTTTCTTGAATTAGTTTCAACAATTTGCGCTTCTGTTGGAAAAGATAACAGATTTCTTTGACTATCTTAATCTCATGATACGAAGTGTCATGAGATAAGGCAATTTAGTATTGTAACTGTTTGTTGCTCAAAACAGAACATGCGTCGGCTATCCTTTGTAGCATCCATATCTTTGAAGACCTCCACAAATCCATCAACCCATTTCTTGTTGCATTGGTACTGGAATAACACATTAGTACATGAATATATAGCATATAATTATAATTGATATTTTTCATTAAAAACTCTTCAAAACTTAATTAAAAGCAAAAGAATTGCTAAGGACAAGTTCCAGACCATTAATCATTGATTAAGGCTAATGTTTAGATCAAAGTCATATACAAAACGAGAGGTATAAGGATAACACAAGGATAATGAAAGAGGTATAGAGTATGAAAATAGTCAAAATCCAGAGCCTGACAGTTCCTATAAGGAAAATTTCTATTCAATAGATTCCATGTCGGGAAGATATTCTATTAGGGCAGAGTTCTTGTCGAGTAGAGTTCCAGTCAGGGCAGAGTTCCTATTGGGGCAGAGTTCTTGTCGAGTAGAGTTCCAGTCAGGGCAGAGTTCCTATTGGGGCAGAGTTCCAGTTTGGCAAAGAGGTGGAGTTCTTATTGGGAAAATAGTCATAGTTCTTGTTGAGTAGAGCTCTAGTCAGGCATAGAAGAAAATTTCCCATCAAACAAAGTTCCAATCAGGTAGAGAGGCATCGTTCTTGTTAAGCAAAGTTCTAGTTGGACCTCAGGAGGATTTCTTATCGAGGAAGAGTTCCTGATGTCAAGTAAAGTCCATATCAAGGCAAAGTTCCTATCGAGGAAAAGTTCCTATTAAGTAGAAGTCCTATTGGGGTGAAGTTCCTGTTGGAGCCAATATGAAGATACAATTCGATAAATAGAGAAGCATAACCTTGGAGAACTTAGGAAATTATTTAGATGGAAACACGTTTGGTCGAGTGTGTGAAGTAAGGCGTATTCTTGAAACTCTAAAAATATGTATTTCCAAGTGGGAACTGAGAGTTGCCAAAGAATATCATAATTATAAACATTTCCTATCATATATAGATGAACATAGATGTGAACTATTTGTGTTTCCTTTATAGACTTGATATTGCCTTAGGAGCATGACATGGACATGTAGACTCAAGGGAGTTGAGCCTCCCCTTAGTCAACATGAATTCCCTGTAATGGACTTAACCAAGTTGACTTGGGCGCATTCATTGGACATGCTTGCAATGAGCACACTTCTAAGGGGAAGACTTATAGGAAAACATATTATGGGCACACATGCAACATACAAACATGTGATGAGACTTGCAATATATGCACTTTTGATGGGTGCACTTTTGGGCAAACTTGCACCGAGCATACTTGAAGATGTGTAGATGGTTGATGGAGGAAAGATACTTGAAGATGTAGATGGGTTTTTAAATTTCTTTCTATTCCTGCTTTTTTGTTTTTTAATTTCTTTCTATTCCTGTTTTTATGTGTAAATTTACAATAAATTTGTAAATTTTTCAGGTTTTCTTCGTAATTTGTACAATTTGATAGGACCTGGACAATAACTTTGATAAAGTCTCATGTGAATATCCAATTTGGAAGGGGGTTCTATCTGGATGGAGGTTTATTTGATGGCCAAAATTGAGTTGTTGAAGTGGAACTATAACTCAGAGCTGCCAGTTGCATCCGAAATTGGGGTTTTGGTAATTATCAGTGGTATCTGAAACGAAAATGGAGTTACTTTGGGCAAGAACAAGTTAATGTTTACTTGAACTTGGAAAGACCAATGTAGGATTAGTTCGCTCTCTAAATATTTGCTGGATCAGTGCTGTTTGTGATGGGTTTGCAGCCTTTCCAAATCAATTTCAATTTCTTAGGCTTCCTCCCACGTCTCTCTTCCATCTCAAGTTTCAGTCTGCAGTTCAGAGTGGCTTTCACTTCTAGAGTCTTAGAGAATGATTTGGCAATTGAAAGGCAATTTAAGAACTGTGAAATTTGAAAATATGGATATTTGGGATTAGTTGGATATATCAGACTGTAAACGTTGATACATACAATCTTATTAAAAACAGAGTTTGGCTATCTCAGGAATCTCACATGGCTACATTCCTATATTATTCTTGGGTAATGCATTGTGATGGTGATTAGGCTTGTTTATATTTAGGGTTTTGCTGGATCATTAGAGAAATCTTGGTGGTAGCCATTGCTGCAAATCTTATGAAAAATGTGCAGCTTTCACAATGGAGAATGGTGATATTGTTTCATGCAGATCAAGAGACTGAATATATATAGCACCTGCAAAGATGTATAATGAAAAGTGGTTAAATTTCAAGGGTGTTTTGTCTTGTTTCCCGTGGATGTGCGTTATTCCTGTTTATGAGTATGGAGAATTAAAGGTTTTGATATTTGGATTTGTTGAAGATGGCAGATTGCAGGTGAAAATAAATGGTTGGATTATTTGTAGTTCCTGTACTAATTCTCAGTGTTTACAAGTCGGTCCTTTATAATTTGCATCTTGTTGAGATTGTTTCCTGGAACACCTGGATTGATCCAAATGGTTCCTTCCTTTTCTGCGGGAACTTGAACACGTCTTCTCTTATGTGTTATTCTGTAGATTGTGCACTGCACATGTATGAGAGTTCCTTGAAAAGTATCAGGGATGCTTATTTTAAGGAGTGCTTGGAGGTCATGAAGAGTAATCCAAAGCATTTCCCCCTCGACCTCAAAACAATGATTACTTCGTGAAACCAAACTACAAATAGAGGGTCAAGCAAAGGAAAATGTAGATGATGATAAAGGAAGATGTAGATGATGATATGTTTTCAAAAACCAGTAGCAATTTTAGTGGAATGGTTGTTCACACTTGAGTATGGAGCTTTGCTTTGCATTTTTTTTTACTTGTATAGGATTTTTTTTTTGGTGATGCTAGCAGATTATCATTAATGATAATTAGTTTTTACCATGTAGTGCGACAATATCAATTTTCTACATCTCAGCATCCTTGAACCTTTCTCCATTTTAATTTTTAAATTTCAATGAACGCATACTTTGTGATCTATTATTTTCTGCTCTTTAATGTCTATTATTCTATGCCTTGCCTGTGATCTAACTTTATGCTACTAAAACTCAATATAACACACTTGTGATCTGACTTTATGCTACTAAAACTCGATATAACACACTCTTAGATGGTTGCTTCTAATCCAACACCCCAACTCTTTTCAGTTTGCAATTTCTGACTATAATTAATATTATATAGGGACATTAACTGATAATCTGGGTCGTTTTTCTTACATCCATGCAGCTTATTTGCACAGACTGACAAGGTAATAAATAATGGGATATAGAGTTTGACAAAAATGTGTTAACTGGTTAAGGGACATTTGATACTTAATGTCACACCCCCTCTACTACTAAAATTTAATTATTGTGCTATTCCTACAACTATATAATGGTGAACCAACTATTTTTAAGTTTGATGATCCTAGAGAGAAGTCTAGCATGGATTATTTCAATGGTTGTTGGTTTTCCTTCCATCAATTTTTATCCTAATTTGAAACTATTAATGGTTAGTTCATCTAGATTTGGTTCTCTAACCACTGAATAAAGGCTCGGCAACAGGTTGCTTTGAGACATCATCATTTATCAATTGAGTTAACCTTGCCATTATCAATTCTCATGTGCTACTTCTTTAAAAGAAAATTGAAAGCTTGTTTTTGTTATGGATAGGATAGATGAGATTGTTTGACCTCTATTTAGAAAGATACATGTTGCTGCTATGGTTGTAATATTTTTTCCGATAAGCTTTACATGGATCTTATCCTCTAGTTATTTTGTCCAGGGCTTACAATAATGCCATGAAATATAAATTTAAAGCCCTATTCCAATACATGGGCTTAGAATATTGTCATAAAATATAAATTGTAAGCCCTATTCCAATCGTTATTCGAAAATGATCCCCCTTTTTGGATAGTGAACAATGTTCCTTTTTATCGTCCCTTGAAAGTATTCAGCTTAAAATATTTGGTAAGAAATGCACTTGATTCTCTGTAAATATCATCAAATGTAAGTTGTAACATGACATCAACAAAATCTATGACTTTCAAATTATTCATTTTAGCGACTTCAATATTGCAAACTTTTTTACATATGGGTGCATTGGTCTACTTGAGGAGGCTTGTTTATCCCTAATGTGTGGGTTCTGGCTTATCAACCGTAAGCTGGAAAAAACTGCATGATAAAAACTCAAGGAATACGGAACTACGACTCATCCTATCTCAATTTGGGTACATAAATGCACATGCATAGCTAAACATTATGTTATTTGAATTTCAATGCTATGGATGCTTTTTGTCAATTTGCAGAGTGCATTTGATTGCGTGTTTGCATTTATTGTGTTAAGTTGTTTAAATGCTTGACATGTGAGTATTTTCAATTAGTTCTCAAAGCGCATCAAGAGGGAAGTGCAAAGTTTCACATGCTTAAACATTTTCCTATTGCAAAAGAGAAGTTTTGGAATATTAAATATAGTTTATGCAATATTATAGACACACTTAGTGCAATACTAATTTAATGATAAGCTTCCATGTGCACTTTGTGTTGTTAAGACAATTTACTGTAGTCATAAACTTGAATCCTCTGCAAGGAAAGCCTTGGAAGCTCTAATAATAAAATAGTTAACAATAAAATGTATGTATTGTGTTTGGCTAGCATATCAAGTTCATAAAAAGAGAAACATGGGATTTTTAGGTAAAATAACAGTGTACACTATTTGTGAACATGATAAAATAAAATTTTGAGATGATAAAATAGTTATTTTGATATATTTTGAAATGAGCAAATAGTCAATTGTAGCCATTTGGAGATGTTGTCACCATTAAATTTCCCTTGTTTTTTAATTCTGATTTCTATATTCATGAATTTAAAGCACTTCTTCCAAGTGTGGTGAAATTTACGCACCTTCAATTTCTGTTCCTTCTTTGGTAACTTATTAAACCCTGATGTACAATTCCATATGATACAATGATTTAGTATAGTGACCTACACATGCTTTTCTTACACAATGCAAAGTATGCATTGATTGTTTTATGCTCAGAAGAATGCATCCTGTTGTAATCGCCTTTGTACTCCTTACCTTCTCTTTGCAAAGTGTATATTGTGGTGTTCATGCTCATTAGAGTACATCATATTGAATTATCTCTACAATTCATTTTCCCCTTCATGGTGATCGAGGACACAAAGAAGACAACTTATCTGTTATCTCTTTTAGTATTGGATTTCTAGTTCCGGCATTACTTGACATGTTCTTGACAAGTCTTTTGCTTATGTACTCATTTTATGCCTCTGCATCTTTTCTTCTTCGAACTAGTCTTTTAGATTTTTGTAGCTTTGTCCTTATATCATAGATCTTTTCCTATTGTTGTTAGTGTAGCTATGGTTGTTTCTTATGCACTCCCACTTTGTATTACACTGATTATACTATTTTAGTCCCATTGACCCACTTTTGTGGTCATTCATTGAACATTAATTAAATTAGCTAGATCATCTTATCTACCTGTTAAATATTCTTTATGGATGGTTGCCAACTATTTTGGATGAGTTTCTAGTGAAAAATAGTAGCTTCTCAATCCCATTGTCTATTAGTTTGGTCCTTGGAAAAACTTATAAACTTATAGTCACTTTTAGCTTTGTACTTGTTTCTGCTACAATCCAGGACTACAAAATTCAATTGAAGAGATTAAAGAAAAAACACGGCAAGCTAAAGGAATGAATGAGGACCTTTAAACAGTGTAATTCACTTTGCATATCATCCCAACTATGAAAAAATAGGGAGTAGAATGTTGTCTTAAATATTTTTTTAATAAGTTGAGACATGTATATATCAAGGAACAAACATGCTACAAAATGAGGCCCTGATTTTGGAAGAGATAGCACCCTAGTGCATGCAGAATGAAGCAGGAAACATGCCATTTATATAAACATGTTGATGTCATTTGTATAAAGGTGGAGTTCCAAGGAAAATTAGATCATACATTAGTGTCTCTAAGTCAAGTCACGAGGGTGTGCACTTAAGGGACAAACTATAATCATTGTTTGGAGATCTCGATAAGAATTTAAGTTCTTTGAGCACTTGTTTCTAAATAACTGCACGATGGATATATCGTGTTTCAGATATTAATAAGGGATTTACTATTTTCTATCATCTTCTTGTAGGTTTCTATGAGGATGACAAGAAGTTGAGACTTTCATCTTCTTGTAGTTTTCTAGGTTTCTATGAAGGATTTACAAGAAGTTGCTAGAGATGCTTGAATTTGATTCACATTTATCAACAATTTTATGTTAGTCTAGCATTTTCCTAGTGTAATCTTTAAGGCATAAGTTGAGGAAGGGAAAACAAAGAAGTTTTCATTTGTATTCTCCCCAATAGATTACTAATGTATATGAGTGGAAACATGTTGTGATTACATATGTTGAATCCATACCCTTTCTTCTTTGATTGCATGGACCTACTAGTGTTCAATCTTTTGATTTTCTTAGATAAAATTATTTTTCTAGGTAAAAAAATGGAACATGAAAACTGGTTCAAGATGAGGCTTACCATCGATACTCTGAGTTTAGACATGTTGAAGATGAATCTTACCACTACTACTCTGAGTTCATACATGTACATTCAAAGGAAAAAACACAAGTGTTATACAATGGAAATGTGAATGAGCTTCATTTAACCAAGTGCCGAGCACTAACCACCACCTATCAAGATGTTGACTCTTCCATACTCTTTATAAGATAGTGTGACCATGTCACGTCCCCTCTCGCTCTAGAGGACGCGACCTACGCGCTTCTGCTATCATTTAGATGGGGAAACTAGGACCCATGAACATTGATATAATAAAAATTGCATTGAACATAAACATATATAGATGCATAATGCAATCTACAATGGAAGAAAAATTCATTCATGCAATACATTCAACATCTACGTATAATTCATTAAAACAATTATAGTGGCAGAGATTTAAACACAAGAAACACTTATCTTGAGGAGAAGCTTGTCCCGCAACCAGCTATGTCGATGCAACATTCCACCCAACCATAGGCCAGTCTGCTCATCAATTTCTCAGCACCACTGTCGCCCCCGAGTTGGACATGATTCCCCCAAGGAATAAGGGAACACTAGCAGGCTCACACATAGCCAAGATATATCACAATTCAGCCAAGCCAAAACTACATGTGGGTTTATTAGGCTACCAAGGAGGTGGGAAGATTGAACTGCTAAGCTAGTAAGCTCAATCACTGAGCTATGGATACTTGCACTAGATTGGGCTTGGCTCCTAAAACATCTACACACCCAACACAAGGAAGCATCCCCTTCTCTTCTACATAGTCTTGTTGGAGGAGCTAATCGTTGAGCCGACTAGTTGAGTTAACCGACTAACTTCTCCAACAAGTCCCTCAGGCTATGCCTTCCATTCCAGTGCTATTCAGGGTGTGTAAAGAAGAAAACTAGCCCCTCTAGATCTGTTTATGAGGTTCCTTCCCACACTAGGTTTATTAAGCTAGTTCAGACCCAATTCCAGTCCAAACCAGTTCAGACCAAAACAAAAGATGCATACACAACAAAATACAAGTTTTGGGACTGATGAAAAACATCATGGGAGCCAAAAATGGAAATGGAAATTGGGGAAAAATGAACCAGCATGAGTAATTCATTCCAAAAACATTCTATGGCTTCACGTGGGCAAAAAACGGCTCCCTTAGTCCCTAAATTCGTGGATTTGTCCCCCATTGGCTGTGCAACACTGAAAACATGAAATTCCCAACCATGGGAATGTGGAAACAACATAAAAGCACCCAGAATAGATCCCAGCTACTATACATTAAAAAAACCACTTCCCAGACATGGGAAAAAATGACGAACACTGCAAAAATGTGAATGGAGAATGCCCCAGGAGCTCCAAAAATGTGAGGAAGGGAAAAACATGGATGCATGGTAAAATGGGCATACATTTTTGGGTTTTTACTTGCTGAGGAAGTCAAAACATGTTTTTTCAAAATGGGTGCTCTGCCCAATTCGAATTTTTCCCATACTCTTCCCATTCCCATGCAATAACTACCTCAACCAATTTCTAGAAAAAATAAATGATTTGGGAAAAAGACAAGAAATGGGTAGTTGATAGTTTTCATGGGTTATCCCTTTGAAATTTGGCTTTTCCCCATTGGCTCAAAGGTTTGAATATCCCCCCCCCTATCCTTAGGAAATCATGCCCCCATCTCTTTAATGTTGCATTGGCATAGCTGGTTGTGGCTATTTTAATTAAATTGCATATTTACATGATGTCCAAAATTATAACGTGCCTTGCTAGCACAATATACCATCGGCATCGATTTTTAATCGTCGAAACATAAAACGCTAAATCGATGGTGGGGATTTTGCCTTTAGCTCCTCACCAATATTAATTACAATATATACATCATATACATTTTTAATACAAACAGTGTCAAAACCTGGGTGTTACAGACCACCCGTCTTGACTTGACAACCATAACAACCTCCACTGATTAATGGCTCTCTTGTGAGGGCATGCCAGCCTATGAGAGGAAAATATGGAAAAGTAAAGGTATACAATGAAAGGGGAAATAATTGTTAGTATTAATAAAAAAAATATTATAAAGACTTCTTACATTCTTGTAATATACCCGTTGGTAGTAAAATCAGAACATTCAATGCCCCACGGTCAAAATATACTAGAAATTAGAAGCCAAACATTATGAATTTTGGAAATTATGTCTCGACTCTCAAGTGACATTAATCTAGATGTGCATTTTACTTCTTACTAGTTGCAACATGTTTTCTTCTCAAAGTTTATAGTGGAGTAATGAATCGTGGACAAAGATGGAAAGTTGGAGTTACTGTCTACACTAATGGAATTAGAGAAAATAACTATCGCTCGTTTTTATGTCCAAGGAGCCATGGGATTTTCTTCTTGAATATAAGTTACATGTGGAATATGACTCAGGAAGGTTAATGCAGAGTAATTTCCAAGTAGAAGATGGTTTTACCTTGGCTTGTGGATTACAAAGATTATGTTATGAGTCACTTATCCCATTGTCACTTACCTCTACCAACATGTTTGCTTTAATTGATAACTATTATCCCCGGAGATAAAGACATGTAAATAAAAGGAAACAGAGAGAAAGGAATAGAGGTGGTCACTTGTTTGAACGAATCTATCATACCATCTTCAATAACTGGTTCATTCTAATGTCTTGATTCTTTAATTGTCTTTCATTATTAAGAAGAGCCACTCCTCATATGGATTATTTTCTTCTTGGTGTATATTTTCATGTCTCATCATTCATATTGGATTGTACTCTAGTTTTTGAACTAGCTGGTAGTTGGCATAGGTAGTGTGTAGTTGCAATTGTAACTGCATTAGTTGTCAAGCCTATGATTTTCATTTTATGAAAGAAACCTAAGTCCACATCCCAATGGCTATTTTGGTTATAAGTTGTGATCATGGAATTCCATGAGTTGACATTATCTTATGCCTGCAAATTCCATTTCACAAAATTCCTCAAGGGCGTTATGACAATGACCATTCTAGCATAACTTGTAATAATAGTATCCCATGAGATAACACTAGACTTTATTTTTGATAGTTGAATTTGATAGAAGATATCTTTGAGCTCCTCAGGATTCCCACTTCTTATCTCCTTAAAAACTTGCGTAAAGTCAGATAGGATTCCCCAGTTATCAAACTTAAATGTGAACTTATGGGATCTTTCTAGTAGATGGAAAAAGAAATCCATGATACATCATACCCTTATGAATATGGGTTTTATGATTGGGATTCAAAGCATGAACGACATCTGGAAACTTTATACATTAGAGGAAATTTCAAGTCAAAATGGGCTTCCTAAAAAAAGTTAATAAAATAATAGTTAAAATAATAAAATAATATTTATTAATTTTGGAGGAAGAAAAGAAAAAAACTACTTTTTTGTTTGTATTTTTGACATATCTCCCCATGTTTTTACTCAAATTTCGATCGGGAGAGCTTGTTGGATGCGTCATCATCACGTTTTTTCAGGTATTTCTTGTTTTTGGGGGTAGCAGGGTCCGTAAAAAGTATGCCGAGTGGGTACTCATTCTATGCAGAATTTAATTCCGCATCCAACACGCTCTCTCGATTGAAATTTGAGTAAAAACATGGGGAGATATGTCGAAAATACAAACAAAAAAAGTAGTTTTTTTTTAATGATACCTATCCCCAAATTTATATTAAAAAGGTGTTTAAGACCTATACGATATTTCAAATTTAAAGCAATTTCATTGGCTAACACATGATGACATGGAATTTGAATTAGAGTTAAAAGGCCCATTTTGAGTTGAAATTTCCTCTAATGGTGTTAGAAAAAAATTCATTTCTTGCAGTAATGTAGTTAACAGTGACTGTTAAAAATGGAAGACAACAAAGGTCATGAGGTCATGCCTAGAAATATATATAGATTCACCCCATAGTCTCAAGGATATCCAAAAAGGTTGTGAGACCATGCCCAATAGGCCACAATCATATGAGTGACATTAAGGCAATTTTACAACATCAATAGTGATAGTGTATGGAAAAGTAAAATGTTATTTTTAGTCTCTTACATTCATACACAAGATTAGTAGTTATAACATCCAGTTAGAAGTACTCTGACATGAAAACTGGAAGTAGTTTAACTATCCAACTCTATTTCTACCGTGAGTTTGGAGAGATTCCAGAAGTTTTTGTAGAGCAAGGGAAAACAAAACCTTTCTCTAAGCTTGAAATAGTTGATGTTGTATGCTAATTGGAAGAGATCATAATATTTTTGAACCACCAAACTTTGGAAAATAACATTCTTGGCCTACAACATTAAGGCCGAATATATAGTTTCATGGGGGTATGGCTTTCTTAGTAGATCATTGTGAATTAGAGTAGTTGGGGTAAATGTGCAAAGTGAGGTTCATTTGTAGTGTTTATCAATCCAAGAAGATTGAGAAATCATTTATGAACAAGGTCAATATTTCATGGGAAGAGGATTGTTCATAACATATGACGAGCTAATTTATTACACTAAAAAGAGAAACAAAAGAGATAATGCATTTACTTATCGATCTGTAGTTCGAGAGAAACTTGCGAGATGTCATGCACTATATGTGCAGGATCCAGGTTCATTATTTATAACTAGTTTTTTACGTGCTTCTATGAAAGGAAATTGCATCACACACTTCATAAATTAAAGGCTAGCTCAATCACTCTTGGTAGTGACCCATGTACTTCAACACCAATCATGTGAATGGGAACCTTGTTGTCATTAGGAAATATATTTGCATGATCTAAATAAGAGCTTTTTCCATGGATCACCGCTCTTGTTGTTAGTGGGATAGCTACTATGGAAAGAAAAAGACTAAGAAGTGTTACATTGCACTTGTACCCAATGCACCTTCAGATGTGCCCCAGGGAGAGAGAGGCCATTTTTTTGACTAGGAGGGGTGTTATTCAATAGTGGTGTTCATGGTCGGGCCCTTTGGTCATTCCTTTAGGAGTACTATGGCTTAGTGGCACTGCTCACTGCCCTATCTTGGTGTTTTTAACCTTGGGGTTGGTGTTTGGGGATCCTAGGGGTTGATCACTGGGTCACATAATCCCACACCTTGTTTCCTTGCACCGGTGGCCCTTGTTTCAGTTGTGAGACCTTGGTCTCCCTTCATAACCACCTTAGATACCTTCTTGGTCCTTTAGGTGACTAACCCACTCTCTCCTTGGCTTCCTTCCATAGATGACATCATCCTTCCACCTAGGAAATACTACTACTTTTAGGGGAGATTTGAGGGATTTACAACATTTCCAGGGTTATATGGGGCATGATGCCCTCCCTCCATCTCACTCTAGGATATCGTTTGGAGTGATTTACTTATTTTTAGCAGTTTTAGTCATCTAGGGAAAAATACCCCAGGTAGACTACTTTAAGCCTACTTTAAGGCATTTTTTGAATTATTTTATGGTATAATTTTAAGTTGACATTTTATAATTCCAAATTGACATTTTAAGGTATGTCGGCCTATATATATTTGTAAAGTAAGTGCGGTAATGCTATTTATAAGCCTCTCCTCACTTCATTTAAACATAAGACAAGTGGGATAATACATTATGCACTTATTCTACCCAACTAGGGCTCTTTGGAAGTGATGCGCACCTCTTGAGGAAGATGATTTTCTGGGTTTGGATGGAAAGTTCTTGAAGTGTCTTTGGTTCTATGTTCTTGATAAAGGTGATGCTTTGATTTGTTGGTTAAAAAATTGCACAAGGAGGTATCTAGGGTTTTTTCTTAATCTCTCTTTGTTAAATGTTAATGAATGATGCATGTTTATGGATTGAATGGTAACCACTCGAGCTACATTATGTCTTGGTTGGGTCATTTTTAAACCTTAAGTCACCTTGGTTCACAAAAGTACACCC
This sequence comes from Pseudotsuga menziesii, assembly GCA_001517045.1. NCBI lineage: Eukaryota > Viridiplantae > Streptophyta > Pinopsida > Pinales > Pinaceae > Pseudotsuga > Pseudotsuga menziesii. The sequence continues at coordinate 270,788 of LPNX010169232.1, forward strand.
CTTGTATGAGTCCTTCTAGGGCTAGAGATTTAGGTCTTTAGTTTTGTTTCCAAAACTAGGATAGTATTCTCAAAAGGAAGGTTGGTCACCTCCTTATATGCCCCAAAACCTTCTTTCCGTTTAAAACCTAGTAACTAGGGTAAGTTATGTTGCATGTGCATGTTATATTAGGGTTATCTAGGCTTAGTGTAGGATGCATTTTCACTCCTAAAACCTAAAACAATCGTCTTTTTCCTCCTCCTTACCATTGTATTCCATTCCTATCTTCTCTTCACCATCTAATCCACTCCCTTTTCATCCTCAGACTACTGTTTTAGAGGATCATCCTCACCTTACAGCTCCCTCCATTCAATTTTAAGGTCATTCCAAACCTCGTCTAGCCTTTACATAGGCTCGCTCCTCCATTTCAGGGCCTATCCAAGGCCTTCTAGTCAAGGGACAACCTTTTAGGGTTTCCTTTGTCTATCCTTTTTCAAGACTTTTAATTCATCACAGTCTGTCCCAAGCTTGGATAGCTCCAATACCTTAAAAAATATACCAATAAGAAGGGTTAAAGGGTTCACAATTGTTGACTTCGATCATTGCTCATAATCCGTGATTACTTATAAGTAAAAGGGTGTATATGAGACTGTGCATAAGTCCTTGAAACATTGGTGTTGTCTTCTAATTTACATTGAAATTTGGCTTAGAAGTTGGATTGTTCATTGTTATAAGTGTTTGACAGTACATGACACCTTGGAAATATTATTTTCCACACACACCATATTTTACTTATTATTCATTTTTGTCACTGCTATACCTTTTGCAGATTGTCCAATATAGCTAACTTCTAGTAATTCACATTTTGTGCAAGGTTACATGAAGGCTTGTGTAGTGGACATTAAAATTTGTTAAATACATGGATGTATTACATACTTTGAGTGCATGAATTTGTTAAAATAGGAACAATGAATACATGCACTTATTATTATTTTTAACTCTGTTATATTGTTGTAAGTAGGTTGTTGCATGTATGCCTATATCTAAATGAATGGCATTTTGTGAATAACATGGGAACGATCTAAAGTTGGAATTGGTTTCTTTCTTGTCACAAGTGGATGTATTAATGAATGAAATTGATACACCAATTTGTGTTTATAATATTTATGTTTATAGTATGTCTTCTTCATTCCTTAAATTGACTCCATAAAGGCACTAGTCGCAAACCCTTTAAAAATAAGACATAGTTTGGTGTTTAAGCGCCCTTATAGACTTGCACTTAGAGATCTTCCCTAGGAGGTTCTAAATTCCAAAGAATTTTGGAGAAGTAACTAAGGTGACAATGGGCACTCTCTCTGTGCATTTGTTTATCGGATACTAGCCCTACTAGTTCATCCTGTAAAAGTTTTGGCGTTGTTTCTGGAGACCTCAAATTTGTTGAGGTGACTTATCTGTGAAAGAACAAAATTGTTGGTAAGTATGGAGTCTGTGTTTACATGATTGCATATATTTTTCTAGAAACGACTAATCTTGTAGGATTTTCTGGAGACTCCACAAAGAAATCAACCAAGCAATCAAGTATGCTTTTTGTTATGTACTTCCGTGAGATTTGTTTAACCTGACACGTCTCTCCTAGTGACTCCATTGAAGAAAATAAAAACAAGTGCTTTGCAAGAACAAGACCAAGAGGTATTTTTTGATTTGTTGTTTCATAAAATTTTGTTAAAAGATAACTTTGCGGGAAACTCCACGAAAGAAAAGATAAAGATGTTCAAAGCAAGCATTGTCGAGCATAAGATATGGGGATTTTCGATCCATTTGAATTCTCAGACATTCCATAATACCCGAATAAGTTTTACAAGCATTTTTGTTTTAAAACTATTCTGACATTCCATAAGGGTAAGGATACTATTACAACACATGTTACGAAGTTCAAATAAGTTCTTGTGGAATGGGATATCACAGATGAGGATACCGTGATACAATTATTTGTAATGTCCTTCAATCTGGGAGGGAACCAATATGTATACGCTCGGTATGATGGACTTCATCCTAAGGGGATATCCTCCTATCTGCAACTAGTTGAAGTATTCTACAATCAGTGGGATCCTAACATTAAGGAGTAAATACTACAGATTATAAAGGAAGAGCATACAAATATTGATGAACAGGTCTCAAAAGAGCATGAAGCACTCCTTGATGATGGTGTTTATGATTAAGATCAATGTTTGAAATATTTTCTTGAAGAATCCTTTGTGGAAGAATTGGTCACTGACATCATGGCCCTTATGTATGAATATGAAGGGAATCCTGAAGACGAATGTGAAATTCCTCTAGAAAATGAAGACTAAGAAGCCCTAGTTGAAGAAACTGAAGAATTTGTGAGTTCTCCCTATCCTCGGGTTGTGGTTTCTTATGGTATTTTGTATCTATTAGAAGAAAAATAGAAGGGTATAGAAGACAACAATTATTGGTAGTGCCTTGGTCCACTAGTATACGATTCTTCAAGAGCTTGCAACACCATAGTCGAACCTCTCCCTCACACATATGTGGGAAAATAAGTCTTCTCTATCATTAATGAAGAATGGATCAACCCTTTTGTTGCCTTACTTTATTTCCATAAAAAAAGTGTCCCCACTACCTTTCAACCAATGAAGTCCCCAGATCAATACTTCCAACACTGTTTTGTGGTAAGTATGGAAGAAGTTGCTAAACCCTTTCTATCCTACCTTGGTAAGTCCTTAATGACTCATTTCAACAAGATCGAGACAAATATGATTTTTCATTCCTTGGTTTCATATTATTTATTGTTTATCTTTTTGTTTGAAGCATGAAGGTATGAATTACATAGTTGACAATTTCAAAATTTCAAGAATTAATTGGTATACTAGTGTTATAAAGACGAGCGATATACTTGTATATCCAAATAAATGCTTAATTAGATGCAGGTACGGGTTGTGGATGACATATGAATATTTGTGAGGGCCTAATTTTCTAATATCCTCCCAAGTTCAAGATCTGTGGACAAGTTTCAGGAAAAAGAATTATCAATGAAAATGTATGATGGAGGTGTCCCATACATAAGTCCAGTAGAAGCATGGATCAAAAAAGTTTGTCAAAGAAATCCCTCTCCATGGTACCAATATTAAGGCTTCCAGGATCTTGCAATCATCCAATTTTCATCTCCTATCCAAAGGAATATCTTGTTACATACTTGGTTTTTCATTGATGATATTTTATCGTGGATTGTATCTAAAGACAAAGGTAAAAAATATGGTATGAATTTCCTACTCTGTTGGTTACATTGGTGGTATGATTTCACTTAACCCATTTTTTATTATCATGTTTAGGGTAGGTAGGGTTAGTTTCATTTGAATCTAGGCATATTACTATTGCCTTGCATTTCATTTGTTATTTCTCATGATTTAGTTACCTTTGTTTCTTATATCAAACAAGGAAGAATGGAAGTGTCTTTCTCAAGAATCTTTTAATCCCCATGGATATTTCATGTGTGTGTAGGTATACTGGTACCAGAATATTCATAGGTTCTCTAGCACTCCCTGGAAGAACACTCGTCCCGCCGTTGGAACTAGTGTTACGCTGCACCTATACCCAGTGCACCTTCAAATGTGCCCTAGGGAGAGAGAGACAATTTTTTTGACTAGGAGGGGTGTTATTCAGCAGTGGTGGTCATGGTCGATCCCTTTGGTCCTTCCTTTAGGAGTATTGTTGCTTAGTAGAACTGTTAACTACCCACTGTTGGGTTTTTTAACCTTGTGGTTGGTGTCCGGGGCTCCTAGGGGTTGATCATCGGGTCACGTGAACCCACACCTTGTTTTCTTGTACTGGTGGCCTTTGTCTTAATTGTGAGACTTTGACGGGGGTGTTGAGGGATTTACAACATTTTTGGGGTTAGATGGGGCATGACGACCTCCCTCCATCTCACTCCAGCCTTTCATTCAGAGTGATTTTCTTAGTTTTATCAATTTTAGGCATTTGGGGAAAACTACCCCATGTAGCCTACTTTAAGCCTACTTTAGGCCATTTTTTAATTATTTTATGTTATAATTTTAAGTTGACATTTTATACCTCCAAATTGACATTTTAAGGCATGTCAGCCTGGATATAATTGTAAAGTGAGTGTGAGAAGGCTATTTATAAGCCTCTCCTCACTTCATTTGGACATAAGACAAGTGGGATAATAGATTACGCGATTATTATACCCAACTAGAGATCTTTGGAAGTGATGTGCACCTCTTAAGGAAGATGATTTTCTGAGTTTGGATGGAAATTTCTTGAAGTTTCTTGGTTTTGTGCTCTTGCTAAAGGTGATGCTTTGATTTGTTGGTTAAACACTTGCACAAGGAAGTATCTAGGGTTTTTCCTTGATCTCTCTTTGTTAAATGTTGATGAATGATTCATGGTTATGAATTGAATGGTATCCATTAGAGTTGCATTATGTCTTGGCTGGGTCTTTTTTAAGCCTTTAGTCACCTTGGTTCACGGAAGTACATCCCTTGTAGGATTCCTTCTAGGGTTAGATCCTTAGGTATTAGTTTTGTTGTCAAACATAGGATAGGCTTCTCAAAAGGAAGGTTGGTCACCTCCTTAGATTCCCTAGGCTTAGTGTAGAACGTAAAACCCTTGTCCCAAAACCTTCTTTCTCCTTCAAACCTAGCATATAGGGTAAGTTAATTTGCATGTGCATGTTAGATTAGGGTTAGTTAGGGATATTTTAGGTTGCATTTTCACTCCTAAAAACTAAAGAAGACCCCTTTTCCCCCCTCCTTACCCTCTCCTTCCCTTCCTATCTTCTCTTCACCGCTTCAACCACTCCCTTTTCATCCTCGACCTCTTGGTTTATAGGTTCGTCCTCACCTTACAATCCCCTCCCTTCACTTTTGAGGTCACTCTAAACCTCGACCAACCTTTACATAGTCTTGGTCCTCCATTTCAGGGCTTGTCCAAGGACTTCCAACTAGGAGACAGTGCTATCAGTGGTTGTAACAAGCTTTTAGGGATTCCTTTGGATGTCCTTTTCCAAGACTGTCAATTCATTATAGTTTGTCCTAAGCTTGGACAACTCCAATACCTGGAAAATTACATCAGTAAGAAGAGTTAAATGGTTCATAATTGTTGACTTCAATCATTGATCATAATCAGTGATTACTTGCAACTGATAATCAGAATGTGAATAAGTCCTTGAAACGCTAGTGTTGTCATCTAATTGACATTGAAATATGACTTAGAAGTTGGATTCTTCATTGTTATAAGTGTTTGATACATGACACCCTCAAAATATTATTTGCCACACACACCATATATTTACTTATTATTCATTTTTTCCACTCTTATACCTTTTTCAGTATGTCCAATTCAATTAACTTCTAGTAATTCACATTTTGTGCAAGGTTACGTGAAGGCTTGGCTAGTTGACCTGACAAATTATTAAATACATGGATGTATTATAGTATTTCCTGATTTGTTAAAATAGGAACATTGTATACAAGCACTTATTACTTGTTTTACCTTTTCTATATTGTTGTAAGTAGGATTATACACTTATTCCTATACCTAAATGAATGCCATTTTGTGAATAACATGGGAATGATCTAAAGTTGGAATTGGTTTCTTGCTTGTCAAAATTGTATGTATTAATGAATGAAATTGATATACCAAGTTGTTTTTACAAGATTTATGTTTATAGTATGTATTCCAAGTATTACCAACATCAAATAATAAATTGACAATGTTCGAGAAATTGCAATATTTCGAGGACAATGATTTTTATGCAAAAAATTGTCGAAAAATTTGGCCCAGTTTTTCGTCAAGAAATCATCATTTTTTTGCTGAAAAATTGCCCAAAAAATCGTGAGTGGACAGAAAATATTGGTTGCAAGAACTGTAGAATAAAAAAAGGGGGTTTAAGTCATTTTTTTAATTTTTTTTTTCCTCATTTTGTCATTGTATAGATAGAGAGGAGAGCTAAGGAGACCAATAACACTTTCTTTGTGCTTAAGGACGAATTTAGGAAAATTTTTCTTCACCATCAACTATCAAAATTGAAGATTGGATCTTTTTATTTGGAGTTTTTTTCCACAATTATCACAGCTGAAGGTAAGTAAAAAAATTTCCTATCATTTCTCATTTTTCCAAGAGGTGTTCAAAATCAATTCTTATAGGATTTTAAGCAAGTTTTTTGCACTTGTTTTGTATTTTGCTTGCCAAAAAACGTTTATGCATTTTTCTTTCTTTCCCTAGATCCATATAAATCCTCATAAAAAGGTTTATTTTCCCTCATCAAAATAGTTTTTGAATGCTCAATATATCTTGGTTTTCTTCTTGTGTTTTACATTTCCATCAATCACACATGCTAAAAAATAGTTTTTTTTTCTTGCCTTAGGTTCAAACTTCAAGTTCAAAGCATCAAGCTTCATTTTGTCCATATACAAGATGTCGAAGGTTTGGGATCCATTTTGTGAGTGGGACACACCTATTGACCAACTATATCAACAAATTGTCACTTGCAATCTATGTGGGAAGAGACAAGTAAGATATGTAGGTTGAAATACCACCTTGAACAAATAACAGGGCATGGTGTGGGTCCTTGCAACTAAAAAACCTCGTAACTCATTTATAAGGCCACATAAGTGATTGAGGGCACTAGGATAAGGAAACAATATAATGAGGTCACGAGGAAACAAATTGCTTCAATACCTGGGTCTACAACATGAGTGGGGGATAGTGGGACGAGTCCATATACCGATACCCACTCTACATAGCAGTGCACATCGCCTTTCATTGTATCTTCAAGATGAAAACTTGGTGGAAAAACTTCTATAATATCCATGGTGAAAGTAAAGGAGAAATAAGACGCAAACAAACTTATTGGTCGATGCTTGCTATGGAATGTTATTCCATTTAATTTTGAAAATAACCCATTTTATGTGCCCATGTTTGAGGCTGTTGCTATAGTTTGACCATGGTTTAATCCCCATACTTATGAGGAGTTGAGAGGGCCTATCCTCCAGGATGAAAAGGTTTATTGCACTCACAGATTGGAGGAGCTTAAAAAATCATGGTACTTTACAAGATGCAATGTGATGTCAGATGGTTGGACCAATATGAGGGGTAGGACACTTCTCAACTTCTTGGTTCATTGCCCTAGGGGGCTATGTTCATGAGATATTTGGATGCATCCGCACATATCAAAGATGTGGATTTACTATGTGGCTTGTTGGATGAGTTCATCCAAGAGATTGGGTCGCAAAATGTTTTCCAAGTGATAATGGACAACACTACGAACTGAGTGGTTGATGGTAGAATGCTCATGGCCAGGTATCCTATTTTATTTTGGACTCATTGTGTCTCCCATTTCCTTGATTTGATATTAGAGTATTTAGGCAATATTGATTGGATCAAGGATATTATTGATTCAAGGAGGAGCATCACACAATTCATATACAAACATGCAACAATGCCTATCTTGATGATAAGGTTCACATGTGACAAAGAGTTGGTGCATTCTTCCATCACATACTTTGCCACTAGATTTATTTCTCTTTAGTCTCTCTTGAACTCTCTGTGGGACTTGCAAGCGATGTTCTTTTTATGATAGTGGTGTGATTTATCATTTAGCACTAGACCAGAGGGGAAAGCCACATTCAGTCTAGTTGCATATGATGAAAGGTTTTGGGGTGCGGTGAAGGAGGTGTTGCACCATCACTGAACCTTTGGTAAGGGTTCTCCACTTGGTTTATGGAGAGAATCATGTAATGGGATGCCTATATGAGTCGATGGATAGGGCCAAAGAATCCATCTGTGCTGATTATGAGGAACAAGGGGGATTAGGGGCATGAGAGACAACAGATGATATGGGTGGTGATTGATGCACGATGGAACCACACACTCCGTCATCCCATTCATGCTGCATGGTTATACCTCAACCCTATTTTTTCTTACTCCTATGGCTTTAAATCTGATGGAGAGGTTATGTATGGATTCTATGAGTGTGTCCATGGGACGGTATCTAGTGTGGTTGAGCATACACAACTTTCCAAAGAGTTGGAAATGTATAAGAGAGCCATATGATTATTTGAGTTTGATATAGCAATAAATGACATGACCAACTTGATGCCAAGTTAGATTCACCTAATTTCAACTTTCAACTTTCAAGTTTAAAATTTCATTTTCTCTTTCTAATTCTTTGTTTTAAATTTGATTGTCATTTCTCATGTTTATTTAATTCATAATTTCATTGTATATACCTATTCTACAAAGGGTTTCCATTCGATTGCTCAGCTAGACATGTAGCTCTTAGAGTTGTGAACACAAATGGAGTGTATTTGAAAAAGTACACTCTCAAAAGTGCAACAAGTTAGACAATTTTAAATTCATTATATAATATAAATTATTAAATTCTAATTTATAGATTTATGCCACTTTACCTTCTAATTTATGTATTATAAATTTCAAATTTATAAATTATGAATTATGAATTAAATATTTATGATCCTCCTACAAGTTTGATACTCAGCACCTTAATGATTTGGTCTACGTCCACTACAATAGCAGGTTGTGGGTAAAGCAGTATGAGAGAGAATTTGATGCGATGACCATTTCATTGGATGATACTGACACCACTTCTGCATGGAGGGCAGAGTGTGAGGATCCTGTTATGGAGGTATCAATTGATTGGATAGAGTATGATCATGATACTAATAGTGATCATGGTGATGATACTCATAAAGAGGATTTAGATGAGCATGTTCCATTTCCATAGGATTTTCACACTGAGTCTGGGAGTGTGCCATATTCAAACTTAGAGGGAGATAGACCCGATGGTAGCACTAGTACTGGTAGAGGAGAAGGACTACATCCTTAGCCTTTTGATTCTTCAGGATGTAAGTTTCGACCACCTTCTCTATTTTCTGGAGGACATCATTTTGCAGGGTCTTCTTCTAGAGCATGTTAGAGTCTACTACGAGGCCCACAAGCCTTAGGGGAACCTACTTCTAGTTCTAGAGGAAATACCATTTCCACAACAATTACCTTTTCTCGTAAAAGGGGTAGAGTGAATCGATAGTTTATTTATTGTATTTCTTTGTAGATTACTCATGACATGATGATGATAATGAGATACAATTGTTATATTTTTTATGACTTAGGATTTATGACATGATCCATTTTTGATGTGTGATGTATCTCTATACATCTTATACATACATACATACATACATACATACATACATACATAGATATATATATATATATANAGTATTTTTTAAGTTTGTCTATTTTTTCCCGATGTTTGCCAATGTTTTGTCGAGATATCCTAAATGATGTTTCATGGACCCTGCCAATTTTTTTTCAGCACCAATGTTTGCAACACTGTTATTGATACATATAAAAGTTGAAGAGACCCATCAGTAGTCCTATGCTATTTGGAATCTTCCCACAAGCATACTCATAATAAGATGTTGTGAGATCTGAGCAATCAAGTCGTTGGAATACAATCTGAAATGTACTAAGAGTAAGATCATCAACAAGACAAGCATCCTTAACATTTAAGCAGAGGGGTAATGCTTCATTTGGCTTCCCCATTCTCTCGAAAACCAAGGCCTTTCATAACTTAGAGTATTTCCACTACTGAGTTTGAAATTCATTATGAAATAGTATTGCAAATTCAAAGATGGTCTAGAGCAAGAAAAGGTGATTTGTACAAGTGTTTTCTAGTCTTCAAAGCTTTGAAAAAAAAGCATCAAACAAAATATTTGCTACCACCCTTAAAATATTAGAGATGCTCTATTCATAAACTGGAATTAGGGGTTGGTTGGAATGTTGCTTTATTAACAAAAGTTGTAAATAACAAAGCATTGTTTAAAATAAATTAACCTTGACAACGGCTGGTATCAGTCCTTTGTATGCCCCACTAACATCAATTCCTTCCATATTTCCTAATGCATCAATTTGTCCAAGGTTTCTAGTCCATTGGAAATTGAAAAGACTTCATTGCAACACTCTATTGGAAAAAGCATATCGGTATCTTGAATTTGCAAAAGAAGGCCAATCTATTAGCAGATCAAAGACAATTATGATTGGCTTTAGGCCTGAAAGTAATTCCAAATATAGCCTCAAACGTTTTGAGGAATAGAAATAAAATCTTGAACAGAGTTTGAGATTGCAAGGAATAATTCTCAAGATGGAACATAATGAGAAAGCAACATAGCTTTTGAAAAACTTGATCCACATAGAATCAAAACCTTGAAACAAGGCATACCATCCTTTGAACTACCCCCTTTTTTCTCATTTTTCCATTTTTTTCTCAAACCTTATCTCCAAGCAAGCTGGTAAGTTCAGATAAGGCTTGTCCAATTGTGCCTCATAGAGGTTTTCATAGTTGGATTTTTTTTCCAAGTGATGCCAACCAAAGACTACTTTTCAAGCATCACTGAGTTCTATTAGTCCCCATAATAGGTTTTCACTATTAGAAATATCTTTTTTTCATCTTGATTTATTTTTGAAATTAGGATAGCAAGGTAGCTCAACATTGTAAGTGGGTTGAGTTAATTTATTGAGTGGGTTAGGCGTGGAATGAGTAGGAAGGTATGAGTCCTTTTGTGGATTATTCTTCAAGGATAGTGTAAGGAGCTATGGAGGTGGAGGTGAGTTGGTTGTTGGGGTATGTGTACAAAAAAGAGGCCCTTGCCAACCATGTTTCCAAGGATGGTGTTGGTTTTGTTGGAGTGGGAATAATTTCCATGGACACAGTGGATATTAAATTTGATCAAGACAATGAGTTTGAGGTGAACATGAGAGAAAGTATGAAGATGATGACATATGGTTCAAACTGTGGTGGGATAGAACGAGAACTTAACATAGCTATCATAGAAACCATAGAGTGTCTTACTATACATGTAGTAACTTAGAATCATGAAAAAGAGAATGACAACCTAACATAACCATTGTGGAAACCATAGTGTTTCATTCTAGAGTAGTGAATTGTACTGTAATTCGAAGTTTACTCATGAACCTCCTCCTCTTACTAGTGTTCCTGCAAAATGTTTAGTGCTTTAGGTGGCTCTTACTGCACCACAAAATATTCCTTATGGATATTCTAATTCTATTCATGCAACTACATGACCTAATTTAAATGCATCACATGGCGTATGATATTTGATAAAGAGGGTAGTTGACAGTTCCTCTCATTGATCCCCTTACTATGTATGTTTCCTAAAAACTAGTGCAAAGATATACTTATTGTGCCTTAGACATATCCTTGGAAAAGGAACCAAAATGATGAGCTAATTTATTACCATAAATAGAGAAACAAAAGAGGTAGTGCATTTACTTATCAATCCAGAGTTCAAAATAAACTTGTTAGATGTCATTCACTATATGTGGAGGATATAGGTTTATTATTTACAACTGTTTTTCTACATGCTTTTATGAAAGGAAATTGCATAACACCACTCCTTATAAATTAGAGGCTAGCTCAATCACTTTTGACAGTGGGCCATGTACTTGAACACCAATCATGCAAACGGGAACCCTGTTGTCACTAATAAATCTCTTAGAATGATCTAAATAATTCATTTTTTCATGGATCACCACTCCCAATGTTGGTGGGATAGATATTACAGAAAGGAAAAGTCTGGGAAGGAAACCGAGCTTGTAGAAAATAAACAAATAAGCTATTATTTTTTTCGAAATGTAAAGGAAAACTAAAGATGCTGATTGTAATCACTAGTTTGATTGGTGGCATTGCTTCGGTCAAGATTACCAATAATCAAAGCTAGTCAAAGGTCTCATTCCCCTTCTTTCTCTATTTCTGAAATTAGATATATAACCATTTCATAGTGGATACTAAATATGAGCTAATCTACAAGAATGAAATGAATATGTGTTCTAATAAACAACTAACTACAGATTTGTAAAATGCTAAGCTACGACGTGTACTGTACAAAACATAGAAATAAACTACAGATCCATAGCTCCTACTCTCTAGTGTGGGACCCCTATAGAAAGTTAGATGTTGGTATTTGATACAACAATAAACTTAAATTATAATGTGGATACACTCATAGTGAACATCATAGAATTTTCAAAATAAAGTTGTGAAGGACTCTGTATTTTATTCTAAATATCACTAGCTTGTACATTGTACAAATGTTGGGTCCATGCATTTAATGGAGTTCAACCCACTGTTATGCCTCATGAGGGAATTTATATTTACATGGAATCATATTTAAATTCCAACCCACAAATTTTCTCTATTGATTTAGATGTAAAGTTGAGAACAAAATAAATAAAAGATGCTCTTTCCTGGATTCCTGTGTTGTATTTATTAGCTCTCAAATGTCTGGTTTTGAAGATGTTGATTTGGATATTCCCCCACATGTTCCATTTGAACCGTGTTGATATAATGTAACTTAGAAGAATATTCTACTTTTTCTTTACATTATTATTATTCCTCCTTCGGGAGATGGTGCTTATGTAAAAGGTCATGTAAAATTCATGAGGTAAACCCTCTGTTTTAAGTCTGGTCAATAGTACCCATAAAAGAATAATATAAATATTATTGTGAGATTTCATAGGTATGTAGGTCCTATCAATTAGATAGGTCGGCCTAGTTAGGTTAAATGTCAATTGGGACGATCAGTGTAAATAGGGAGGCACCCTCCCTCATTTATACACACCCACTCACAATTATATTATGCAAGAGAGAGAAAGAAGGAGGAGGATTAATGTCTTTGGTGTTTTGGATCTTATCCTTGGGGTTTGGTCTTTCTCTCTCTCTCTCTCTCTCTCTTATGAGACCTTGTTCTTTGGTCATTTAATTTTGGTAATCAATATTGAGGAAGTTTTTGTTGGGTTTTTCTCGTTAGGGTTTCCCAGGGTAAATGTTGTGTATCTTGTGATTGTGTTTCTTTTAGTGATGCTCTTTATGTTGTTATTATGAAAATGTATTAATTTTTTATCAAGTTAGGACTTAAGATATGGTATCATAGAAAACTTAGCATGGTATCAGAGCTATCCTAAAAAAGAGTAGCTTTCATGAGGTAAATCTCTCTCTCCTTCTCCAAACAAGAAACGTAGGATTTTCTACTAAAGTGATTTTTTTAGTGTAAGTGAATTAGGGAAATGCACCCCTCCTAGGTGCATATTTTGGCACCAAGATAAAATTTTTCAGTGGGAATATACTCTATAAATTCAAGCCCTAGTTTGGCTTGGAACTAGAAAACCAAAAAACCAGAAATTGCAGTAAAATATATTGCAAGTCCAGTTTCAAGGGTTAGAATTTGGATTCTTTAAAAATTGACTGTGCCAGCATACTTGCCTCAGTCAAGTGCATCCTTTTGTGAGTAAAATTTTCATTTATGAGAAATTTCATTTTTGTCATTTTCTGTTCTTCAGGATAAGATGTCTCCAAGCACTAATCTTGATGACAAGTTGGAAGGCATGGAAAAAAAATTATGCTTGGAAATACATAATAGGACTCATTCTATAAGAGAATGATATTGTAAATTTTATCAAGGAAGTTTTGTTGGAGCCCGAAGAAGATGGAGCAAAGGAAAAGTAAAAGAAATACATTGTTAGATCCAAGACAATCATAGAAGATTCTATCAAGGATCACTTTATTCCTCAAGTATCCTCCATGGATACATCTGAGGATATGTTTGATGCCCTATAAATAATTTATGAAGGAAGAAACATCAACTGAAAGATGAACTTGAGAGCCCAACTCAAAAGTACAAAGATCAACAAAGGTGAATTTATCCAAGAATACTTCATAAGGGTTTCTCAATTCAAAGAACAACTAGAAGCAATTGAAGACAAGATTGATGAAGATGAACTAGTAATGACCGCTCTTAATGGTCTTACTAGACCATGGGATTCCTACATCCATACAATATCTGCAAGGAAGGAAAGCATACAATTTGATGTCCTATGGGAAGAATGTGTTCAAGAGGAAGCTAGAGTAGATAATCAAGAAGAACTAATTAGAGATGATGACCATGCTCTAGATACTCATACTAGAAGAAGAAAAGGAAAACATCATTTCAAGAAGGAAACTCATAAGGTGTCTTATCCTCCTAAGAAGTTTCAAAAGAATAAAAGGGGAGATTACAAGAAGAAGGATTTATCCTCTTATAAATATTACCATTGTGATAATATAGGACACGTTTACAGAAACTATCAAACAAAGAAATAAGATTATAATAGGAATAATAACAAAAGAAATAATGCTCACCTAGCTGAAGAAGAAGAAGAACAAGAAGAAGAAGAAGAACCTCCTGGGAAGTTAGCAAAAGAAGAATTTGAAAATATGTTTTATAGATGGATAAGTTCTCTAGAATATGTATCTGTGATTGGAATAAAAGAAGGTGGCATGTATAAACTGAAAGGTCACTCAGAAGCAACCTTGGTTCATGATGCCACACGTATATGTGAACTATGGCATAGAAGGCTCTCTCACAAACTACAAATCCTTACCACATGTGAGAAAGGCAGTCAAAGGTCTACCGGATATAAACATCAATCATGAAGGAGTATGTAAAGGATGTGAGAAAGGAAAGAATGTAAATAATCCATTTCCAAAGAGTGAAACCAAGTCAGAATGAATAGTGAAACTTATACACTCAGATGTGTGTGGTTGAATGCCCTCAACATCTTTAAGTGTGTATGTATATTATGTAACATTAATTGATGATTACTCTTGTAATACTTGGGTTTACTTTTTGAAATAAAAATATGAAGTCTTTGGAAAGTTGAAAGAATTCAAAGCCTTGGTAGAAAATATTTCATAAAGAAAGATCAAGACACTCAGATAAGATAATAGAGGAGAGTATACTTCAAATGAATTTGGAAACTTCTTCAAATATTTCGGGATCAAGAGGGAACTTACCACTCCCTGTAGTCCAAAACAGAATGGTTTTATTGAAAGGAAGAATCAAGCCATTATGGAGTTAGTGAATACTATGATCCATGATAAAGATATTCCTATGCACTTATGGGATAAAGTAGAAAGGACATCAATATATGTACATAATAGAATATCCCATAGTGCACTCGGGTTCAAAACCCTTGAATAAATATTCATAGGAAAGAAACTAGAGGTAAGTCACCTCATTATATTTGGTTGTCTGATGTTTGTTCATATTCCAAAAGAGAAAAGAACCATGTTGGATCCTTTCGGAAAGAAAGGAATATTTGTTGGGTACTATGAGGTCTCCAAGGCCTTCAGAATATATATAATAGGTTACCATCATACGGAAATTAGCAGGGTTGTAACCTTTGATTAAGATAAAGCTCTCAAGAAATCAAGAAAGTGCCAACTTAAAGAAACATATGAAGAAGTTGTAGCTCCTAGAGCTGCAGAACCGATGAAAGAAGTTGCACCTTGTCCTGATGATAATATTTCAGAAGAAAATGATATGTTGGAGCCCCAAGAACCTCCCCACATGAATATCTCACACAAGATAAATCCATATTGGGCTCATGAGATTATTCAATAAGCAAAAAGGTATGGTGCTACAGAAGGCTCCACAAGGTAGAGCAAGAAGCCTAAGCCATTTCCTAGTTATGTGGATTTGATGTATGATCATGTAGACACAGAATCTACTTGTTTTGAAGCAACAGTTCAAAAGAGAGAATGGGTAGAAGCCATGATAGAAGAATACCAATCCATAATGAATAATAATGTGTGGGAAGTAGTTCCCAAACCAAAAGGTAAAAGTGTGGTATCTTCCAAATGGATCTACAAGATAAAACACATATCTAATGGAAGTTATGAGAAGTACTGTTGAGGGCTGGAAATTTGTAGGAAACAACAGTTAGGGATTCTCCCCAGTCAACGTTCCCAACTAGCCTGTGACCGTTTGGCATAGGGAATCCATCTAGTTTGCGGTCCGGCTACCGTAGGTCAAGTAACAAAAATAAAAGGTTTTACCGGTTGCAGCCCGGTCCACCGTGTATATTTTTGTATTATTTGACTTTAAGTATGTTATGCAAGTGCCTATTTAAAATGCAGGTTGATTGAGAATGCAAAGAGTGGTCACAATGTGATGCGCAGGTTCTTACCTCTCGTCTTAGACTCTCTTGCCTCTGAATCACACACACAGCAAAAAATTGAAACTAACTACCTAACCTATCCCTAGGGAGCAAGATTATTACTTGTTAATGAGTAATGTATTTTGTGCATGCATTATGAAAAAATCACAGATAGCTGATACTTCTCTCAAAACACATGAACATTTAAAGATATTTGAACAACCAGATAGCCAATTGCTTATGAACAACATTCTTTACTCATAGTGGAAATTTTCAGAAAATAAACCAGAGATCATTCGTACAAGAACATAGGTTCAAAGAGTTAGAACGATCTCACAGTTAATGGACACAAAGCTGAAAACGAAATAGTTCCTCTTCAACAAATCCATAGCATAACATTTGAACATTCCACCATGATTTCTCCAACAGGCAAACTGTAATTATCTATTGCAAAAGGAAATAGTTCCTCTTACAATATGTCTTCACCAATCTAACAGGGAAAAAGTCCTTTCTCTTGTCTAGATTTTCTATATTTATACAAAAGAACAAAACTGTTGGGCTGCCCACAAAATGACTCTTGGGCTTCCCTAATTCTTCGCCTCCCAAACTTTCTTTCATTAAGTGTTTATAAAATTTACAATATATTACAATAAAGTGAGTAAAATGCTCATGAAGAGGGTCTCGCTTGACTATTTAAAAATTTCTTCCATGCTGAAGCCTCTGAGGCAATGCTTTTGAATTTCGAAGGTTCTGGGAAATGAATATTTATTTCGAATTTAGCAGCCTGATTTCTTATGACTTCTATTCTGGCTGCGCTCAGGCGAAGTTGGTCTTCTAACATTTGCACACTAACCACAGAATGATCTAGTTCATTTCTCAGGGTTTGTTCATCTAAAGCTTTAATGTGTTGTATCCTTTGTTCATCTTCATGATACCTCCTTTGTAAAATTTCCGAAAACATGCTGTGGTTCGGAAAAGCACCCATCCTTTGCTCAACCTCTACCTGGCATCGATTATAAGTGATCAGAAGTCTCCTGAAGAATTCTGCACAAGCCCCTTTTGTCTTCTTAACAGTCTTCTTGAATTCCTCAGCTGTGTTGATGGCAAACTCCAGTAAATCATAGTCTTGCCTTAGGGCTTGTTGATCTTTTGATGGTATATTTACAGGGGTTTCTTCATTCGCTTCTAATCTCACCATTCTTCCTATCAAGACTTCTAAGATGTCCTGCGATCTATCAACAAAATATGAAGAGGTTTCTAAAATCTCTTCCAGCCCACTGTCCACCTGCAAAACCCTGTACCTTTCTTCCTCTATGGCCATTTGCAACTGGTGCATCTTGCTTCTATATTCCAGAATGTGCTCCTTGAAAGGCTTAAGACTGACCTGCTGTTCCTTGGCTTCTTCTAGAGCTGCTGTCAATGAGGTAATCTGCTCTTTAAGTTCTTCCTTCTGCCCTTGAGATTTCCGTTCAGATTCCTCCAACGTAGCCTTATGCAGCTCCAACTCCCCTATCCTGCCTAGCAGCTACTCCTTTTTTTCCCTCAACCCTTGACATTCTTGCTACACTTTCTCCAGACTTTCTTGGGCAGCCTCCATAGATTTCTTCTCTACTTGGAGGACCTGAAGCTCAGCTTTTGAAGACTTTATTTCTCGTTGTATGTCTTCAAACTTTCTCTTTAACCTATTATTTTCCTCTCTTTCCTTTCTCAAGGTATCTTTGAGCTAGGAAGAGGATTTCTTTGATTGTTCAAGATCAATCATTATTTTATCTACATTGTCCTCGGAAGCATGGATCAATGCAGCCCCTGCTTTGATAGTGAACCTAGAGTTTTTGTCTGTCCCGTATATGATAGTTGTATCATTTATCATTTTACCGGAGTGCCCCCAGTCTTAAGCTTTCTCTCGGTCCTCTTCACTATCCTTTTCTTTTCCCTATCATAAAAGATAGTGCTAAAATCAGGAACTTCCTCCCCCTTCTTCTGTTCAAAATGGGTTAGCCTAAAGGTGGGGCCCATAGCTTGTCCTGTTGTGCTGCCAGCAACTGTCTTAGGATCTTGAATGTCAGGGTTCCCCAAGTCCTGAGCTTGACTGTCTGCTGTATCAGAATTTGATTGCTCTATCACGGTCTCTGTTAGATTTAGCTTTGCTGCTTCCCGCTTCTTCAACTCCGCATCCATCTTTCTTTTCTTTTCCTCCTCTTCACTCCGGGCAGCTTCTCCTACCTTTCTAGCTGCTTCTTATTCAACTCTTCTTTTTTCTTGTTCATATCCTTTGAGCCAACTTTCGACCTCTTGTGCTAGTCTAGTAACATCTTCATTTCTTTTCCTAGTTTCTTCCTCCTTTGCCTTTTCTTGCTCCTCCTGTCCTTTTCCGCCTTTGGTGGTGATTTTCTTTTTAAACCTTCTCCTCAAGGCTGTCATATTTTGTGCACTGCGAAAAATGGACTCCTCTCTGTCCCAGTGGCTGGTGTATTCAAAATGTACATTCGCCTCTTTGCAGTGCTCTGCCACCTTATTCCGGGAATCATTCATGTGGAAACGCATTTCCCCAAAATGGAATTTCCCCAACTCTTCCATGATTTCGTCAGCTTTCTTCACCCTAGTAAACTTGTAGCTTCCCAATCTGAATGGCAAAGGAGGGTAAGCAACTTTCTTATGTTCAAATAGAAAGCTCCCTATGCCATCTAAAAAGACTTGTCTAACTGCCTCTTTGTGGACTGCATAGTCAGTGGCATACTTAGGCAGTAGTGAGGGTGCTCTGGAGCATCCAAACATCCTAAAATATAATCCATCCTTAGTTAAGTAATAGTCTGCATATTGTTCAATTACTTGAAATTATTCCTCTGACATACAGTTGCACTCCTTTAAGAAGATCAATGTATATAGTGGCATAATGAAGTGTTCACACACTTCCCTATAGTGACTGTGGTATTTGTGGGCCCACAGTGTCTTGTATACTGAGTAGACCGGTGTTCTTTCCCGATCCCGGATGCACCTCAGATTGGGGAAGGGTTGGTTGCATAGTATGCAATCAATTAGTATAGAGCTCATGTAGAACTCTAATCTCTTCTGGGACACCCCTCCTAATGCTGATGCAATGCAGGCTGAAAGGTTGTTGGACACAATTTTTTCCCAGTTGAACACTGTCCCCTGCGTTGCAACATAGAAAATGATAGGCACCCACTCCAATTTGAAGCTTTTACTGTGGGCCCTCCTGAAGATCCTGTTCAGCATCAGGGTAATGAAACTATAAGGGGTTCTTAGAATTGCAGTGTCATATTCCCCGGTTGGCCTAGTTCTAAAGTTCTTGTTAGGCATGAGCATCCTTTTCAGTGTCTCGACTAGGTCCATCTTAATTGCCTTCAGCCAGTCCTCAGTCAAGTATAGTTGTGCTTCTGGTAAGTGGTAGGCCAGTGCTACATACCCAGGGCTATAAGCAGCATAACCCTGCTTATCAACATTTTCCAAAATCATGGTGGTTACATATGCCCTGGGAAAAATCCACCCAATCACCTCTGAGCATAGAAAAAGCTCAGGTCTAGTAGCAACTTTCATCAATGAAGATATCTCTATATTGGCATAGATTGTTTCTTCTTCAAAACCTATGTTAGGTACTTCTCAGCGCATAATTAATCTGTAAATATCCTCCCATTGATATTCGGGTTCCACACCAACTATGCATTTGGTGTCCTCGTAGGTGTATTCGACTCTGGTAACGATTTTGACTTCGGGTTTCTCTTCTACTATGGGAGCCTTCTTCTTCTGATGTTTAGACATCTTGGATTCTGAGGAATTTCCCTGTCATATACAAAAACTTCTTTTAGGTTCTGTTGGATCATTTCTGGATAACATTCAAAATAGAGACAATTGTATAATCATTTTACCTCATCTATGCTAAAAATGAGTGTAGCTATGAGGAATAAACAACAATGCTCAAAAAATCATGTGTTTCCGAATAAAATTAATCTGCCCTAGGGCTAAAACTAGCTCTCAACCAAGATTCGCAAAATTAACCTAGAAAACATGGCCTTTCTAAAACGACAAAAATCCTCTTCCTAATGCTGAATAGAAAACAGTCCTAAACCACCCCCCCCCCCTCGATGCTATGGATTACAACGTTATGCGGTGCCTAATCTCAAGTGAGGATGCTGCAAGTGGTAGCATACTAGAAGATAAGAGGAAGCTAGCTTGCTGTAAAAACGTCCACTTCATGGCCTGAAAAGGTAATGCACTCGGAAACTAAAAAATGGGCCGGGGTTCATCCTCGAGCTTGAACAGTCTCAGCCTAAGCAGGAAGTAAAAACAACATCATGGTGAAGATGAGAAATGCGGAACCAGACTCACGGCATCTTGGCCGACAACCATGAAACGCCCTCCCCGGACGACCAAACACAGACTGGGGGAAACTGATGCGGATAGTGCAATGGCCGTCTGCACCGGTCTCCCCAGCAGTCGAGTGCAGTCTAAAAAAAAACAACACCCGCAAAAGTAATCATTGAAAAACTAAGAAACCCCCCACTGGGTAGCCATACTACTTAACTCGAAAATATATATAGGCCGGGATGGGAAAACCTAGAAAACACTAACCGCGGAGACAACAAAAATTAGTTCGACCAATCAAACGGAACGAAAAACAGGCATGAGGGCCTACCTGGCACTGTACTGCGCTACTGGTGGAGGAAAACCGGTGAACTTCCATGGAAAAGCTACCTGGGGTGAAGGTACCGACAGCGAAATCCTTGGTCTGCTCGAGCGGAAAACGACAACACGGAGAAAATCCAAAATAACAATAAAAAAATAAAACACCCCAAGCCCCACTATATAAAGGTCGCGGTCAACATGCAATCAGCGAAAAAAAATTAGATCATCAGGTGGCAAAAGGCTATGGGATCGGCGACCAAGTTACTATCTCCTCCGCAACGACGAATGAAGAAAACGTCGGAACGCCCGCAATGGAATTGGTGGGAGAAATAGAAAAGAACTCGCATCAGAGTTTGTGAGACTAGGGATTTGGGTCAAAAGATGATTCGAGAGCCGCAACGGCGAACCCGAAAAAGAAATGAGTTCCGCAGACCAGCTACATGGAGCAAAAAATAAACATGTCTCAAGTGAAAACATCAATCAAGCGGATAAATCAAAACATCGGAATCATAGTGCTTTCTAGAGCCGCAATGGCGAAAGTTGAAAGAACCCAAAGACCTGCGAATCAAAACAATGGGGTCAGAAAAGGATGAAACACTCTTGGACAACTTCGTAGAACCTTTTCCGCAATAGTGGAAGACATATAGACAAAGGCTTCGACAGGGTTTTAAAACAACTGCCGATAAAGGAAAAACATCGAATACCAAATACACTTGACTTCGGACTTGATGTCTGGTTCCTCTCCGCAACGGCGGATGTGCAGATGACTAGACTCCCGACTCAAAAGTCCAAAATACTTCTGATGGTGAGAAAAATTAATTTAAACATTAAAACATCACCCTCATAGAAGTAATCTTTGTTCAACATCAAGCAAAACCAAAAAACTGAGAAAAAAAAGAATCAGAGGAGGGTCCCAAATTTTTTTGAATTTTGGGAAATAGTTGCAGCTGCAACAATTGGGGACTACCTGGTGAACCCCAGATTTCTGAATCAACTTCCTCCCAGTAAAAGACTATTTGATCATCAAGCTCATAAGTTTGAATTCTTCTATATGCTTGTATTCCTAAGATGACAAACACATGCATTTAAATCATTGATGACAGTCCATTCTTTGGAAAAGGGAACACCCAAAATATTTGAAAGTCCGGATAACTCTTTTAAGACTTAGTGGGTGAGTTTTATTTTACCTCTATCTTTGGGTAGTTTCTATCTTGGACACCATAGGATTGTAACATATGGTAAACATAACTATTCATTTGTTCCTCATTCCCATGCCACTGGCACTTTTGTGCCCCTTTTTGAACTTTTGTTCTGATGAGTCCTCCATCTGCTTTTCTTTCTGAATTTTTTTTATTCGGGCTCTTCTATCCATATTTTCCTTTTGTGTGAGAGATGTATTTTAAGCTCACTAACAAAGAAGAAATTTTAGCAGATTGATTTTCATGTTTCTGATACTTTGCTTTGATATGTATTGCTTCTTTCAGAAGTATTGACTCTCAACAGCCTTTAGGCTTTTTGAAATCATGGCATGGGATCATTTATATAATAGACTGTTTACCTTGCTTCCTTTCTGTGGGTCTTTTTCCTTCACTCCCTAGGACATCTTAGATGTGAAGTGGATGGAGCCTCGAAATAGTATTCCAGACCTCTAAATTCTGAGCTATTTTCAGGGGTTAAGCAAGACTTCAACGAGTGCATATCCATTTAGGAAAACTACTTACTAGAAGAAATTCTATAAAAAATAAATGCACAGTCTTATCCCAAAGATTAGCAGTTAATCGAGAACCCTGATGCTTTCCATGCAACCCAAAAGTTTGCCTCTTTTATTAAAAAACAAACCAAAACAACCAGAAATAAAAGTGGTAAACCAAAACAAAACTGCATCAAATGTTTTATGTACAAGATCATCAAATCAAAAGAAAAATAAAATTGTGCCCACCCCTAAAAATCGGTCAACTTGTGAGTCAAGGGGCTAGGATGAATGGAAAACATGAGATATCTAACCGTGATCTAATTCTGCTATTTTTGAAACCAAAATTATGCCTACCGATCTGCGATCACTCCCATCAGCCTGTAAAAATTGAAGGAGATCAGGCTGAGTGTCATTCATATTGCTGGCTTCTTCTGATGCATGATATCTTAGTTTAAGCTCCATTAGGTAATTCCCCAAAACAGGATTTGTAGATTCATTTCCTTCTTCCAACTTAGTGATAGTGTTCTTCATATAAGGTTCTCTTAAAATTTTGATCCGATTTGGGACCCCTTTATGAGGCAACCATAAATGAGACCAATCTGAATCAAAATACCCCTTTAACCTTGCAGACCAGTCTCGGTTCAGAATAAGACCATATCCATCCAGTATATCAGCCACCATAATATCAATAAATTGACATATCTTGTTATTTGTAGATAAATGAATGAGAACGTTCTTCATTTCCCCCACTACTTTGACACTAGTTCTGACTATTTGAATGACTTCCCAAGCAGTAGGTTTTGGATACCCATTAATTTTATTGCAAACTGCGAGTGGCATAACCTTCACTGATTATCCAGAGTCTACCAAACAATTATGCACCTTATGGTTCAAGATTTCCAAAGTCAAAAGGAAAGGTGGGGTTCTAGCTTTCTCTTCCCCAATTGATTCGACATCTTCCTCCAAAGGTTGGTTTTAAGTGGGTGTTTCTTCCTCCGGCTCTTCAGGTTTTTCAGTATTTTCTTTGTTAACCTTTACTTGTTCTTCCAAAGGCTTAGCAGGCTTATTGATTTGCTCTGTATCCTGGCTGATAATGGTAATTTCAGGTACTTTGTCTTCAACATTGTTGTTAAATTGTATCCTGACATTCTCTTGCAACTTCTTAATCTTTGAGATTATTGAATTGCCTTCAGTTACCAAATTCAGGTCTTTTGTTGTCGTTGGTACATTATCAGGTTTAAAAGTACCTTTTTTCTGTATCAAATAGGGAGACACAATCCCATAAAAACATGGTATCATTTTCTTGTTTTTCTATGGTCTTATCACCTTTTCCCCCTCCATCACTGTCTTCAGTCAATTTAAAGTCCAAGCGCTGATTCATTACCAATGTCATTGAATTTAACCATTGAGGACAATTCTTTTCAGAATGGGGTTGTTGGTGAAAAGTGCAGAAATTATCCTTCCCTACCTCTGTCAGATTCACTGATGCTGAACCATGTGGAGGGGTCTTGCATTGGCTGTTATCTTCCCTTTTTTTGTAATAAGGATTATAGGATTTCTGAGCTTCCTTTTCCTTCTCCAAATCTATTATTCTGTTGGAAAGCTTTTGCATCATCTTTAACATCCCCTCAAAATCATGCGATTTCTCTTCTTTAGGTTTAGACAACAATAAGGTTCTTTTCCCATACATTTTGTCTCCAGATTGCTCAGGGTAATCTTCTATACTTTCCTTTTCAGCCTCTACTCTTTCTGCTTCTTCATAAGTCTCAGCTAATGTAGGTTTACCTTGATCTTTTGTGAACATAGCCAAATCCAGACCTAAAGCTGAGGTATAATACTCAATCAACACTTTATCAGAAGGCTTATCCGTTGCAGAGAAGTTCTTGAGGTAAGCAGAAAATCTTTGAGTGAAATTGTGTACCTTCTCATTCCTTTCTTTTTTTAACACGCCCAAACCTTTCATTAGAGCTGCATGATTTTTTTGGGTTCCATACTTGTTTCTGAAAATCCTTTCAAAAGTATCCTAGTTTGGGATAGAGTTTACAGGCAAACCAAAATACCATGATGCTGTCGTTCCTTTAAGGGTGTGTGGGAAAAGTCTACAAACTACATCCTCATGCTCTCCAGCCTTTAATCCTTCTACTGCCAAATAAAAACATTGTAAATGGTCATCTACAAGCATCTTCTCATTAGGATCAAACTTAGGCAACATCTTCTCAAAGGCTTGAGGTAAGTCATGCAATGGAGGTGTTAAGTTCAAAGGCGACCTAGCTTTCCAAGCAGGTGGTGGATTTGGTGGGTTGGGCGGCTGATTTGCGTTTACGCCTGCCATGAGTCTAGGTGGAGAGTGAGGTGGTGAATGAACAGGAGTACGGACAGGTGAACAGTAAGGTGTCTCTGGTCCCACTTGATTCTAAGGCTGAACCACCTCTTGTAAGGCTGTTTCTACAAGTTCTTCCAAATCTCCAACCAACACTGAGTCTTCCGATATAGGACGGTCTCTCCTTTTATATTCTCTTATGGGAAAGTTAGGGATAATTGGTAATCCTCCAATCTTCTTCACATATTCCCTTGTGTGTCTTCTCAGATCATTAACAACTTCGTTATCCACATAATACAAATGCTCTCTACCCCTCTCTTCAGGAATTGGATTAGAAAACAAACTGTTGTCTGAGCTGTCACTGGTGGAATAATCTCGAGAAAATGGGTTTCCTCGGCCATCCATGCACTGGTGGCCCTCCTTATAGCACCAAAAACTGTTGAGGCCTGGAAATTCACAGGAAACAATAGTTAGGGATTCTCCCCAGTCAACATTCCCAACTAGCCTGTGACCGTTTGGTATAGGGAATCCGTCCGGTTTGCGGTCCAGCTACCGTAGGTCAAGTAACAAAAATAAAAGGTTTTACCGGTTGCGGCTCGGTCCACCGTGTATATTTTTGTATTATTTGACTTTAAGTATGACATGCAAGTGCCTATTTGAAATGCAGGTTGATTGAGAATGCAAAGAGTAGTCACAATGTGATGCGCAGGTTCTTACCTCTCGTCTTAGACTCTCTTGCCTCTGAATCACACACACAACAAAAAAATGAAACTAACTACCTAACCTATCCCTAGGGAGCAAGATTATTACTTTTTAATGAGTAATGTATTTTGTGCATGCATCATGAAAAAATCACAGATAGCTGATACTTCTCTCAAAACACATGAACGTTTAAAGATATTTGAACAACCAGATAGTCAATTGCTATGAACAACATTCATTACTCATAGTGGAAATTTTCAGAAAATAAACCATAGATCATTTGTACAAGAAAATATGTTCAAAGAGTCAGAACGATCTCACAGTTAATGGACACAAAGCTGAAAGCGAAATAGTTCCTCTTCAACAAATCCATAGCATAACATTTGAACATTCCACCCAGCTTTCTCCAATAGGGAAATTGTAATTATCTATAGCAAAAGGAAATAGTTCTTCTTACAATATGTCTTCACCAATCTAACAGGGAAAAAGTCCTTTCTCTTGTCTAGATTTTCTATAGTTATACAAAAGAACAAAACTATTGGGCTACCCACGAAATGACCCTTGGGCTTCCCTAACTCTTCGCCTCCCAAACTTTATTTCATTAAGTGTTTATAAAATTTACAATATATTACAATAAAGTGAGTAAAATGCTCATGAAGAGGGTCCTACTTGACTATTCAAAAATTTCTTCCATGCTGAAGCCTCTGAGGCAATTCTTTTGAATTTCGAAGGTTCTAGGAAACGAATATTTATTTTGAATTTAGCAGCCTGATTTCTTATGACTTCTATTTTGGCTGCACTCAGGCGAAGTTGGTCTTCTAACAGTTGCACATTAACCACGGAATGATCTAGTTCATTTCTCAGTGTCTGTTCATCTAAATCTTTAATGTGCTGTATCCTTTGTTCATCTTCATGATACCTCCTTTGTAAAATTTCCAAAAACAGGCTGTGGTCCGGAAAAGAATCCATTCTTTGCTCAGCCTTTGCTTGTCATCGATTATAAGTGATCAGAAGTCTCCTGAAGAATTCTGCACAAGCCCCTTTTGTCTTCTTAACATTCTTCTTGAATTCCTCGGTTGTGTTGATGGAAAACCCCAGTAAATCATAGTCTTTCCTTAGGGCTTGTTGATATTTTGATGGTAGATCTGTAGAGGTTTCTTCATTCGCTTCTAATCTCTCCATTCTTCCTGTCAGGACTTCTAAGATGTCCTGCGATCTGTCAACAAAATATGAAGAGGTTTCTAAAATCTCTTCCAGCTAACTGTCCACCTACAAAACCCCGCACCTTTCTTCCTCTATGGCCATTTACAACTGGTGCATCTTGCTTCTCTGTGCTAGAATGTGCTCCTTGAAAGGCTGAAGACTGACCTGCTATTCCTTGGCTTCTTCTAGAGCTGCTGTTAATGAGGTAATCTGCTCTTTAAGTTTTTCCTTCTGCCCCTGAGATTGTCGTTCAGATTCCTCCAATGTAGCCTTCTGTAGCTCCAACTCCCCTATCCTGCCTAGCAGCTGCTCCTTTTCTGCCCTCAACCCTTAACATTCTTACTGCACTTTCTCCAGAATTTCTTGGGCAGCCTTCATAGATTTATTCTCTACTTGGAGGACCTGAAGCTCAGCTTTTGAAGACTTTATTTCTTGTTGTATGTCTTCAAACTTTCTCTTTAACCTATTATTTTCCTCTCTTTCTTTTCTCAAGGTATCTTTGAGTTGGGAAGAGGATTTCTTTGACTGTTCAAGATCAATCATTATTTTATCTACATTGTCCTCGGAAGCATGGATCAATGCAGCCCCTGCTCTGATAGTGAACCCGGGGTATTTGTCTATCCCGTATACGATAGTTGTATCATTTATCATTTTACCGGAGTGGCCGCAAGTCTTGACCTTTCTCTCGGTCCTCTTCACTATCCTTTTCTTTTCCCTATCATAAAAGGTAGTGATGAAATCAGGAACCTCCTCCTCCTTCTTCTGCTCAAAAGGGGTTAGCCTAAGGGTGGGGCCCATATCCTGTCTTGTTGTGCTACCAACAGCTGTCTCAGGATATTGAATGTCAGGGTTCCCCAAGTCCTAAGCCTGACTGTCTGCTGTATCAGAAGTTGATTGCTCTATCACGGTCTCTGTTAGCTTTAGCTTTGCTGCTTCCTGCTTCTTCAACTCCTCATCCATCTTTCTTTTCTTTTCCTCCTCTTGACTCTAGGAAGCTTCTCCTGCCTTTCTAGCTACTTCTTGTTCAGCTCTTCTTTTTTCTTCTTCCTCTCCTTTGAGCCATCTTTCAACCTCTTGTGCTAGTCTACTAGCATCTTCATTTATTTTCCTAGTTTCTTCCTCCTCTGCCTTTTCTTGCTCCTCCTGTCCTTTTCTGCCTTTGGTGGTGATTTTCTTTTTAAACCTTCTCCTTAAGGCCGTCATATTTTGTGCACTGCAGAAAATGGACTCCTCTCTGTCCCAGTGGCTAGTGTATTCAAAATGTACATTCGCCTCTTTGCAGTGCTCTGCCACCTTATTCCGGGAACCATTCCTTTGGAAACGCATCTCCCCAAAATGGAATTTCCCCAACTCTTCCACGAATTCATCAGCTTTCTTCACCCTAGTAAACTTGTAGCTTCCCAATATGAATGGCAAAGGAGGGTAAGCAAATTTCTTATGTTTAAACATAAAGCTCCCTATGCCATCTAAAAAGACTTGTCTAACTGCCTCTTTGTGGACTACATAGTCAGTGGCATACTTAGGCAGTAGTGAGGGTGCTCTGGAGCATCCAAACATCTTGAAATATAATCCATCCTCAGTTAAGTAATAGTCTGCATATTCTTCAATTACTTGAAATGCTTCCATTGACATACATTTGCACTCCTT
The DNA here is from genome assembly GCA_001517045.1 of Pseudotsuga menziesii. Lineage (NCBI taxonomy): Eukaryota > Viridiplantae > Streptophyta > Pinopsida > Pinales > Pinaceae > Pseudotsuga > Pseudotsuga menziesii. The sequence continues at coordinate 299,026 of LPNX010169232.1, forward strand.
TAAGAAGATCAATGTATATAGTGACATAATGAAGTGTTCACACACTTCCCTATAGTTATTGTGATAATTGTGGGCCCACAGTGGCTTGTATGCTGAGTAGATTGGTGTTCTTTCCTGATCCCAGATGCACCTCAGATTGGGGAAGGGCTGGTTGCACAGTATGCAATCAATCAGTATAGAGCTCATGTAGAACTCTGATCTCTTCTGGGACACCCCTCCTAATGCTGATGCAATGCAGGTTGAAAGGATGTTGGACATAATGTTTTCCCAGTTGAACACTGTCCCCTGCGTTACAACATAGAAAATGATAGGCACCCACTCCAATTTGAATATTTTACCGTGGGCCCTCCCGAAGATCCTGTTCAGCATCAGGGCAATGAACCTGTAAGGGGTTCTTAGACTTGCAGTGTCATATTCCCTGGTCGACCTAGTTCTAAAGTTCTTTCCAGGCATGAGCATCCTTTTCAGTGTCTCGATTAGGTCCATCTTAATTGCCTTTAGCCAGTCCTCATTCAAGTATAGTTGTGCTTCTGGTAAGTGGTAGGCCAGTGCTACATACCCAGGGCTCTAAGCAGCATAACCTTGCTTATCAACATTTTCCAAAATCATGGGCAAAATCCACCCAATCACCTCTGAGCATGGAAAAAGCTCAGGTCTAGTAGCAACTTTCATCAATGAAGATCTCTCTATATTGGTATAGATGGTTTCTTCTTCAAAACCTATGTCAGGTACTTCTCGGTGCGTAATTAATCTATAAATCTCCCCCCATTGATATTCGGGTTCCACACCAACTATGCATTTGGTGTCCTCATAGGTGTATTTGACTCTGGTAATGATTTCGACTTCGGGTTGCTCTTCTACTATGGGAGCCTTCTTCTTCTGACGTTTAGACATCTTGGATTCTGAGGAATTTCCCTGTCATATACAGAAACTTCTTTTAGGTTTTGTTGGATCATTTCTGGGTAACAATCAAAATGGAGACAACTGTATAAGAATTTTACCTCATCTATGCTAAACATGAGTGGAGCTATGAGGAATAAACAACAATGCTAAAAAAATCACATGTTTCCGAATAAAATTAATCTGCCCCAGGGCTAAAACCAGCTGTCAACGAACATTTGCAGAATTAACCCAGAAAACATGGCCTTTCTAAAACGACGAAAATCCTCTTCCTAATGCTGAATAGAAAACAATCCTAAAAAAAAAAACCCACTCGGCGCTGTGGATTACAACATTACATGGTGCCTAATCTCAAGTGAGGATGCTGCAAGTGGTAGCACACTAGAAGATAAGAGGAAGCTAGCTTGCTGTAAAAACGTCCACTTCACGGTCTGAAAAGGTATTGCATTCGGAACCTAAAAAATGTGTCGGGGTTCATCCTCAAGATTGAACAGTCTCAGCCTAAGCAGGAAGTAAAAACAACATCATGGTGAAGATGAGAAATACGGAACTAGACTCACGACATCTTGGTCGACAACCATGAAACGCCCTCCTTGGACGGCCAAACACTGACTGGGGGAAACTGGTGTGGACAGTGCAACGACCGTCTGCACTGGTCTCCCCAGCAGTCGAGAGCGGTTTGCAAAAAACCAACTGCTGCAAAAGTCATCATTGCAAAACTAAGAAACCCCCCACCAGGTAGCCATAGTACTTAACTCGAAAATATATACAGGCCGGGATGGGAAAACCTAGAAAACACTAACCGCGAAGACAGCAAAAAGTAGTTCAACCAATCAAACGAAATGGAAAACGGGCATGAGGGCCTACCAGGAACTGTGCTACGCGATTGGTGGAGGAAAACCGGTGAACTTCCACGGCGGAGCCACCTGGGGTGAAGGTACCAACAGCGAAATCCTTGGTCTGCTTGAGCGGAAAATAACAGCACAGAGAAAATCCAAAATAACAATAAAAAATAAAACACCCCAAGGCCCACTAAATAAACGTTGCAGTCAACATGCAATCGGTGGAAAAAATTTAGATCATCAAGCGGAAAAAGGCTATGGGATCGGTGACCAAGTTACTATCTCCTCCGCAACGATGAATGAAGAAAATGTCGAAACGCCCACAATGGCATTGGCAGGAGAAACAAAAAATCACTCGCATCAGAGTTCACGAGACTAGGGCTTTGGGTCAAAAGATGATTTGAGAGCTGCAATGGTGAACCCAGAAAAGAAACGAGTTCCGCAGACCAGCTAAACGGAGGAAAAAATAAACATGTCTCAAGCAAAAACATCAATCAAGCGGATAAATCAAAACATCGAAAGCATAGTGCTTTCTAGAGCCGCAACGACGAAAGTTGAAAGAACCCAAAGACCTGTGAATCAAAACGGTAGGGTCGGAAAAGGATGAAACACTCTAAAAAAACTTCGTAGAACCTTTTCCGCAACAGTGGAAGACGTATAGACAAAGGCTCCGATGGGGTTTCAAAACAACTGTCGATAAAGGAAAAACATCGGAGACCAAATACACTTGACTTCGGACTTGATGTCCAGTTCCTCTCCGCAACGACAGACGCGCAGACGACTAGACTCGCAACTCAAAATTCCAAAATACTTCCAATGGCAAGGAAAAATTAATTTAAACATTAAAACATCACCCTCATAGAAGTAATCTTTGTTCAACATCAAGCAAAACAAAAAAACTGAGAAAAAAAAGAATTAGAGGAGGGTCCCAAAATTTTTTGAATTTTGGGAAATAGTTGCAGTTGCAACAAGTACAAATCCATATTTGTGGCCCATGGATTGTCTAAAAAGGAAGGAATCGATCATGAAGAGAAATTTTCTCATGTAGAAAGGTACACTTCTATCAAAAACATCATGGAAATTATCACCAAGATGAAATGAAAGTTACAACAAATGTATGTGAAAACAATATTCCTAAATGGTGTTAATGAAGAATAAGTGTATATAGAAAAACCACAAGGTTTTGAAGTCGAATATAGAAGGACACATGTCTATAAACTGAAGAAGGCTTTGTATCGATTGAAGCAATATCCAAGAGCTTGGTATGGAAGAATCGATAGTTTTCTGGCGATATTGGGATTTACCAAAAGCAAGGTTGATCCTAACCTTTACTTCAAGGTTATGGATGATGATCCTATCATATTATTGTTGTATGTGGATGATTTATTCCTGACAGGTAATGAGAATTAAATCTCAGAGTTAAGAAGAAGATCGCTATTGAGTTTGAAATGAAATACCTTAGCTTGATGCATTATTTTCTAGGTCTTGAAGTTTTGAAGATCCCAAAAGGAATCTTCCTTAACTAATGGAAGTATGAAGTATAAATCCTGAAAAGGTTTGACATGTTGGAATGTCAAGATATGGCCATAGCCATGGATACACACTTGAATTTGTTGGTTGATGCTCCATCATAATTAGTGGATGAGACACTATACAAACATATGATTGGTTCATTGATGTATCTGATGTATACTCGACCAGATATATGCTTTGTTGTGAACACCTTGAGTCAGTATCTGGTTGATCCTAGACATGCTTACCTCATAGCTACAAAGCATGTGATGAGGTACCTGAAAGGTACGATAGACTATGGTCTAATTTATACTAGAGATCATGACTTCAAACTATATGGTTATACATATTCAGATTGGGCAGGAAGTGTCTCAGATAGAAAGAGAACTTCAGGAGGATGTTTCAATATGGCATCAACCATGATCTCATGGATAAGCAAGAATACTTCCATTGTTTCTCTCAACACTTAAGAAGTGATATATATTGCAACTTGTTCCACCAATTGTGAAGCCATATGGATTTAATATTTGTTGTCAGATCTATTCGATCTGGAGATGGATGCTACCATGATTCTATGTGATAACCAAAGCTACATGAATATAATAGAGAACCCTGTGTTCCATGATAATAAGAAGCACATAGAAATCTAGTACTACATTTGTGACATGGTGCATAATGGATCTATAAAGCTCCAATATGTGAGCATATATGAGAAGGTTGTTGATGTGTTGATTAATCCACATCTAGAATGTTTCCTTCAAATATCCAAATTTCATTCTCAAGAGACATATCCACTTCCTGATAATATTTAGTGACCCAAAACTTTAAAATTGAATATACCATGTGAAGAATTCAAATGTAGCCGTAAACCCTTGAAGCTACCACCACACACCAAACAAAATGGGTAGGAAAAATCCTTTGTAACTTATGTCTCCTGCAGCCTATTATTATAATATTTGTAATTAAAGATGACATTTCCAACCCTCAAACAAATGGCAGATAACAGTGAAGATGATGGAATATTGTTACAAGAATAAGAAGCATATGGAGACTTCTCTTTTGGTCCCACCTCCTGAGCTGATATTATAACTTGCAACCATGTCACTAAGTTCAAACTGTTGAAGTTACTATGTCTCTCGAAAATTATACATTTTTTTTATATCTATTATATATCCTAAGTGTACTTGACATGTGTCATGACATCTTCTTTCTCTTGCATGTTGGGCACATTTCATTTGCATCATGGTAACTCTTGCACATTGATAAGGTAAATATTTTGTTTTTAATATTTTATATATGCCAATGGTTATTCCTTCCATCGACTTGCTATGCATAAGCCTTTCCTTGTGAACTCCCTTAATGCTTATCAACTTGAGGGTTCACTTAGATACTTTGTCTTGATACTTTGGCGGTGTTTGGTAGCACACGTACATGACTTAGATTTGTGTATAGGATGTTGAGATCGTTTATAATTCAATTATTTTTTAATGGATTTTGCATACACCTGTAACTTGGTTGGGGTGAGGACATATAAGAGACCCATTTTTTAATATATAACACTTTGTCCCCATTTGAGAGAACTAACACGAAACATGTGAGGAAGTAAATAGGTCAACATCTCATGGGATCAAATATTCATAGCAGAAAACTTGCTGAATTTGATGGAATTTTGGAAGGTAAGACAAACTTAACACAAGATGGTGAAAAGAGTGAATACTTTGAGGGAATTACTTTGGCAAAAATACTAGTGTATTTTTTGACAACGAAAATCAGTGTCCCTATTTACATGCACACTGTTGAAAACTAAAAGTTTTGATAGGGCATATTTTGGTACCAACAATACCCAACTTATGAAGAACAAGTTTATTATAGACATTATTTTTTTATTGTACAACATCATGAGTCGTTCTCCAATACTTGTGTGGTTCTAGGTCAGGACATTGTGTTGTATCAATTCCTAAGTATCCTCATATGATTAAGGCGATGATTTTGTATTGTAGATATTATGAGTAATATCAATATTGGTCGTGTGTTGTATCAAGACTATAGACATGTGTTGTATCAAGTCAATGATTCTCAAAGATGGTCCTATGAGAATGGATCTCCAATTGGCGATATGATCTCATGTTGTATCAAGACTATGGAACTCCATTTATTGAGGTGGTTATACTATGTGATATATTTCTAGTCATGATCATTGAGTGTTATAAGTCCCCTTAGGGCTTAGCTACCCCTAGAGTGAATTACTTTAGCATATGAGTATATGTCTCGGGGTAATATATATGATCATTAGTATGGAATACTTATTGTGATTATGATATGATAAGATGGATAAATAATACACATATGGACCATGGATTAATTAATTAATTAATGTTATTGAAATAAATCATAGAGAAAGAGAATTCAAATTTCCCATGCAAATGTGTGAGTGAACTCAAGTAAAAAGCTTTAGTAAAATATGAATGCCTTAATCAATGCCTTAGTAAAAGCATCAATTGAAATATTAATGAATGTAATTAGTTTAGTAAAGAAGAGATTAATGTTCATCAATAAACATGCATAAGTTAACTAAAGAGATCCATGCAAAACTTAATAATAGAAATTGTGCATGGATGACACTAAGAGTGAAGCACTTATGACACTTAAGTTAGCATGTTAACTGAGTGATCAACAATTACTTAAACATTGAGTTCAAGTCAATTTAGATTTAGTTCAAGTAAGTCATTAGAGGAATTTTCAACTCAAAATGGGCCTCCTAAGAAAAAATAATAAAATAATAGTTAAAATAATAAAATAAAATTTATTAATTTTGGAGGAAGAAAAGAAAAAACTACTTTTTTTGTCTGTATTTTCGACATATTTCCCTATGATTTTACTCAAATTTCGATTAGGAGAGCTCATTGGATGTGAAATTGAAATCCAAATCCAATGAGTACCCACTCAGAATACTTTTGACGGACCTCACTACCCAAAAAAAAAGAAATACCTGAAAAAATGTGATGATGTACCCACTCAGAATACTTTTGACAGACCTCGCTACCCCAAAAACAAGAAATACTTGAAAAAACGTGATGATGACAACATCATCATCACGTTTTTTCAGGTATTTCTTGTTTTTGGGGTAGCAGGGTCCGTCAAAAGTATTTCGAGTGGGTACTCATTGGATGTAGAATTTAATTTTGCATCCAGGGAGCTCTCCCGATTAAAATTTGAGTAAAAACACACGGAGAGATGTCGAAAATACGAACAAAAAAAGTAGTTTTTTTATGATACCTATCCCCAAATTTATATTAAAAAATTGTTTAAGACCTATACGGTATTTCAAATTTAAAGCAATTTCACTGGCTAACACATGATGACATGGAATTTGAATTATGGTTAAATGCCCATTTTGAGTTGAAATTTCCAATAATGTATCATTCAGTTTAAGTAAGTTAACATTCAGTTCAAGTCTATTAAACATTTAGTTCAAGACAATTAACATTCAGTTCAAGTCAATTCACTTTTAGTTGAAGACAGTGAGAATTTAGTTAAAGCTAATTGAGGAAAGGAAGGATGCTAATGTTTGCATGGAGGGAGTTCCTTGTGAATGCACTTTATGGTTCTCTTAGTATGTTTATTGATCCTCCTATGTTCTATCTTCTGTATGCTAGGGTTTTTGGCTTGTTATTAATATGCTAGGCATATGGAAAGTTCAATATAGTTGCATACAATTGTTTTTGCAGGGTTGCATTGGATCTCTCTTCTCTACTTCTGTGGTGATATCTCTTATCAGGAAATCTACTTACATGTTGTAAACCATTCTTTGAAATCTATCTATCATACTCAAGGGTTGTTGGGTTTTTCATCTTCCGTAATTGGAGGTTTTTCCAAGGGTATATCTTGTCTCTCATGGTTGATTGATTTATATGGATGATTTATGGAGCTGATTTATGTGGTTGATATATTTGTGAGATTTACATGTGGTTGATATACTTATGTGGTATATATATTTATGAGATTCACATGTGGATGATATATTCACATGTGGGTTATATATTCATATGTGGTTGATTTATGATATGTGCTGAAATTGATTGATAAAAGTTTTAAAGTTCAAGGATCTATGATTTTTCTCAAACATCAACATGGTATCAGAGCATAGGTTGTGAAGGAGCTTAGTTTTGTGCAACAAGATAATCCTACATAGGTCTTGAATATTTGAGCAAAATATTGCAACCATGACATCAATCTTCGTTCGGCCAGAAGACCAACTTGAAGGCACATCAAACTTCAACAAATGGAAAAATAGGGTGTTAAGAATTATTGAGGAGAATGACCTAGATACCTACATGAACTCAGTGATTCATGAGCCTTCATCCAATGCAAGGTCAATACAAGAGAAATTCTGTATGCACCATTCCCATCTCTTTCTAGGAGACAACTTTTGTAGAGCATTTTTGATCAATCCGTGAAGAATCAGACAAAACCATTGAAAACCCACTTCCCAAATGGGATGAATTAGCTTATGTGTGGGAATATTTAAAAAATTCACAATAATTTGAGATATACTATCAGGTATTTGAACATGAAGTTTTTAGAATTCGTGTTATGGACGTCTTTCCTATTTGGATGAATTGGTTGAACAACCTAGGTATTTGTGGATTGGATATTATTCTTCTTCAATGGATCTTGTGTGTAATGAGAGCCTCTTAGAGTGAAGAACTAATCCAAAGAAGAGGATGATGATTGTTGGAATAATTTTTTCCTAAATAAGAGCATTCTCTCTAGGTTGCATGGGATCCAATTTCCCCATGCAGAGATTCAATACCTCCTTTATGCACTTAAATTTGCAAGGAGATCAAGACCGAGGGACTCCAACAATCTCCATAAGGAAGCAGTGATCAAGAGGGAGCACACAAAACATTAAAATATAAGTATTTGTATTTTTTGTATTACATTATCTTTATATCCATATGCTTTTGAATGCATTTAATTACAGTCATATAGAGATCTGTATTCCTGGGATTATGAATTGTGTTATGATATAAACATATTGAGAATATGTGTTGATTGTATTTCTTTTATTGACAAATAAAAAAACTCATGAATTATACATGCATGATTGTTTGATTATCATATAATTTTATAAAATCATATTTAAAGGTTTTTTTAGTGTATTCTTGGGATTAGGAATGATGTCATAGTATACCATGATTAAAAGCATATGTTACACTCCTTATATTTATTGGTAAATAGTAAAATTCATGTTATGTTTAAATTAAAAAAAGTATAGGGTTGCATGATTGTTCATGAGATATGAATATAAAGCATGCATGATTGTTTCATGAGATATGAATATGTGGATGCATAATTTATTTATGAAATATGAATCAAGTTATGTCAAAACATTGATTTAGTCTATATACATAACTGTGTGAACCAATGCCAGTATGTTGAAATTTTTCATGTGATTACATTTCTTAGTTATCTAATGTGATGAATCATTTGAATAATTTTTCTAGTAGGGAAAAAAATATACCCTGACCTACAAGAAGAGAATGACATGGACTCATTCAGATGGCTGATCTCAGAAAAGAGCAGATCAGGAGATTCATATGTTTCTTATGAAGAAGTTAGAATAGAAGCCCTAATACTATTATGAGATAAGTAAAGAGTCCTGAAGGTAATTCATTTAGCCTAGTTGTATCCATATCTATGTTAGACATATAGGAGTATGAGTGTCTATGATGGAGGATTCAAATTATGATTCTCACATCCTAGATGTTGAGAGGGAGAATCTAGATTTGCTAGCTCCTAGAAAACCTAGTGGAACTGGTTAAATTGAACCTCCTTCCATGTAGAAACCATGTATGATACTCATATTGAAAAGGAATATATATGTAAGAATATTGTATGATTCTTAAGTTTATAGGTGTAACAATCATTGGATAATAATTTTCTTATGTTGAGTAAAAATGTTCAGTATAGTTCTTGAAAGGATTTAAGAACAATGGATTGTAAATCCATGACAACACATATACATATAAATATGATTCTTTCTCAGATTTGTAGGATCTCATAGATGTTAGATATATCTATAAAGGTCCCAGTATGAGTTATATGATTTACAGTCGGTACATAAAAATTTACAACAAAGCATGTGTTTTGTTACCTACTTGGTACAAGTGTATGTGGATTCAGACATGTCTTAGTCAATGAAAGTAAGTTTCATGGATATATGGATTATGACTAGTACAATGATCGAGAAATATCACATCAAATATGTTGCACATATAGAGCATATTGTAAAGCAATAAAAATTTACAAAGTTCCTAGTTAGTTATATCCAAGACATGGTGCAGAAAAGGGGTTGTGTAACTCCTGTACATATCCACGGATGAGCATAATTTCCAACAAATTTACTATGCCTCTGTCCAAAACAAGCTTGGTATAGTATAAAAGACTCCTCTAGTTGAAGAAGGAGTATTGATGTATCGTCACATGCATCAAAATTTAAAAGTCCCAAAACTAGGTAGTCGTGGCACATGACTCAAGAAGCCAAGGGTTGTGATATCTTACGGAGAGAATCCAGATGAGTAGATACATGGTCAAATTCTTGGATATTATTGGATACTCAAGAATATTTATAGTTTAGAATATCACAGAACAATTAAACCTATTGTAAAGGTTATATAGACATACATTTGGTTATGTGGGGTATTGTGATATGAAATTACTATAAAAGTGATCAGGCCTCGAAGAACATCACAAAAAATGGCAAGCTCACTAAGAACTTCTTTAGATAGTAGAAGATGCTTGAAGTCAACAAATGTTGAAGATTGAAAGAAAAAATAAGACATTATTTTTTCATGACATTACACATTTAATGTGTTGCATATGATGGATACATATTTTCTAGTTTAGAGAACTACACTATGGATTGGATCTAAATGGTGTTACTTTGAATAAGTAGATGGTTCATCTGTTAAAGCACCTAGTAGACCTATTGCATTTTTATGCTTGTGGATAAGCATATGTTTGAGTACCTTTGAGGTAGATTAGAATAGGTTATTTAGTGTATTTGATACATGATATAACTATTGTGCTATCAAGATATTTTTTTATCCTAATATAAGCTATGTATATTGCGGTTAGTACTACAGAAGCAAAGTATTGTGGATAGTACTACGGAAGCAAGGTCTATTTAAACTAGTATTAAGCAAAGTGTATTGTGGATAGTACTACCCGTTCATGAGTAGCGTATCTTGGGAAGCTACCTAATATGGTGAAATACTTGATCCTACATGTATCAGGAGTTAATAGTCAAACTTTATGAAAAATCTTGTGTTATGATAGAACACATTGAGATGAAGTTTTACTTCATTGAAGTCATGGTATTGTAAAGAAAATATTTTAATACATAGATACTTATGAGAATAATTCAAATTTGTGTACAAGCCGTTGTTAGTGACGAAGTTGAGATACTTCTGAGAAAATATCGGTATGGCAGGAAATTCCTTGTAAAGAAGAGAATGTCTCCCTTGCTGAGAGGGAGTATTGTTTGTACAACATTAGGATTCATTATCCAAGACTTGTGTAGTATCAAGCCAGGACATTGTGTTGTATCAAGTCTTAAGTATCCTCATATGATTGAGGTGGTGATGTTATATTGTAGAGCTTGTGAGTAATATCAAGCCGAGCCTTGTGAGTAATGTCAAGAATGGTCTTTTGTTATATCAATACTGTAGACTTGTGTTGCATCAAGTCAATGATTCTCATAGAAGGTACCCTATGAGAATGGATATCCAATTGTGGAGATGATATTGTGCTGTATTAAGATTGAAGTATTATGTTGTATCAAGACTATGGACCTCCATTTGTTGAGGTGGTTATACTATGTGATATATTGCTAGTAATTATCATTAATTCCTATAATTATCCTTTAGGGCTTAGATATCTCTAGAATGCATTACTTTAGCATATGACTATATGGACCATGGTAATGTATATGATCATCAATATAGAGTAATTATTCTAAGAATGATATGATAAGGGGGATAAATAATACACATATAGACCATGCATTAATTAATTAATGATAATCAGATAAAGCATAGAGAAATATAATTTGAATTTCCCATGCAAATGTCTGAGTGAACTCAAGTTATAAAGCTTTAGTAAAATACAAATGCCTCAATCAATGCCATTGTCAAAGCATCAGTTGAAATAGTAATGAATGTAATCAATTAAGTAAAGAAGAGCTTAATGTTCATCAATCAACATGCATCAGTTAACTAAATATATCCATGTAAAAGTTAATAATAGAAATTTTACATGGATGGTACTAAGAGTGAAACACTGCTGACACTTAAGTTAGCCTGTTAACTAAGTGATCAGCAATTTGTTAAAGGCTGAGTTCAAGTCAGTTAACACTCATTTCAAGTAAGTTATCACTTAGTTCAAGTAAGTTAACATTTAGTTCTGCAAGTAAGTTAACATTCAGTTCAAGTCAATTAACATTCAGTTCAAGTAAGTTAACATTCAGTTCAAGTTAGTTAAACATCCAGTTCAATACAATTAACATTTAGTTCAAGTTATTTCATTTTCAGTTAAAGACATTGGCATCTAGTTAAATATATTTGAGGAAAGGAAGGGTGCTAATGTTTGCATGGAGCGAGTTCTAGTTATATCCTCCTTGTGAATTCACTATGTGGTGCTCTCAATATATTTACTGAGCCCCCTATGTGCTACCTTCTACATACTAGGTTTTTTGGCTTGTTATTAATATGCTAGGTATATGGAAATTTCAATACAGTTGCAACAGTTGTTTTTGCAGGGTTATATTGGATCTCTCTTCTCTACTGTTGTGGTGATTTATCTTATTGGTAAATATTCTTATGTGTTGTAAACCATTCTTGGTAAATATATCTATCATACTTTAAGATTTGTTGGGTTTTTCATCCTCTGTATTTGGAGTGTTTTCCAAGGGTATATATTGTCTCTCATGGTTGATTGATTTATGTGGTTGATTTATAGAGTTGATTTATGTGGCTGATATATTTGTGATATTTACATGTGGATGATATATTTATGAGATTCACATGTGGCTGATTTATGAGATACATATGTGATAAAATTGATTGATAAAAGTTTTAAAGTTCAAGCATCTCCGATTTTTCTTAAACATCAACAATTATGAATTGGTGACTCAGAACATAGTGGAAATCAAATAGGTGGTTGATGCAACCATGCATGCTTCCTCTTTAGGTTGTTCTTGTTTAGTATATTTCTCTTGAATTGACATTTTTAGTGGGGTGAAATGATATATGGTAAATATGTGAAATATAATCCATATTTTTCTTACAAGAATATTGAACATTAAATCAATGATATTAGTAAAAACAATGTATTTAGTATGTTTAAATTCAAATGGTAACGCGAACTTATATTAGAAGCATGGAAATATTTTTCCAATACAAATGAACCCAACCACTTCATGAAACAAATATTTAATTAAGTAATACGCTTGCATTAATTCTATACTAAAAATTCAAAAATAAAATTAATTAATGTTCTTTTCTTACACCCCAAGGGGACGTCTAAAGGCAATTCCAATGCAAGTCACCTTTGTCTAACAGTCGATGATCTATAAAATGTGTATTTTATTAAAAATTTGTCACCAAGAGACAAGCTACATACTACATGCAAAACAACAAATTTGGATGCCTTCTTTTTTCATAAAGAACTCTTTTTCATTGGAGTGTTCCTCAAATAAGCAATTAGCATTGAATAATGATCACCTACAATTGTTTATGTGCGTTACATTGTTTCCATGAATGTGTGGATTACCATTGATATATAATGGGTTATTCATGTTAAAGTTTCCATATTAACTTATTTACCCTACCTTTCATGGCCTAACCTACTATAATCTATCTATAACTTACCTTACCATAGACTAACATCCCTTGCTTAATTAGAATAACTTAGAGTACCATAACTCATCATATCTTACTTAGCATAATATACTCAACTCAAGACTACACTATGTTACACTAGACTACATTACCATACCTAGAATAGCCTAGCCTAGTCTACCCTACCCTACTCTTAGTCCTTCCTACCCTATAATATCATACCTTACCTAAACTAGACTAACTTAATACAAGCTACCTTTGTCTACACTATCCTACCACTACCGTAAAATATGACTATATTATACTAACCCACTATATTATACGTTAGCCTAGCCTACCCAATCTAATATTTCATACTCTATACTTACCTACCATTCATAGTTTAGTATGACCTATACCACCCTAGCCAACCATAGCCTTAACTATCATACCCATTACCTAAAATACTCTTTCCTATCTATTGAGGCTTCAAATAGACACAAGTAAAGCAACTTGGGGACCCCTTAAATTTTTTAATTAGGCCTCCTCAAGTAAACTATACCCTCTTGGTTTTGTCCTTTTATGCTTAATTGATAATTGTGTTAATGACTAGAATTACTCAAAATTGATGCATGCCTTAATTTTTTGTGTCTAATACAATTATGATAGTTAGCATAATTGCAATATTAAATCAATGTCTCTCACAAGTTTGACTTATTTGCATCCATTGCATTGCATGCATCATAGTAATTTCTATTGTGCCTCATGGATTTAATTGGTTTGACTTCCTTAAACGTGTTACATAACTATTTATAGAGTCATTGATGATATTTTTCATCACCAACTGACTCGAGATTTATTTTTGGACAAAATTGACAATTTCACCAAGTGTTGTGTTTGAGGTGCATTGGAGGCCAACAAACCCTCTTCCTAGGTTAAATATATCAATTACTTATGAATCTTGTCAACATCTATGAACACATTAAATATTGTATAACATAGATTTAATGCAATCATAAAAAAATTAAATCCAATAGAGCAACATCCCAATGGGACTCAAATTTTCAATTAAGAATTCCATTGTATTCAATTTGGGGTATAATTCAAATCCAAATTGATATTTTGACCCTTGGAAAATATGATATATATGTTTTCAAATAGTATGAACTCAATGGAACTTTTAGAATATAATTCCAAGGCTTGCAAGTATGAAAGCACACGTTTATGATTTCCTACCAAAAGGGCAGTTTGAATTCCATAGATTATGGATGTTATGCATCTAACATTAAAAGAGGTTGTGTGACCGCTCATTTGAAAACCTATATGTTCTCCACTCTAAAAAATTTAAAAAGTAAATAAAACTAATCTAGGGTTAATTTATCATTTTTTTGTGGTGATCTTATTAACCTAAGTACTAGAAATAAGAGGCGGGTGTAGGGGAATCGAAACAACTCACTCGGAATTATGTTTTTTAGGAATTAAATCTACTCCAATTAAATATGATATATGTGATAGACCTCCAATATATTGTTCTATCTCCTTAGTGAACCCACAAGCACACCTCAACATACCTGCAAAATACACTTATACTTAATATTCAATAGAATGTAATGTATAACACTAGATAGATACAATGAATGAAAAATGGCATAGCAAGTAAGTGTGTAATGGTGACCCTAAGTTCCCTCATAAAAATTGGTACCTCACTTTCCCTAGATATCTTGGAATATCCCTTGAGGATTAGGAGTTGGAATTTTCAATGTATGGGAGGGGATAAAACCAATGAAGACACACTTGGATGAAACAACAAGCCAAAAATGATGGAATCAAACTAAAAAAAAGAGATCTCTTTATATGTGTTAGAGATGACATGATTAAGAAATACAATATAAAAAATAGGATTTGGAAATATAGATCAATATTTTATGCAAATTTGTTTGTGTACCTATGAGATAGGTTTACAAAGATAGAAAAATATTCAAAGATATTTTATGAAGAGGAAAGAAGCAACATAAATAGGATAAAAATGGTCTCAATGGGTAAGTGAATTTTTTGTTATATTTCAGAGAGTGGTATTTGTACAAAAAAATTCATACTATAGGTTTTGACCTCAAATTGTGGGGTTTTAAGCTTGTAATGTACATAATTTTTTCTAAATTGATTCCTTTGTTCTGAGAATTGTGATTTAAAATCATGATACAGTCTAAGGAAACCATAGTTCACTAGATTCCAGTTGAACAATAGCGGTTAATGAATATTTGATGAAATAGACACTTAATTAAAAAACCTACAATATGTTTAGTTTTTTCACTAAAAATGTAGCATCTAAGCAATTGTGGTTTAAATTAGGGGCTTAAAAACCCAAACTTGTATTTTAGAGCAAATGAGCGCCCAAAAGGTATAACATAGTGAAATTGAATAAAAAATTCCAAAAGAGGAAGGAACATAGTGGTAAGGGACCCTACCTAAGCAGTAATCATCTTTAATTACTTGTATAATTAAGCTAAGGTGGAAGAGTACACTTTCCCAATGCATGGAACACAATCAAATTATGAAGATGCAGTAGGATGAAGCAATGAGCCCCCCTTCATGACGGGTAATATATTTAACATCAATAAACACACCAATAAGAATTTGGCACAGACCTTAAGGGGGATCCATTATTTAATATAAAAAATAAACATACATGGTTTGAAGCCGAGTGGCTGTAAGTCCATCGAAGATGAAATCCACAGTTTCCAAAAACCATAAATTGTAAACAGGTTTTACAACCAACACTAACTCTATTCGGTGGTATCCTATCGAACATGGCACCCATGAATTCTATTAATACAAACAATATACACTCAAAGAGATTCTAAAATGACGAAGAAACAAAGAGGATGTGAATCCCTCTTCCCATTGGATAAAAACCCATAAGGGTTAATTAAACTACAACCTACACTTATCTTACAAATAAGGCGAAGGCTTGGTTCCCACATGATCAATAACCCAGCCATCATTGGCCAAACAAACCAATGTTGTATATAGGAAGCATCCACACCAGGAACCACATGAAAAACCAAACAACAAGAAAAATTAGGTGTTGAATAAGCGAGAGTTGTTTTCTTGAAAAAAATGTAACAGGGTAGAGATCCATTTTTTACTCAACTGAGGATGTAAGGAAGCAGATGTGGGAGGAGGTGACCCTATCACCACCCTCACTAGCTTCCCCAAACGTGCAAGCACCCACATTCGCAGTTAGAACCATAATGTATTTTATTTGAAAAAAATGAAATTATAAATGACTGAAGTTATTTTTTATTACCTTGTTTGAATGCAAAGAGGGCTAGGGGTCCACTCCTCCTAGACGCCCTCATCCATCCTCTTCATGCAGAGTGAAACAACCAAACCTCGTTATATTCTTGCTGGTACAATAATATTAAAAATAAATTAATAAAACAATTTTGGAGTCAAGCCAACTTACCAAGTTAAAGGTAGTTGAAATGAAATGGAAAGGCTAGCTCATATTTGGTTAGTTGTAAACTAACAAGGCTGAGTTTTTTTGATGGCCATTAACAGTAAGAAACCATCCAACACACCTTGAGAGAAAAGAAGTATTTTTTTTACAAACTAGGTAAAAAGTGAATGGGTGAAACTACTTAGTGCTGCCATGAAAGGACGAGCTTCCTTCCAAAGAAGTTGCATACCAAACAACATCGAAATAAAATGTTCAAATAGGCTGAAAACCAATTTAAAACCCTATCAAAACCCTTGCCAACATATAGGACAAGTGGACGACCAAGATCAAACCTTAGAAAAGCTCCTAAAATATTGGATGTGCTGTCAACTCGCATTCAGGAAAAAACTTTAAATGTGAAGGTAAAACCAAATCATAAACTTGTACATCCCAACATATCGCATGGCCATATCATAGGTTATATTATAACTTGTCAACGACTTTATTACCTGGAATAAACCCCATAAGCACCAATTTTGGTAACACGTATTTCAACGCATATAACTATGTTTATATACACTTTGTGTAAAAGACCATGGTTATACCTTGGATCTTTATAACCGTAATACATGATAAGTAATGGGATCAAGACTATACATGATAGTCTCCCCAAGGAGTTCCTTTCATAAAATATGCAACTAACATCACACTTTAAGAGTTAGGGTTTGAAGGTTAGGGATGAAACTTAGCCTTAGGGCTAAGCAATCCATCAACCAAACTTATAACAAGATAAATATAAAGATACATCAAGAACATCACCTTTGGGGTAAGGAAAAAAATGTCAAAATTAAAATATGCGAACTTTTGCATAATTGTTGAAATATTGTAACTTCGAAGAATATTCTATATGTATATTTTGTGGTCCCCGATGGTCCTACCGTAAGAACCACTTGTATTATCTTGTACCCTGATGCTTCTAATCAGAAGAACTAATAAGATTCATGAGGTTGTCCCCTCTATTTGTAAAGGTGGGTCATTAGCACCCTAGTGTGGTTACTTGAGCCTACATGTGTAACTCGAGCCTACATGATTAACTCGAGCCTACATGTCGGATGAGTTAATTCAAGTGAACAGATGAATATAAATAGAGGTGTGGTGCTCCTCATTTGCGACACACACACTCTCACTTGTATAGCGCATTAGTGGAGAGGAGAGAGAAGTATCTGGAGAAGGAGGAGGATCAGGCTTTGATCTCCTTGTTGGTTTTATCTTTTATCTTTTGGGGCATCTATATTAAGGAAGCTTTTGCTTGGTTTTTCCCTTTATGGTTTTCCCAGGATAAATCTTTGTGTTCTATTTTTGTATGGTTGTGCTTTTCTATCTTTCAGTGATCCTGTTTATATGCTTTTGTTATGAAATCGAAATGAAATACTAATGATCTAGCTTAGCATATGAAAATTTAACATGGTATCAGAACCACCCTGAAATAAGACATTGTGCAGCTAAAGAATCTAGGGATTCTTATTTTTTGGGTCTCTATCCATGATCGATCAGCAAAAGAAGGCTAGACTTACTCTTCATTGAAGGGCACATCTTTTTGTCGAAGCAGAATTTGATTTCGAGCATTTTCAGTTTTGGTGCGGAAAATTAGGGATTTCTATAGAAGAAGAATTTTTGAGTGATCCCAGCATAGGATTTTTCTCCTCATCAAAATCAAAGTTTAGAGACCTGGATCATGAAATTTGGATGGGTGAAACTCCAGGAAAGTCAAACCCTAGTTTGACCCTGATCTGGAAAAACCCTAAATAATAAAACTACTAAGTTTTGGTAAATTCGCTATATCCTGATATTGGCAGAGGCTCGGGAGTTAAAATTTTTGGAGTCGAAGCTAAAATCCTTATTTACAATGTGTCCAAAATTCAGTCTCATATTCGCTATATTATGGGAGATATGATCCCTCCAAGTTAGGGTTCCAACTTCTTCTAGAATTCATCCCTAAACAGGATACCTGGGGAGAATTGCTGTAGCATGGGATACAGAGGTTCAAATGGAATTCCTGAAGATGTTCCAGAAATAGCACAGAATTTAATTTCTTTGGTCTGAATTTCAGAACCTGAAGATGAACCAGTGACATGTGGCATGCCGTACAACTTCACTGTTCTGAACAGTCCTGTAATAGGTCACCTTGGTAAAATGATCATAAATCCCAATTGGTGAAACAAATTCTAATGAAACCTATGGTGTTTGATCAGGGACATACGAGGTTACCTCAGTGAGAAATTTCAGACACATAGGAGCAGTAATTTTAGATATATCACAGAAACAGTAACAGGAATTTCTTTAGAAGAAATTGGAAAACTAGGGCTTCCTGTTCCGGGAGCTTCCCTCCACTGTTTTCTGAAAAGGAGTACATTGGACAGCTCCATTTGAAGAGATATATATTTATATCCAATAAGATATAAAATATTCCAAGTTTTGAAAATTAGGGTTTCTCTGACAAACCCTAGATCAGCCAGCTCCGGAAGCAGGACGAACACCTCAAATCAGTAAGATCTAATCTTTTGCTATTTGCATTTGAGGTTCTCATTTCAAAGTGATCTATCACATCAGCTTGATGATAAGCTTGGAGAATTTGAGAAATTCCAAGCATGGAAGTATTTGATCTCTTTGAAGAAAATGAATTGGACACCTACATGAGTAGAGAGGTTCCATTTCTAGAGGGAGATGAGCCTGAAATCCTTACACAAGAAGAACTTGATCAAGGCCAAGAAGATCATTGTTGATTCAATCACGGATCAACTTGTACCACAAGTGTATTCCCTAAGACACTGAAGATGTTTGATTCCTTGATCAAGCTATTTGAAGATAAGAACATAATTTAGAAGATGGATTTGAGAAAACAGTTGAAGAATGTGAAAATCCAGAATGGACAACATCTTGAAGCGGTAGAAGAAGAAGCAGAGAATGCAGAAGTGGTGATATCCACCTTGAATGGCCTCCCATGATCATGGGATTCATTCATGCAAGGAATGTGTGCCAAAAGGAAGTGATTGCTTTCAGTTGACTTTGGGAAGAAGAAGAAGCTCGTCTCATAAGAAGAGAAGAAGAAAGATGGGAACAAATTGAAGATCAAGCTCTCACCATTCAAAGAAGATCCCTCAAGCGACGAGGAATATGAAGAACTCAATTCTTGATGAACCTCTTATCCATCTTATCATTTGGATAAGAAATGATGATTTCATGGATGAAGAAGATGATGAAGCAGAATGATTAAGAAGGAGTCTACCCACGAAACAAACAAAAGATAATTATTCAATTGTCATTTAATGATATTGTTTTGTTATGCATTTGATTATATTCAGTTGATGTGTTGTTTGCATGCATGTGATGGGTAAGTAGCTCATGGTTCTATACAAATATCCATTTTTACTTATCTAGAATGAAACCTATTTGCTGACATATTGGATTAGTGCACAATCTCAAGGATGTCATGGTAGAGATGGAAGGCATATAGAAAGTTTTTGTGAGATATGGATGAATGTTGTATTGGCTAAATAGTTGCATGATGCATAAGAATTTGTCATTATGCATATGTAGTTCTAACCATGCAACTGGTGCATTTGAATTGTAGGAAAGGTCTTGTACAACCTCCTAAAATAAAAGAAGGATGAGACTTGTTCCGAAGAACAAGTGATGACAATTCAATAAACATGAATCTGAAGCTCCCAGGGTCAGAGACACCATGACAAAAGAAAGAGCTTTAGAGAGCGGTAGATCCACCTTGAAGGATAAAGACCACCATGGGTATGAGAGATAACTCAATATGAAGAAAAGAATGCTATGAAAGAAGCTATGATCAAAGAATAATAGTTGATTATGGGGAATGATGTATACGATATGATTTCGAGACATAAAGGGAAGTACGTAGTATCTTCCATATGGATCTGCAAGAACAAGTGTACAAAGCAAGAACTCAATTCTTGATGAACCTCTTATCCATCTTATCATTTGGATAAGAAATGATGATTTCATGGATGAAGAAGATGATGAAGCAAAATGATTAAGAAGGAGTCTACCCACGAAACAAACAAAAGATAATTATTCAATTGTCATTTAATGATATTGTTTTGTTATGCATTTGATTATATTCAGTTGATGTGTTGTTTGCATGCATGTGATGGGTAAGTAGCTCATGGTTCTATACAAATCTCCATTGTTACTTATCTAGAATGAAACCTATTTGCTGACATATTGGATTAGTGCACAATCTCAATGATGTCATGGTAGAGATGGAAGGCATATAGAAAGTTTTTGTGAGATATGGATGAATGTTGTATTGGCTAAATAGTTGCATGATGCATAAGAATTTGTCGTTATGCATAGTAGTTCTAACCATGCAACTGGTGCATTTGAATTGTAGGAAAGGTCATGTACAACCTACTAAAAGAAAATAAGGATGAGACTTGTTCCAAAGAACAAGTGATGAAAATTCAATAAACATGAATCTGAAGCTCCCAGGGTCAGAGACACCATGACAAAAAAAAGAGCTTCAAAGAGCGGTAGATCCACCTCGAAGGATGAATACCACCATGGGTATGAGAGATAACTCAAGATGAAGGAAAAAAAAAATGCTATGAAAGAAGCTATGATCAAAGAATAATAGTTGATTATGGGGAATGATGTATATGATATGATTTCGAGACATAAAGGGAAGTACGTAGTATCTTCCATATGGATCTTCAAGAACAAGTGTACAAAGTAAGAATCATGATTTTCCTCAGAAAGAATAGACTATGACATGACATACTCTATTGACCAGTATATATCAAGCATAGAATCACCTATACAAAATGAAGAAGGAAGATAATACTCCACTTTAGGGGGAGTGACTACAGAAGATATCTAAGTTCGACACGGTACGACATGATGGAAAACTTCCTGATGGATCGAGACTTTACCAAGAGTAAAGTGGGTTCCAAACTTCAAAGTTGAATGCAGAAGACTAGGATATGTTGATGATCTGACAAGACGAACTCATGGAAGATGTTATGATGATGTTTGGGATATAGTACTCAAACCAGAAAGCAAGAATGTGGTATCTTACAAATGGATTTGAAAGATAAAATATGTCACTAATAGAAGTAAGGAAAGACTTGTGGCTAGAGGTTTCTATAAGAAAGAGGGAATTAATTTTGAAGAGACACTTACTCCAGGAAGCAAGGTACACTTCCTTCAGAACTATGATGGTAGTTGCTTCCATGATGAAGTAAAGACAATCCTTCCTTAATGGTATGATTGGGGAAGAGTTTTACATCGAAAGGATTTGAAGTTGAAGACAGATGGACTCATATATAAAAGTTGAAGAAGGGCCTCTAAGGCATGAAGCAAGCTCCCAGAGCTTGGTATGGCAGTTTCCTGCCAATTATGGGTTTTACCAAGAGTAAAGCTGATCCTAAACTTTATCTCAAGGTTGTAGAAGATGAACCTGTCATCCTATTATTATATGTGGATGACTTATTCTTGACAGGGAAGGAGAAATAGATCATGGAAAGCAAGAAGAAACTAGCAGAAGAATTTGAGATGAAAGACCTTGGGTTAATGCACTATTTGCTAGGTCTGGAAATATGACAAAGTTCAGAAGAAATATTTCTCAACCAGGGAAAGTATGCGGTAGAGATATTGAAGAGATTAAATATGTTGGAATGCAAAGCCATGGCCATACCCATCGACTCCAACCTGAAGCTATTAGATGATGACTCATCAAAGCTAGTAGATGTGACTCATTATAGATAGATCATTGGGTCATTGATGTACTTAAAAAATACCAGACTAGACATTTGTTTTGCTGTGAACACCTTAAGTTAATATCTTGTTCAACCAAGATGGGTTCACCTAGTAGCTACAAAACATGTGATGAGATATCTAAAAGGGACTATAGACCTTGGTCTATACTATGATGGTAGCCATGACTACAAATTGTATGGCTATACAGATGCAGATTGGGTTGGAAGTATCTTAGAGAGGAAAAACACATTAGGTAGATGCTTTTGTTTGGGGTCTTCTATGAGTTCATGGTTTAGTAGGAAATAGTCCAGTGTTTCTCTTAGAACAACAAAAGCAAAATACATAGCAAATTGCTCTGCTAAGTTGTGAAGCCATATGGCTTCGGAAGCTGATATCAGGTCTCCTTGACCTGAAGATGGATACTACATTGATTCTATGTGATAACGAGAGTTGTGATAACAGAGAACCCTGTGTTCCGTCATAACACATAGAAATCCGATATTTCTACATACAAGATAAAGATGTAGATGATGATGTTTCAGTATTCCCATACTGAAGATATAGATGATGCTTTCAGTATTCACATACTGGAGATACAGATGGTGATAGTTCAGTATTCACATATTGAAGATGTAGATGATGATGGTTTAGATGGTGATGTGCTGATGAAGCCTCTGTCCTGAGCAAAGTTCGAACACTTTCGAGACAAGCTTGGTGTGGTTTGGAAAGACCTTCCTTGAGGGGGAGTAGTGATGTTGCAATGGGATTGTATCGTCCTGGGACATATGTCCAGAAGTGATCCAGAGACCTCAGTCTTCGAGAATGAAGAGGGATTGTATCATCCTGGGACATATGTCTAGAAGTGATCTGGTGACCTCGGTCATCAAGAATGTAGCAGGATTGTATCATCCTTGAACTTCAGTTTAGAATAGATCCGGTGAACTTCGGTCATCGAGAAGGTGGCAGGATTGTATCATCCTTGGACTTTGGTTCAGAACGGATCCAGTGAACTTCAGTCATCGAGAAGGTGGCAGGATTGTATCATCCTTGGACTTCGGTTCAGAATAGATCCGGTGAACTTCGGTCATCGAGAAGGTGGCAGGATTGTATCATCCTTGAACTTTGGTTCAGAATGGATCCGGTGAACTTCGGTCATCGAGAAGGTGGCAGGATTGTATCATCCTTGAACTTTGGTTCAGAATGGATCCGGTGAACTTCGGTCATCGAGAAGGTAGTAGGATTGTATCATCCTTGAATCTCGGTTCAGAATAGATCCGGTGACTTCGGTACTTGAGAATGTGTGTTGATCCCGTAATTCCAATAGGAAGGATTGTCTGAGTTCCACAACTGTGTTGATCCCATAATTCCGAAAGGAAGGATCATTAGTAACTCCATAAAGACCTAAATCCCATAATTCCAAAAGGAAGGATCATTGAATTGATCCCGTAATTCCAATAGGAAGGATTGTCTGAGTTCCATAGATGTGTTGATCCCATAATTCCGAAAGGAAGGATCGTTAGTAACTCTGTAAAGACCTAAATCCTGTAATTCCTAAAGGAAGGATCGTTGGTAGCTCTATAAAGAATTGATCCTGTAATTCCAACAGGAAGGATTGTATAATTTCCATAGATGTGTTGATCCCATAATTCCAGTAGGAAGAATTGTCTGAGTTCCACAAATGTGTTGATCCCGTAATTCTGAAAGGAAGGATCGTTAGCAACTCCGTAAAGACCTAAATCCCGTAATTCTGAAAGGAAGGATCATTAGTAGCTTCGTAAAGACTTGATCCCATAATTCCAAAAGGAAGGATCGTCTGAGCTCCACAAATGTGTTGATCCCGTAATTCCGAAAGGAAGGATCGTTAGTAACTCCGTAAAGACCTAAATCCCATAATTCTAACAGGAAGGATCGTCTGAGTACCACAGACATGTTGATCCCGTAATTCCGAAAGGAAGGATCATGTTGATGTTTTGATGATGATGATGTTGATGTTTTGATGATGTTGATGTTTTGATGATAATGATTTTATGATGATGATGATGTACTGATCGAAAGATCAGAGTGTGATGATGATGATATTTTGATGTTTTGATGATGTTGAATGTTTTGATCATAATGATGTTTTGATGATGTTGATTTTTTCATGATGATGATGTTTTTATGATGATGATGATGTACTGATCAAAATATTAGAGTATGATGATGATGTACTGATCGAGCGATCAAGATTATGATGATGATGATGTACTGATCGAAAGATCAGAGTGTGACGATGATGATGATCAGTATGTGATGATGACGACATACTGATCAAAAGATCAGAATATGATGATGATGATGTACTGATCGAAAGATCAGAGTGTGACGATGATGATGATCAGTATGTGATGATGACGACATACTGATCAAAAGATCAGAATATGATGATGATGATTCTGTTCAAGAGTTGAAGTATGATGATGGTGCTGATAATGATGTTACTAATCAAAATGTGATGATGTTGTTGATCGAAAGGTCAAAATGCTGAAGATGTATTTGTTGATCGAAAGATCAAAGTGCTGAAGATATTGCTAATCAAAATGCTGAAGATATTGGTGATGATCGAAAGGTCAAAGTGCTGAAGATGTTGCTGTTGATCGAAAGGTCAAAGTGTTGAAGATGTTGCTGAAAATGTTGCTGATCAAAAGGTCAAAGTGTTGAAGATGTTGCTGATTGAAAGGTCAAAGTGCTGAAGATGTTGTTGCTGATCGAAATGTCTAAGTGTTGAAGATGTTGCTGATCAAAATATCAAAGTGTTGAAGATGTTACTGATCAAAAGGTCAAAAGATGTTGATGTTGATTAAAGAGTTGATGTCGTCAAATATTGAAGATGAAGACTATATGATGTTGAAAAGCTTCCAATGATTTATAGATGTGTTACCTTGACGATGTTGATGATGTCCTCTCCTACTATTGTTGTTGTTGATGTTGTTGTAGAATACCCTTCTCGTTAAGGGGGAGTGTTGAAATATTGTAACTTTGAAGAATAATTTATATGTATCTTTTGTGGTCCCCGATGGTCCCAATGGGAGAACCACTTGTATTGTCTTGTACCCCGATGCTTCTAATCGGAAGAACTAATAAGAGTCATGAGGTTGTCCCCTCTATTTGTAAAGGTGGGTCATTAGCACCCCAGTGTGGTTACTTGAGCCTACATGTGTAACTCGAGCCTACATGATTAAATCGAGCCTACATGTCAGATGAGTTAATTCAAGTGAACGGATGAATATAAATAGAGGTGTGGTGCTCCTCATTTGAGACACACACACTCTCACTTGTATAGCGCATTAGTGGAGAGGAGAGAGAAGTATTTGGAGAAGGGGGAGGATCAGGATTTGATCTCCTTGTTGGTTTTATCTTTTATCTTTTGGGGCATCTATATTGATGAAGCTTTTGCTGGGTTTTTCCCTTTAGGGTTTTCCCAGGATAAATCTTTGTGTTCTCTTTTTGTATGGTTGTGCTTGTCTATCTTTCAGTGATCCTGTTTATATGCTTTTGTTATGAAATCGAAATGAAATACTAATGATATAGCTTAACATATGAAAATTTAACAATAATAACCTATCAAAATGAGTAACAGAAACTGTATAAGCCACTATACAAATAAAAAGATGAAGTGTTCATAGTTCAGTCACTATTACATTATTCATTGGTAAAAGAATAATTATACGTATATATATATTTATATATATTGATTTTTTATTATTATTATAAAAATTATAGGTTTGTGACACTCCCTCTCTCTCCTTGTCCATATCACCCCCCCTCTCTCTCCCTCCCTCTCTCTCTCTCTCAATGCCTCTCTC
>LPNX010169232.1:326799-401765 GCA_001517045.1 Pseudotsuga menziesii
ACTACTTTTTTGTTTGTATTTTCAACATGTCTCCCCGTGTTTTTACTCAAATTTCGATCCGGAGAGCTTGTTGGATGTGGAATTAAATTCCATATCCAATGAGTACCCACTCGACATACTTTTGATGGACCCCGCTACCCCAAAAACAAGAAATACCCCAAAGGTATTTCTTTGCTCCAGCAGTAAATTATCCAAATATTGCATCCTCTTCGTTCACATACACACAGGACACAAACCACTTTAAAGCATAGTCAAAGACGCAAGTCACATACAAAGACCACACATAGACTGAGACGCCCAATATATCACACAAAGAAATACAGGACCAGGCCAAGGTAGTAAATGCAAAATTTTGGTAAGATTTGATAGTATATATACTTCCTTTCAATGGATACATTGGCCTCCCTCTCTCTTGAACAACCGTTTCACAAATAAGACAGACAAATCTCCTCTTTCTTTTACAACTGAAAGAAAATGCAATATTGGTGAAATGGGATACAATATTGGTTCACCGCATTTCATGGAAAAAGCTGATAAAACAAAAAATCTCTCATGCGTTTTGGCCATTCTTTTTTGTTTTTTAATTTCTTTCTGTTACTGCTTTTTTCAATGTATCTATTAGCTTTGATTTACCATAAATTTGTGAATTTTTTAGATTCTCTTCCTAATTTGTATAGTCTGATATGACTTGGACAATAACTCTCGCAAAGTCTCGTGTGAATATCCATTTTATGGGGGCTCTGTCTGGATGGAGGTTTATTTGATATATATGGACCAATAGGAGCCAAAATTGAGTTGTTGAAGTGGAACTGTAACTCAGAGCTGCCAGCTGCATTGGTGAGAGATGAAGTGTTGTCTAGCATCCAAAATTGGGGTTTCAGTATTATCACTAGTATCTAAAACAAAAATGGAGTTACTTTGGTCAAGAACAAGTTAATGTTTTCCTGAACTCGGAAAGACCAATGCATGGTATTTTCTAGACTGCTTATGGATTAGTTCTCTCTCTAAATATTTGCTGGAGCAGTGTTGTTTGTGATGGGTTTGCAGCCTTTCCAATTCAATTTCAATTTCAATTTCTTAGGCTTCCTCCCACGTTTCTCTTCAATCTCAAGTTTCAATCTGCAATTCAGAGTGGCTTCAGTTCTAGAGGCCCAGAGAATGATTTTGCGATTGGATGGCAATTTAAGAACTGTGAAATTTGAAAATATGGATATTTGGGATCAGTTGGAAGGCCTTATATATCAGACTATAAACGTTGATACATACAATCTTATTAAATAGAGTTTGGTGATCTCGGGTATCTCACATGGCTACATTCCCATGTTCTTGAATCTTGGGTGAATGCATTGTGATGGTGATCAGGCTTGTTTATATTCAGGGTTTTGCTGGACCATTAGAGAAATCTTGGTGGTATCCATTGCTACAAATCTTATGAAAAAATGTGCAGCATTCATAATGGGGAATGGTGATATTGTTTCATGTAGCTCAAGAGACTGAATATATAGCACCTGCAGAGATGTATAATGAAAAGTGGTTAAATTTGAAAGGTGTTTTGTCATGTTTCCCTTGGATGTGTGCTATTCCTATTTATGATTATGGAGAGTTTAAGGTATTGATATTTAGACTTGTTGAAGATGGCAGATTGCAGGTGAAAATAAATGGTTGAGGTTGTTTCCTGGAACACCTAGTTTGATCCAAAGAGTTCCTTCCTTTTCTGCAGGAACTTGAACATTTCTCCTCTTATGTGTTATTCTGTAGATTGCGCACTACATAGGTATGAGAGTTCCCTGAAAAATATTGGAGATGCTTATTTTAAGGAGTGCTTGCAGCTCATGAAGAGTAATCCAAATCATTTTACCCTCAGCCTTAAAATTTTCAAAGATGGCAGAAAGAGTTCTTATTTTAGAGGCATGCTGTGATCATCTGTTTAGTGAAGAAAGTTTTGTGGGAACTGCTGTGGCATATTGCAGCACATCGTCTTTGAAAGAAAATGCTCTGCGGGTATTTCATTTAGATGGTTTATGAAAAGAAGTGTTAACAATGGCTGGAATGGCTGAAAATTGATGAGGTTTAAAGTTTAGTTCATGAACTTTAGAAGAGTTCCAAGCTCTAGGAAAGCCAACAGAGGCTTCAAATAAACCTTTTGAACTGCTCTAGAATGGGTGGAGGCTTTAAGGATTGGATTTTATATGACATGGGGGAAATCAGATAAATCCCAGGTTAAATTTGTAGTTATCAGATGTGAAAATTTGAGGTTTAAAGTTTAGTTCATTAACTTTAGAAGAGTTCCAAGCTATAGGAAAGCCAGCACAGGCTGCAAATAATGTGTTAGAGTACCACAATGATGTTTTGAAGTGCCATAAACCTTTCTTGTAACTGCTCTAGAATGGGTGGAAGATTTAAGGATTGGATTTTATATGACATGGGGGAATCAACAAAATACTAGGTTAAATTTAGCATGTTATTTGGTTTTAAAACAATGACTACTTCTTAAAACCAGACTACAAATGGAGGGTGAAGAAAAGGAATATGTAGATGATATATGTTTTCAAAAACCAACAGCAATTTTAGTGGAATGGATGCACACACACTTGAGTATGGAGTTTTTCTTCGCATTTTTTTTCCCTGTATAGGATTTATATTTTTTGGTACTGCTAACAAATTGCCGTTAATGATAATCAGGTTTTATCATGTAGTGCGGAAATATCAATTTGCTACATCTCAGCATCCTTGAAACTTAATCTAATTTTATTTTTAAAATTCAATGAATGCATACTTTGTGATCCGCTATTTTCTTCTCTTTAACATCTATGCTTTTCCTGTGATCTAAATTTATGCTACTAAACCTCGATATAACACACTCTTGGATGGTTGCCTCTAAGCCAACACCCTAGCTGTTTTGGGTGTTGCAATTTCTAACTACAATTAATATTATGTAGGGACATTAGCTGATAACTTGGGCCGTTTTTCTTACATCCATGGAGCTTATCTTGCAAATACTAAAAAGGTAATAAATAATGGGACAAAGAGTTTGACATAGAGTTTGATGACCCTATAGAGAAGTCTACCATGGATTATTTCAATGGTTGCTTGTTTTCCTTCCATCGGGTTTTATCCTAATTTGACACTATTGATTGTTAGTATCATGGATTGTTTCAATGGTTGCTTGATGTGGAGCATAGGATTCAGAACATAACGACTGTTTCAATCCATGATTGGCAGGAGCACTCTGAGAGAAAATAAGCACAATTGCATCTTTTCTAGATCTGGCTTTGGGCAGAAATATGCAGAATAAAAAGGTTGGTCCTAGGAGATGATAGTGGTTTTTTTCTTAGTTTTTTTTCATGATATGGCTTTTGACTATGTTATGTTGTTTAGTGGTTGCTGTTTGTAGCTATAGTTCCTAAATGTGTACGAAGACATGAGTGTCCTGTTTTGGGGTCTGATTACATTTGGTTCATTTATGTTAGTTGGTATCTTAATGAAATAAAATGATCTGTGTAAGATTGAGTTGAGTTATGCTCCTTTATGCATAGATTGGTTGTTTTCCATTTTAAACTGTGCCTTTATAGCTACAGGATTCTTATGTGTTTTTGTTGTTAAGGATCGACTGCATCAGATTGGTATCCGAGCACAACGATGGCTCAGATGGGTGTCCATCTGAACTGGGGAAGGAGAGGCAGGAGAAATGCCAGATGGAGAGTAACCCTTGATGAGGAACTACTACGACGATTAGAGGCCATCGAGTGCATATTTCCCTATGAAGAATCCGAGGAGGAACTGGAGGTTCCATGAGGTCGGGGCAGAGTTGTAGACCCCATGGAGAGGCTTATTGAGGAAATAACCAAACAAGGAACCAGGGCTAAAATCAAGGTCCCTGATTTCAAAGGCAAATTGAATCTAGAATTATTCATGGATTGGATTCAAGAGTTGGAGAATTATTTTGATATAGAAGGGATCGAGGAGACTAATCCACGAAGGACTAAAATAGTGGCATCCAAAATGGAGTCACATGCTGCTGTATGGTGGGAGAATCTCCATAATATTAGAAAGAGATAAGGGAAAGAGAAGATCAAGCTATGGTTGAAGATGTTGAAGCTTCTAAAAGTTAAGTTCATGCCCTCTGACTATCAACAGATACTTTTTCAGAGACTACTAAAATTTGAGGCAAAAGGACTTATCCATATCTGCATTTACGGAGGAATTTTTGAAGTTGCAGATTAGAACTGATTTACAAGAACATGATGAACATGCAGCGGCTAGGTAGGTCAATTCTCTTAGGTTTTAGGTCCAAGATGAATTAGCCCTGATCAAGGTGAGCTCTGTGGATGAAGCATATCAATTAGCATTAAAGGATGAAGAAAAATTGAATAGGCAGAGCAAGGTTGCTATCAAGCAAGGGGGTAGTAATATGAATAAGGGTAGAGGAAGTTCTTTGAAACTGACAAGTGAAGTAGAATCCAGTAGTGAGTTGAAGCCTGACTTCCAAGGTAGAGAGACCCCTGGGAACAGGGGAAGGGGGCAGGATTTTGCTAGGGGTTGGAGGCCCTTGAAGTGTTTTATATGCAGCGTCCGCCATAAGGCAATGGATTGCCCACAAAACCCAAAAAGGGTGATGATGACTCAAGAAGAAGAGGGAGCAGAACTTCTGCCGAAAGAAGTTCAAGAAGTTGAGGTAGAGAAAGGTGAAAATATCATGTTAAGGAGGACCTTTATATGTGGTAACAAAGTCATCCCTGAAGTGAATTGGAGGAGGAAAAGCGTGTTTCGTACCAAGTGTAAGTGCAAGGATAAGGTCTGCAAGGTAATTGTAGATGGAGGATCCATTGACAATCTAGTAAGTACAGAAATGGTGCAAAAATTACAGCTTACCTGCATTCCTAAACCTCATCCTTATAGTATTTCTGGGCTAAAAAAAGATCATAGTGTGTTGGTAAACCAAAATTGTCTAGTCGACTTTAAAATTGGGCCCTATGAAGACAAAGTGTGGTGTGATGTGGTTCCAATGGATGCATGCCATGTACTCTTAGGTAGTCCTTGGAAATATGATCAACATGTAATTCACCATAGTAAGGAGAACACATATGAGTTTCGTCACGGGAATAGGTACCATATCTTGAAGCCATTCAAGGAGGAAGGATTGATTGAATCAACAACCTTGCCCTTGAGTGCAATGGGATGGAAGAGGTTTTCCAAGGATTTGAGGAGTGGTGTTTGCTATCTATTATACCCCCGAGAAAAAGGTCATTGCAACAGCAAACAGTCCCCCTAGAAGTGCAGAAATTACTTCAGCAATACCCTGATTTGACACCAGCAAATCTACCAGTGGGTCTACCACCCATAAGAGGTATCACACATCAAATTGATATATTGCCGAGCACAAAGCTTCCAAACCAAGCAGCTTATAGGATGACTCCCTTTGAATATGAGTAGATGAGGAGGCATATAACATAATTAATAGAAAAAGGGTTCATACGAGAAAGCATGAGTCCCTATGCTACTCCCGCCTTACTTTCTCCCAAGAAGGGAGGGAAGACATGGATATTATGCATGGATTCTAGATCTATTAACAATATTACTATAAAGTACCGATACCCACTACCAAGAATGGATGACTTGCTAGATTGTTTGTTCGGTGCCAAAGTTTTATTCAAAATTGACCTCCGAAGTGGATACCACCAAATCAGAATTAGGGAAGGAGACGAGTGGAAGACTACTTTCAAAATGAAAGAGGAATTATTCGAATGGGTGGTGATGCCGTTCGGTCTATCCAATGCCCCGACTATGTTCATGCGAACTATGAACTAGGTATTTAGATCACACATTGGGAAATTTATAATAATCTATTTTGATGATATTCTAGTTTTTAGTAAGACTATGGAGGAACATGTAGAGCATTTGAAGGTAATACTTGACATCCTGCAAACTGAGAGACTGTTTATCAACCTTGAGAAGAGCGATTTATGCAAGGATAAATTAATATTTTTGGGTAGTGTAATTTCAGCAAATGGGTTGAGCATGGATCCTGAAAAGGTCAAGGCCATCCTTGAGTGGCAAATCCCCCAAAATATTACTGAAGTGAAGAGTTTTCATGGGTTAGTAACTTTTATAAGAGGTTCATTACAAATTTCAGTGGTATAAGTGCTCCTTTGACTGACTACACCAGAGGAAAAATATTTAATTGGACCAAGGCTGCTATAGTAAGCTTTGAACAACTCAAGAAAAGAGTTACCGAGGCTCCTATTCTCACCCTACTAGACTTTGACAAACTTTTTACAATAGAATGTGATGCTTCAAGGGTTTCCATTGGAGGGGTTTTAAGCCAAGAAGGCTGACCAATAGCTTTTTTCAGTAAAAAACTGAATGAATCTAAACTGAATTATAACACTTACGATAAAGAGTTCTATGCAACAGTCCAAGCCTTGAAATATTGGAGACATTACCTTCTGCATAGAGAGTTCATTCTGATGACTGATAACCAAGCACTGAAATACATCAATTCCTAGAATAAGTTGTCCCAAAAACATGCCAAATGGGTGTCTTTCTTTCAGGCTTACACTTTTTTTGTGCAACATAGAAGTGGTAAAACAAATGTGGTGGAAGATTCTTTGACTAGGAGGCGACATCTACTGGTAGTAATGAGTAATGTGTTGATTGGGTTTGAAGAAATGAAAATAGAATACTCCAGTGATCCCTATTTTGACGAAATTATTGCAATTCTGAGTGGGAAAGAACATGATGATTCACATTCAATTAAAGAGTTCCATTTGTTAGACGTATTTTTGTTTAAAGGTTCCCAACTATGCATTCCTTTTGGATCCCTATGGGAAAACCTTGTGAGAGATATGCACTCGAATGGGTTGGCTGGACATTTTAGAAGGGATGAAACCTTTGAAATAGTAAACAAAAAAATTATTTTGGCCTAATATGAGGAGGGATGTGAACAGATTTCTTGCTAGGTGTAGATTTTTCCAAGCAACAAAAGGAGGATAGCAAAATACAGGCCTGTACATGCCCCTACATGTCTCGAAGGAACCGTGGACTGATATTTCCATGGATTTTGTTTTGGGATTTCCATGTACCCAAAGGGGTGATGACTCGATGCTTGTAGTGGTGGACAGGTTTTCCAAGATGGCCCGTTTCTTGCCATGTAAAAGACAAATGATGCTAGTCAAATATCACAACTGTTTTTTAAGGAAATTGTTTGTTTACACAGTCTTCCAAAAACTATAACGAGTGATCGGGACACTAAATTCTTAGGCCACTTTTGGAGAGTATTGTGTAGAAAATTGGACAATAGATTGCAATTTAGCTCTTCCTACCATCCCCAAATTGATGGTCAAACCAAGGTCATCAATAGGAGCTTGGGAAATTTACTGCATTGTTTAGTAGGTGACAAACCTCGCCAGTGGGACTTGGTCTTACCACAAGCAGAATTTTCCTATAATTCAAGCATCAACTGATCAATGAGAAAATATGCATTTCAAATTGTCTATGGATCCAATCCCAAAGGGGTTGTTGACCTAGTGGAATTTCCTACAAATCCCTATCTCAGCAGGGATGCTACAGATTTTGTGGAAAATATTCAAGGAATACATCAACAGGTCCAGCAGAAGTTGCAGTCAATGATTGATCAATACAAGGAAGATACTAACCAACATAGGATAAGAAAGGTATTTTAGGAAGGAGAAATGGTCATGGTACATTTGAGGAAGAAAAGGTACCCCAAGGGAACCTACAACAAACTGAAACCTAGGAAATTTGGTCCTTGTAAAATTAAGAGAAGGATAAATGACAACGCCTACCTAATGGATCTACCAGAAGAATTAGACATCAATCATGTTTTCAACATGGTTGATCTTTATTCGTTGTTGACTAAGTCAAACAAAGAGGCCAATGAAGATGAATCAATTAATGATCAGCATGAAAGGGGGGGGATTGAACCAAACTTTTACCCAAGAAAAATATAGAAAAAGTTGAACGTGTTTAAGACAAGAAACTAGCCGCTACACGCTCCAAGTCTTATAAGTTATACCTAGTTAAGTGGGAAGGACTGTCTGATTCCTACAACTCTTGGATCATAGAAGCAAAGTTACTTAAGCACAACCGAGAGGTTACAACATATGATATGAAACCAGGAGGTTCTGAAATTTTAAAAGAAGAGGAGGAGGATGCCGAGCATAGGATTTGGAACATAACGGTTGTTTCAATCTGTGACTGGCAAGAGCACTCCAAGTGCAAATAAGCACGAATGAACATGACTGCGTCTTTTCTGGATCTGGATTTGGGCATAAATCTCCAGAATAAAATGGTCGGGCTTGGGAAATGATAGTGGTTTTTTTTCTTAGTTTTTTTCATGAGATGGGTTTTGACTGTGTTATGTTGTTTAGTGGTTGCGGGTTGCAGCTGTAGTTCGTGAATGTGTATGAGGACCTATGTGTCCTATTTTGGGGTTTGAGTGCATTTGGTTCATTTCTGTTAGTTGGTATTTTAATGAAATAAAATGATCTGTGTAAGATTGAGTTGAGTTCTTTTCCTTTATGCATAGACTAGTTGTTTTCCATTTTAAACTCTGCCTTTGTAGCTACAGGATTCTTATGTGTTTCTGCAGTTAAGCCTTCGAATGCGTCATTGCTTGTTTTCCTTCCATCAGGTTTTATCCTAATTTGACACTATTGATGGTTAGTTCATCTAAATTTGGTTCTCTAACCATTGGATAAATGCTCAGTAGAAGGTTGCTTTGAGACAATACCATTTCTCAAGTGATTTAACATTGCCATTATGAATTATCATGTGCTATTTCTTTACTTGAGTTTTACTAATAAAAGAAAATTGAAACCTTGTTTTTGTTATGGGTAGGATAGATGAGATTGTTTGACTTCTATTTAGAAATATACATGTCTCGTTTGCAGCTGCGGTCCTTGGGTCGGCTAGAAAATCCCCCGGGTCTGCCATTGACAGCAAGAAAGTTTTGGTTGTTCAAGAAAGGCCAGCACCTTCTATTCCTGTGGTGGATCGGTCTTTAGAGGAAGCAGCACAATTTGAAGAAACTGCCCTGATCTACAGATTCAATGACCTATGGCCTCGATTAACCGATCTACACCAGTGGGTCTCAGAGGTATGGGAACCTATTGTCTCTAATAAACTTTCGATTTATCCTTCTGCTCGGGGTTTTTTTACGGTAGATTTTGTAACGGCAGAGGACAGAACGACCATTCAAGCATCTGGCCCTTGGTTTTGGGGAAAATCAAGGTTGTTCATGAAGCCCTAGAACCCTTCCTTTGACCTAACTTTAGAACAAATTTCTTCAGCCCCAGTTTGGGTCAGGCTCCCCAACCTGCCCTTGCATCTTTGGAACTCTACCTCACTTGAAGCCATTGGAAATGCACTTGGTACCTTCTATTTCAGCAGTGAAGACACACGGGACTACTTCAAGACTACATATGCTTGCATCTACGTGGAAATGGACTTTAGCATAGGATTCCCAGCCGAAATTCATTTGACGAGTAAGAGCTATGTATGGATCCAAAAGTTAGATTACGAAAGCATTTTATTCAGATGCCGAAGTTGCTTTGAAACAGGACATCTAGCTAAAGATTGTCCCAAAGAATCACAGAATTCCAATCCTAGGAAAAACCACCGCAGATCCACGTGGTGGAGTGGAGCAAATCTGGATCACTATATTGTGAGCAAAAGCGAAGTTCCTTTATAAAATCCAGATCTGATGCAGGACAAGAAATCTCATACTGTGAGCAAAAGTGAGGTTCCTTTAGAAAATCCAAATTCGATGCAGGACAAGAAATCTCTTTAGGCTCATAATGAAGACTCCCCTGCAGCGCATAGTACCCCAACAGATTCAGCCAAAAAGCTCCCGCAAGCGAATCTGCACAGTGCAGATCCTCATGCCGACTCAGAAGAATCTCTCCTTAGTGACGGCAAAGATAGTTCAACAGGTTGGATCAAAGTTGGCAAAAAGAACAAAACTGCTCCATCATCTCCAAAGACTACAACAAAGACATTTTCTCCTATAAAGACAAGAAGCCAACAAAATGAAGCTATCAAGATTGCATAATATGGACAGCTAGAATAAATTTCATAGACAGATCCAAGTTTTGTAGGAAATTTCTGTTAGAATTATAGAGCTAGACTTGTAAAGAACTCAGCGGTGAGCTGATCACTGCCAATAATTTGTTTCTTTAGGTCCAATAGACCAATCCGGTCTCACTGGACGTTAAACATCATCATCATCATCATCAATATTTTTTCCTGTAAGATTTACATAGATCTTATCCTCTAGTTATTTTGTTCTGGCCTTACAATAATGTCACGAAATATAAATTTAAATCCCTATTCCAATACAAGGGCTTATAATATTGTTAAATTTTAAGCCTTATTCCAATAGTTATTTGAAAATGATCCCCCTTTTTGGATAGTGATCTATGTTCCTTTTATTTTTTATCATCCCTTGAAAGTATTGGGTTTAAAATATTTGGTAAGAAATGCACTTGATTCTTTGTAAATATCATCAACTGTAACATGACATCAACAAATTCTCTGACTTTCAAATTGTTCATTTTAGCGACTTCAATATTACAAACTCTTTTACATATGGGTGCATTGGTCTGCTTGAGGAGGCTTGCTTATCCCTAATGTGTGGGTTTTGAATTATCACCAGTTAGTTGGAATAAGGAAATACAACTCCTCCTATCTCAATTTGGGTACATATGTCCACATGCATAGATAAACATTATGCTATTTGACTTTCGATGCTATGGATGCTTTTTGTCAATTTACAGAGTGTGATTTATTGTGTGTTTGCAGTTACTATGTTAAGTTGTTTAAATTCTTATCATGTGAGCATTTTCAATGAGTTCTCGAAGTGCATGAAGAGGGTTGAAGTACATGCTTTAAGCATTTTCCTATTGCAAAAGAGAAGATTTGGAATATTACGTACACTTTATGCAATATTATGTTAGTCCAATACTATGGCCACACTTAAGGGAATACTAATATAATGATAAGCTTCCATGTGCACTTCATGTTCTTAAGACAACGTACTGTAGTCATGAACTTGAATCCTCTGGTAAGGAAAACCTTCGAAACTCTAATAATAGAATGTATGTACTATGTTTGGATGGCATATCAAGTTCATAAAAAGAGAAACACAGGATTTTTAGGTAAAATAATTGTGTACACTATTGGTGAACATGATAAGATTAAAATTTTGATAAGCTAAAATAATTATTTTGATAGTTTTTGAAATGAGAAACCAGTCAACTGTAGCCATTTGGAGAAGTTGTCACCATAAAGTTTTCCTTGTTTTTTTTATTCTAATTTCTATATTGGTGACTTTAAAGCACTTCTTCCAAGTGTGGTGAAATTTATGCACTTTAAATTTATGTTCCTTTTTTGGGAACTTCTTAAACCCTGATGTAAACTTCCATAGGATATCACTGATTTAGTATAGTGACCTACACAGATTTTTGTTACACAATGCAAAGTATGGATAGATGGTTTTATGCTTAGAAGAATGCATCCTATAGTAATCACCCTTGTACTCCTTATCTGCTCTTTGCAGAGTGTACATTGTGTAGTTCATGCTCATTAGAGTACATCCTATTGAATTATCTCTACAGTTCATTTTCCCCTGGCTTATCAAGTTCAAAAGATAAACACGGGATTTTTAGGTAAAATAATTGTGTACACTATTGGTGAACATGATAAGATTAAAATTTTGAGATGATAAAATAATTATTTTGATAGTTTTCGAAATGAGAAACTAGTCAACTGTAGCCATTTGGAGAAGTTGTCACCATAAAGTTTTCCTTGTTTATTTATTTATTTATTGGTGACTTTAAAGCACTTCTTTCAAGTGTGGTGAAATTTATGCACTTTCAGTTTATGTTCCTTTTTTGGGAACTTCTTAAACCTTGATGTATAGTTCCATAGGATATCAATGATTTAGTATAGTGACCTACACAGAGTTTTGTTACACAATGCAAAGTATGCATTGATGGTTTGATGCTCAGAAGAATGCATCCTATTGTAATCACCTTTGTACTCCTTATCTGCTCTTTGCAGAGTGTACATTGTGCAGTTCATTCTCATTAGAGTACATCCTATTGAATTATCTCTATAGTTCATTTTCCCCTCCGTGGTGAATGAGGACACAAAGGAGGAGAAAACTTCTGTTTTATCTCCTTCAATGTTTTCTTTCTAGTTCCAACATTACTTGACATGTTCTTGACAAGTATTTTTCTTGTGTACTCATTTCATGTCTCTGCATCTTTCTTTCTTTAAACTAGTCTTTTAGATTTTGGTAGCTTTGTCCTTATATCATAGATCTTTTCCTATTGTTTTTAGTGTAGCAATAGGTGCTGCTTGTGCACTCCCACTTTGTATTACACTGATTATACTTTTTTACTCCCATTGACCCGCTTTCGTGGTCATTCATTGAACATTAATAAAATTATCTATCTACCTATTAACTATGCTTTGTGGATAATTGCCAACTATTTTGGATGAGTTTCCGGTGAAAACTAGTAGCTTCTCAATCCCACTATCTATTAGTTTGGTCCTTAGACAAAATTTTAAAGTTATGGTCACTTTTAGCTTGGTACTTGTTTATGCTACAATCCAAAACAACAAAATTCAGTTGAAGAGCTTAAAGAAAAAGCAAGCAAGATTAAAGGAATGACCGACAAACCTTTAAACTAGGTAATTAATTTTGCATAGTCCCAACTATGAACAAGTAAGGAGTAGAAATTAGAATGTTGTATTAAA
This sequence comes from Pseudotsuga menziesii, assembly GCA_001517045.1. Lineage (NCBI taxonomy): Eukaryota > Viridiplantae > Streptophyta > Pinopsida > Pinales > Pinaceae > Pseudotsuga > Pseudotsuga menziesii. The sequence goes on from LPNX010169232.1 coordinate 339,583, forward strand.
GTTTTTTCTAATAGGCCGAGACATGTATATATCAAGGCACATACATGCTACAAAATGAGGCCCTAATTTTGGAAGAGATAGCATCCTAGTGCATGCAGAATGAAGTAGCCAACAGGTCAATTATATAAACAAGTTGATGCCATTTGTATGGTGGTGGATTACAAGAAAAATCAGGTCATACATTAGTGTCTCTAAGTCAAGTCTCCAAGGTCTTCACTTTAAGGACAAACTATAAGCATTGTCTGGAGGCATTAGAGGAAATTTGGGGTCTAAAATGGGCCTTATAAGAAAACGTGCGAAAATAAGTTTTTGTGAGTTGGAATTCAAGAACCAATAGAATTTCAATAAAATAAGTCAACCATAATGGTTGAATTGAGATATTTGTCATTAAAAAAAACTACTTTTTTTGTTCGTATTTTCGACATATCTCATTGTGTTTTTACTCAAATTTCGATTGGGAGAGCTCGTTGGATGCGGAATTTGATTCCGTATCCAACGAGTACCCACACTGCATACTTTTGATGGACCCCGCTGCCCCAAAAACAAGAAATACCTGAAAAAACGTGATGATGATGTCATCATCACGTTTTTTCAGGTATTTCTTGTTTTTGGGACAGCGGGGTCCGTCAAAAGTATGCAGTGTGGGTACTCGTTGGATGTGGAATCAAATTCCGCATCCAACGAGCTCTCCCAATCGAAATTTGAGTAAAAACATAGGGAGATATGTCAAAAATACGAACACAAAAAGTAGTTTTTTTCTTTCTTCCTCCAAAATTAATCAATATTATTTTATTATTTTAACTATTATTTTATTATTTTCCTTAGGAGGCCCATTTTAGACCCCAAAATTCCTCTAATGACAATATTCATCTATATCTCACATAAACTTTCTAGATGCCTTCCATTTCCACCATGACATTATTTGGATTGTGCACTAATCCAATATGTTAGCAAAAAGGTTTGATAAGTAACAATGGAGAGTCGTATAGCACCATGAGATACTTACCCATCACATGCATATTAGTAGTATATAGTCATTAATGCAAACAATCTATCATGCATAACACATCACTGAATATAATCAAATGTATANTTGATAAGCATTTAAGTGTTAAACTAGTAGCAACAAGGAAGGTCTTCCTACATGCATGTGTTCTTGCATGCATAAGACTTAAATTATTAAACCAGTTGTATTTAATTTACTTTTCCTAAGTTTACTTTGGAAAATAAATTAAAGTGATCTAAATTAACTTTAGTGAACCACTAGTTAAAGTGAAAGTGAAATTAGGGTTTTTGCTTTACCACTAGTTAAAGTGAAAGTGAAATTAGGGTTTTCGCTTTACCTAAAGTTATAAAAGAGATATCAATTGGTGGAGAGAACACACACTTGTGTTTTGACAGAGACAGGATACTGATAGGGAGATAAAGTCAGACATAGGATTTAGCTGAGAATACGGATGAGTGAGCAATAGGATCACCGAGCTTTGTATAGCTAGGTCGTACACTCACACAGAAGGGTGTTGAGGTTTAGCTGGGATTTTCCTAGTGATTCTGCTGGGTACTGCAATTGCCAGGTTTGGGTGAATTTGCAGTGATTGTAAAAGTTCCATATTTTCTCATAATAAAATCTATTTCTGACTGCTGCACCAGTTTCCCATCTTGGGTTTTTTTGGGGGTTTCCATACCCAAAATAATAGTGTCAATATTGTGATGTGATGTTGTGAGTTATTTCTCAGTTTAATATTCCGCTGCATACTGTAAAAGATATTCATGTGTGGTTATTAGTTGATATTTTGCATGCACTGTTTAGCCCTAGTTGAATATTAAAGGAGAATTTTACATGGTATCATAGCTCCGGTGAGCTAAAGTTGAGAGATTTGCAGCAGTAGTGATAGATCGGGGGCAGATCTATAAGAAGACACAAACCTAGACATCTAGATCTAGGGTTTGACAGGTACACTTCACTATGGCCGTGCAGTTGAGAGTTGAGGATAGACTCCAGGGTGCTCAGAAATTTCCTACATGGAAAGAAAGGATCACAAGGATCCTGGACGTCAGTGATACAAAGGAGCACATTGACTCCACAAAGGTTTCACCCACAGATCCGACAGATTTAACATCTTGGAAGAAGATTGATTCCAGAGCCATGTTGATTATCATGGATGGAGTGAAGGACCATATAGTCCCTCACCTTTCTGGTAAGAAGACCAAAACAGAGATGTGGATGGATTTGGAGAGTCTGTACCAAAGCAAGAATGAGAACCGAAAGATGGTGTTGTAAGAGAGGATACACAACAGCAAGATGGCCAAGGGAGAAGGAATGGTGCCTTATCTCACGAGGCTTACATAGATCAGGGACGAGCTTGGAGCTGTTGGCTCTAAGCCAATGGATGAGAAGTTAGTTCAGATAGCCCTCAATGGATTCTCTAAGCCATGGGACACCTTTGTCAAAGGTATTGTGGCTAGGGAGAAGCTCCCTAAATGGAAAAGACTATGGGATGACTTTGTGTAGGAGGAGACCCGCATAGGTCAAGGATCAGGCTCATCTAGCAGTGCCCCATAGATTATGGATGAGGAGGCTCTAGCCATTACAGGGAAGAGCAAGGGGAAGGAAAAGATGAAGAAGGATGGTAAGAAGAACCTTGACTTATCAAAGGTTAAGTGTTTTATCTTCCACAAGTAGGGAAACTTTTCCTCCCAGTGCCTAGACAGGTAGAAGAAGAGTAACACTCAGATGGTTGGATCTGCAGAGGTGGATGAGTTCATAAGGAACTTTGATGAGGAGTTTTGCTTGATAGATTGCATGGAAAGCACCACAGGGAGCAACATATGGTACATGGAGCATCTAGTCACATGACTGGACATAAGATATTCTTTAGAGACTTGTAGGAGGGTGGAACAGGGATCCACGTTGAGCTGGGTGATGATGCACGATATTAAGTGCAGGGAGTTTCCACAGTTTCATTTGAGAGGGAGCTTGGAAAACCTCTCAATTTTGCTGATGTGTTATATGTTCCAGGATTGACCAAGAACCTTATATCAGTCTCCACTCTAGAGGACAAGGGATATCAGGTGAAGTTCTGTGACCATAGCGTGTATATCAGTCCCAAGGGGTCATAGAGGAGCTTGGATCGGGTGATTGGAAGAAGGAGCGAGAAAGTGTACATATTACACTTTGAGCCTGCAAAGGCTTTAGTCAGTAGCAACCATCAGGGTGAGTTGTGGCATAGGAGGATGGCACGCTTACACCATGGAGCACTGAAGCATTTGAGATAGGCAGTCATTGCAGTTCCTCAGGTATAGGAGGAAAAGCATAACCACTGCAAGGGTTGTGCTTTGGGGAAGAACATTAGGAATCCTTTCCCATAGAGTGAGCACAAGTCTAAGGAGCCCTTGGATTTGGTGCATTCGGATGTATACAGACCTATGAGTGTCCATTCGTTCAGTGGTTACAATTACTGCGTAACCTTCATTGATGAATATTCTAGGAAAAACTGGATCTATTTCCTGAAGTCCAAGTCATAGGTCTTTGAGAGGTTTCAAGAGTTTAAGAATCTTGTGGAGAACCAAATAGGACAGAATATTCAAGTGTTGAGGACATAAAATGGGGGTGATTACACTTCCAATGATTTCATGGAGTATTGTTCAGTTGAGGGGATCAAGAAGGAGCACATTGTGCCCCATACCCCACAACAGAATGGATTTGCATAGCAGAAGAACAGGACTATGGTTGGAGAAGCCAAGGGCATGCTATTTGATCAGGGATTACCACTATTCCTCTAGGCTGAGGCATACAGGACTACAGTATACATTCAAAATAGGTGTCCCCACACAGCCTTGGGGAGGAAGACACCAGAGGAGGTCTTCACAGGCACTAGGCCAGATGTGAGTCACATTTGCATATTTGATAGTGTCTGTTATTGTAATGTTCATGCTGACAATAGGAAGAAGTTGGACCCTTCTGGAGAGAAGGGGTTACTTGTTGGTTACAGCGAGATTTCAAAGGCATATACAGTTTACATTCCTACTCGCACGAGGATCATTGTGAGCAGGGATGTCCAGTTTGATGAGGACAGGATCTTACAGAGATCTATGGACTTACCAACAGAGCAACAACAAGCACAGGAGTCAATAGTCAAGTTGGAGGAGCTAGATGTACAGGTATAGGTATAGACACAGAGCATAGGTTCTAGTGGTCAAAGGGAGTTAGGTGGACAGGATCCTCCAGTCATTGACTTGAAGGATGAGCTACAGTAGGATATAGATATCCAGCAGTTGCAACAGGTTGACACTAGGCTAAGGCCTAAGTGGTTTAGATCCACAGTGCAGGATTCCAGGTAGGTAGATCTTCCACAAACATCTTTTGGACGGAGTGTACCACCAGAGAGGCTTAGTTATATGGAATTGATGATAGAGTTGATTAAATATAAACCTTCCAGCTTCGGGGAGGATGCACAACATGATGTGTGGCAGGAAGCTATGGTTGAGGAGTATGACTCCATTATGAAAAACCAGGCATGGGAGGTTGTGCTGAGGCCACAAGGGGAAAAGGTGGTGGGATTTAGATGGATCTACAAGGTGAATCATGTAGCAGATGGAAGGGTGGAGAAGTTCAAGGCATGGTTCATGGAAAATGGGTTTTCATAGAAGGAGCGTATTGATTATGAGGAGACCTTCGCCCCTATTGCCAGGTATTCTTCCATTTAGACCATTATCTCAGTAGCAGCTGAGATGGGTTGGCGTGTCCATTAGATGGACGTCAAGACTGCCTTCCTCAATGATGTGATAGAAGAGGAGGTGTATATTGAGTAGCTAGAGGGGTTTTATGTGGATAACATGGAGACACATGTATGAAGACTACATCGAGCTCTCTACGGGCTCAAGCAAGCACCTCGAGCATGGTACTCGAGGATTGATAGCTATCTACGGGAGATGGTATTTTAGCGGAGTGAGGCTGACCAAAACCTGTAATTCTTGATAGGTGAGGTGCCTCTATACTGGTATTATATGTGGATGATATATTTTTGACAAGAGATGAGAGGATTATTGGAGACTGTAAGTCCAACCTTGTAGTATAGTTTGAGATGAAAGACGTTGGGCTGATGCATTACTTTTTGGGCTTGGAAGTTTGGCAGAGAGATGGATGTTTCTTCATCGGACAGGGGAAGTATGCAGTAGAGATCCTAAAGAGATTCAGGATGGAGGACTGGAAGCCTATGGCCATACCTCTAGTTTCCAACTGGAGGAAGATTGATGCATCAGGGTTAGATGGATTTGATCCTACCTTGTATCGTCAACTTATCGGATCACTTATGTCTCTGGTAAACACTCGACAAGACATCAAATTTGAAGTCAACTCTTTCAGTCAATTCATGGTGGACTCTTGGAGAGTACATTGGACAGCTGTGAAGCACATACTTCGCTACATCAGAGGTATAGTGGAGTATGGATTGGTTTATGAGTACAGGGGGAGTGTACAGTTAGTAGGTTTCATAGATGTTGACTGGGCAGGATGTTTAGAGGACCGAAAGAGTACTTCAGGTTGTTGTTTCAGCATTGGATCAGGGGTTCTCTCTTGGTTCAGCAGGAAGCAGAAGTCAGTTGTATTAAGCTCGAAAGAGGCTGAGTACATGGCATCTAGCATGTCTTCTTGTGAGGGTATGTGGCTGAGGAAGTTACTTGTAGGGTTGTTCGAGTGTGAGCTAGAGGCTACAGTAGTTCACTGTGACAATCAGAGTAGCATCAGGCTATCTAATAATCCAGTGTTCCATGACCAGAGCAAACACATAGACATTAGATCACTTCTTGAGAGATTATGTTCAGAGGGGAACCATTCGGTTGGAGTACATACAGACAGAGAGCAGGTGGCAGACATTTTCACCAAGGCACTTTGCAGACACAGTTTTGTGAAGTTTAGGGATAAGTTTGGGTTGCTACCGAATCCCTTCCTTATTGAGAGGGAGTGTTAAACTAGTATCAACAAGGAAGGTCTTTCTGCATGCATGTCTTCTTGCATACAGAAGACTTAAATTAGGAAACCAGTTGTATTTAATTTACTTTTCCTAAGTTTACTTTGGAAAATAAATTAAAGTGATCTAAATTAACTTTAGTGAACCACTAGTTAAAGTGAAAGTGAAATTAGGGTTTTTTCTTTACCACTAGTTAAAGTGAAAGTGAATTAGGGTTTTTCCTTTACCACTAGTTAAATTGAAAGTGAAATTAGGGTTTTCGCTTTACCTAAAGTTATAAAAGAGATATCAATTGGTGGAGAGAACACACACTTGTATTCCAACAGAGACAGGATACAAAAAGGGAGAGAAAGTTAGACAAAGGATTTAGTTGAGAAGACGGAGGAGTGAGCAACAGGATCACTGAGCTTCATATAGCTGGGTCGTACACTCACACAGGAGGGTGTTGAGGTTTAGCTGGGATTTGAACAGTGATTCTACCAAGTACTGCATTCGCCAGGTTTGGGTGAATTTGCAGTGATTGTAAAAGTTCCATATTTTCTCGTAATAAAATCTATATCTGACTGCTGCACCGGTTTCCCATCTTGGGTTTTTTCTGGGAATTTCCATACCCAAAATAATAGTGTCAATATTGTGATGTGATGTTGTCAGTTATTTATTAGTTTTATATTCTGCTGCATACTGTAAAAGATATTCATGTGTGGTTATCAGTTGATATTTTGCATGCACTGTTTAGCCCTACTTGAATATTAAAGGAAAATTTACATTAAGTTATTTGAGCACTTGTTTTTGAATAACTGCATGATGGATATATTGTGTTTCATATATTAATAAGGGATTTACTATTTCTATCACCTTCTTGTAGTTTTATATCAGGATGACAAACAAGAATCTACTAGAGATGCTTGAATTTGATTCACATTTATCAACAGTTTTATGCTAGTCTAGCATTTTTCGGGTGTAATTTCTTAGGCATAAGTTGAGGAAGGGAAAACATAGAAGTTTGCATTTGTAATCTCCCCAACAGATTACTGATGTGTATGAGTGGAAACATGTTCTGATTTCATCTGTTGAACCCATGCCCTTTCTTCTTTGACTACATGGACCTACTAGCATTCAATCTTTTGATTTTCTTAGATAAAATTATTTTTCTAGGTAAATAAATGGCACATGAAAAAGGGTTGAAGACGAGGCTTTCCACTGATACTTTGAGTTCATACATGTTGAATATGAATCTTACCACTATTACTCTGATTTCATACATGTACATTCAAAGGACAAAACATAAGTGTTATACAAATGAAAATGTGAATGAGCTTCCTTTAACCAAGTGCCAAGCACTGACCACCACCTATCAAGATATTGGCTCTTCTATACTCTTTATAAGAGTGTGTTACCACCCGTATTTATTTCATAACCATAAAAACATCCACTAATCAAAGGCTCTCTTGTGAGGGCATGCCATCCTGTGAGAGGCAGATATGGAATAGTAATGGTATAAAATGAATGGAGAAATCATTGTTAGTATTAATAAAAAATATATATTATAAAGACTTCTTACATTCTTGTAATAAACCTGTTGATAGTAAAATCATAACATTCAATGCCCCACAGTCAAAATGTACTAGAAATTAGAAGCCAATCATTATGAATTTTTCAAACTATGTCTCGACTCTCAAGCGACCTTAATCTAGATGTGCATTTTACTTTTTAGTAGCTGCAACATGTTTTCTTCTTAAAGTTCAGAGTGGAGTTATGACTCGTGGACAAAGATGGAAAGTTGGAGGTACTGTCTCCACTAATGGCATTAGAGAAGATAACTATGCCTCATTTTTATATCCAAGGATATTTTTTTTTAATCATGGCCATTGGATTTTCTTCTTGAATATAAGTTACATGTGGAATATAACTCGAGAGTTTAATGTGGGGTAATTGCAACATAAAAGGTGGTGTTACCTTGGCTTGTGGGTTACAAATATTATGTCATGATTCACTTAGCCCATTGTCACTTACCTCAACCAACATGTTTGGGTTAATTGCTAACTATTATCCTTGGAGATAAAGACATGTAAATAAAAGGAAATGGAGAAAGTGTTGGAGACATTTACCACCTTTCACACTCATTTTGGTCAAATTGTCCTAGTTAAACAACTATCCTAAGTATTATTGACTTAATTAACATTAGAGGAGCACTATATGACATCAGCTAGATCACATCCATGCCTACCTTCAGTCAAGGAGGCTAACTTAGCCTTCTCCTACATTCGGGGAGGCTAACTAGAGCACTCTGGGGGTGATTTGAGAGTCATTAGTGTACCATATTGCTAACTGATGGTTACATTCAGTTAAACAGGGTAGTGAAGGTGCCTTCCTTCATTAAATTGATTATTTAATGATTATTTAATGAAATGGAGTCAACAGAGGCGCCTCCAACCACTTCTTATGTTTAGTTACACTTTAGTTAACCTCATTGGGGTTCATTGGAGTCATTGATGCACTAGAACTTGATGTCTAGCTTGCTGTGACATGTGTCTGACCTCTTTCAGTTAAGACTTAGTCATTTATTGCACTCTGACTTCAGTTAGGGCTCAGTTGAGTCAATTAGGGTTTTGATCAGTGGTTAACTTGAGTGTTGACTGTGGCTTACATTCAGTTAAGCTAGACTCACTCATTCAATTCAAATGACCTCCTTGAGGATTCGAATTGCTAGTCATTCATGCTTGCAGCATGATATTTTAATGTGATTACTCATTCTTTGTGTGAATATACAGAGCGTACACTCATTCTATAGCCTGATTACACCATTTTCATGAGTTATTTGTTATTAATATTTGATGAGACTTGTGTTTAGTCCCTAGATCACTGTGCATATTAATATGTATTTTTTTTCCCTGAAAAGCTCTCAGTGAAGATGAGACTTGTGTTTATTCCCTAGATCACTGTGCAAATTAATATGGTTTTTTTTTTCTTGAAAATCTCTTGGTGAAGATGTCTGCAATCTGCTCATCAGTCGGGCGGTATTGCAGAATGATGGTCCTGTCATGCACTAGCTCCCTGATATAGTGCATGTGGATCTCTACATGCTTGGTCCTCTACTTGGTAACTGCATCTGTGGATATCTTAATAGCACTTTGATTGTCATAAAAGAGGACAGTGGACAAAGTACTACCAAGATCAAACTCTGAAAGAATGCCTTGTAACCAAACTGCTTGGATGTAAGCATTCACTGCTCCTCGATACTCGGCCTCTGCTAAAGATAATGCTATAGCAGCCTAATTTTTGCTAGACCAGAAAATGGGGCCACCAAAAAACATGAATACATATCCAGAAGTAGAATTCTGATCAATAGAATCACCCACCTAATTGAAATCTATGTATCCAACCAGCTCTAGCTCGAAGTCTGCAGCATAGTGAATGTCATAGGTCCTGGTTCCCTGAATATATTGGAGGATCCTCTTGGCTACCTTCCAATGAATATCATGAGGATGCTACATGTATCTTGATACAACATTCATGGCATAACAGATATCATGCCGAGAATGTGTCAAGTACAGCAAGCTACCAATCAGTTGTCGATAGATAGTGCAGTCCATGGGAGGTGTGATTTTTCCTTCTTCAAGGCTGATCCTTGAAAGGAAAGGGAATGGTGCAGGCCTAAATTAAGCCATGTAAAAATTGAATAACAGGTCTGATATGTATTTGGACTGAGTGACCATTATCCCATCAGAATTTTTCTCAATTTCGAGCCCCAAAAATTGTTTTAGGAGCCCCAAATCACTCATTTCAAAGGCATTGTGGAGAGCAGTTTTGATGGATGAAATGGAAGCATCTGTGCTACTTATGATCAGTAAGTCATCAAAATATAAAACAATAATTATTAAATGACCATCAAAATTCTGTATATACACATTTGGATCTGATCTACACCTTTGGAAGTTTTGCGAGAGAAGGAAGGCATCCATCTTGGAATATCACTCTCTTGGGGCCTGCTTTAACCCGTATAGTGACTTCTTTAGCTTGAAAACCATATATGGATCAGTGAAGTAGCCCTCAGGATGCTTCATGTATATCTCCTCATGAATATCTCCATGCAGAAAGGCTAACTTAACATCCATATGATGCACTTCCCAGTGCTTAGATGCCGAAATTGCCAAAACTAGGCGGATGGAGTCCATTTTGCAATTGGTGCAAAGGTCTCATGGTAGTCCACACCTTGGAATTGAGAGAAAACTTTTGCCACCAGCCTTGCCATATATTTTTAGGTGCTTCCATCAGCAGCAACGTTGGTCTGAAACACCCACTTGCATTGAACCAATTTTCTTCCCAGAGGAAGAGAAACTAGCTCCCAAGTAGTGTTTTTCTGAAGAGAATTCATCTCTTCATCCATGGCAACTTGCCATCTCGGATCCTTTCGAGCATGGTAGTAGGATTTTGGTTCTGAAATAATAATCAAATAGCAATTTTCAGACAACAAATCATCAGGACAAGAGAGTGCAATACCTGCTCTTTGGAAATCAGATCGGGTTCTCCTTGGATCATCCGGATTTCCAATGTTATCTCTTGCAGAGGAGAGTGTCTGTCGGGCCCATGTGGGAAGATGATTTTGTACTTAAGGTTTTGATTCAGCATATAATTTTTTCTGCACACTGATATCAGAAATCAGAGGATCCAAATCAGGGTCATCACCCCCAATTTCATCATCCAAATATTCAGTAGAATAGGAAGGAAATTCAATAGTTTTCTCCTTCACTAGTTCCACCTCCTGAAGAGGCTCATTGAACCCTTGACACTTCTCTCAATGATGATATGTTTTGTTTTGATATCCATCATCTTGAAACCTTTTGATTCATTAGGATACCCAATAAATAGACATTCTATGCTTTGCGGTTGCAAAGCCCTTCTTTTATCAAGTGGAATCTGGGCCCATGCAGTGGACCCAAACACCCGTAGGTTCGACACATTCGGCTTGTGTCCGAAGTATGCTTTGAAAGGGGTATTCCCTTTCATGGATGAGTGTGGAAACATATTCTGAATGTATTCAGGAGCATGCATGGATTCATCCCACAAATTTGCAGCCAACTTCTTTGATTCCAACATACAGGTGGTCATCTCCTTGAGAGACCGATTCTTTCTTTCCGCTACTCCGTTCTGCTGGGGAGTGTAGGGAATTGAATGTTGGAACTGAATACCACTTTGGGAGCATATGTGCAGAAAATAATTACTAACATACTCCCTGCTATTATCAGATCTCAAGATCTTGATCTTAATCCCAGAGGCATTTTCGATCAAGGCCTTCAATTCAAATTTTTTTTCACATACTTCAGACTTCTTTTTGAGAAAGAAGATCCATGTGTACCTTGAAAAATCATCAATAAAGGTCAGAATATCCCTTGATCCATTCATGGATGTGACAGGCATTGGACCACCGATATCAGAATGTATCAGCCCCAATATGCATGTAGCTTGGTTTTCCTTCCCCCGATCAAACTTGTGCTCAGGGTGCTTTCCAACCACATAGCCCTTGCAAATTCCAATGGTTGCCTTGATGACCGAGAGGCCTTCAACCATAGATTTTTTCTGTAATTGCCAAAAATATTTGAAATTTAGATGGCCAAACCTTTCATGCCACATCCTACTTACTTCATTTCCATGAGTTAGCAGAGCGGTGGGCTTTGCATCCACAACAAAGTGAAAGAACTCATAGGATTTTGCATGATGGTTTGCAAGGCCTTTAGCAATGAGTTTCCTGGATGTAAGCTCCGTTATCTCAACATAATTTGGGCTAAAAGAAACTCTCTTAGGCACTCTTGTATGTGTCATCTGATAGACACTAAGGATATTTGATGCCAGAGACTGTACATACAAAACATTTGAAAAATAGCCATTCTCAAGATCAACCATACCTTGTCCTTCTAAAATGATGGTAGAGTCATCTCCCATGTCGATGGGGATGGATTTTCCAGTCTCCAAGGATGAAAATGAGTCTCTTTCATCCATCATGTGATTCAAAGCTCCAGAATCAATCAAGAGTGCTTTGGACTTCAAAGTGCTTTCCATGAGGGCATGACCTTTTTCATGCTATGGTTCTCGATATTGCTGATCTCTCCTCCGAAATCTTTCTGAAAGATTGATGTGATTTCTCTTAAGGAGAGAAATAGATTCACCAAGCTTCTTCTTCATTCAGGTATGTTCAGGGTGGAAGCCCTTCCCGCAGTATGAACACTTGACTTTTTCCTTTCCATGGTGCCCTTTTCCTTTGTTCTTCCTTGAGTCAGAAGATTCGTCATGCTGCTGGTTTTCAAATTTAGGCTTAGGGGAATCAAATTTCATTTTTGGGTTCTTCAACTAATTTCCTTTACCCTTCAAATATTTTGGCCCTAAGACATGGAGGGATTGATCATGGGAGGATCTGATGATCCCCACCTAGACAAGCTTACCATGTTCACTTGTTAGGGACACAATGAAGGAATTAAGTGTAGGCATCTTCCATCTAGGGGTTGTGGGCTTCCCCGTACAGAATGTAGAGACAAAAAATGAATAATCAGCCCCAATTTTGGAGAGCATGGCGAGGATGAGTTGATCGTCCACCTTCTCCACTTTGCATTGCTTCAAGAGTAAGACAGTGTGCTTGAACTTTGTGAAAAAGTCATTCAATGTCTTGAAATTGTAAGGATGGAGAGACATCAATTCATTTTCGAGCTGGTAAACTCTCAAATCATCCTAATTTCCATATAGGGTTTCCAATTTGTCCCAAATTTCCTTTGGAGTCTTCAATCCCGCAAGATGGAAAAGGAGATCCCAAGAAATAGAGAGGCACAAGAATCCGAATGCTTCATCCTTCTTGTTCAAGAATCTTGATTTTTCTATTGTAGAACCAGGCTCATCTTCAGTGTCCATGGTGAATTTATAGAGTCCTATGGAGCACAGCTGAATCTCCATGTCTCCTTTCCATGAGTGGAAATTGAATGGAGTCAAAAGATCTACTGAGGAGGTCATTTGGATATGCTGGAGCGAATGCTTCACCTGTAGAAAACTTAAAAATCACAATAGAAAGGGAAATGTAAGGTCGGGCAGCCTACACATTTTAGGATTTCATCACACCTAGCATAGTCAATCAAGCAAGCTTGATCAACAAGTTCTTTACTTGGGGTATTAAGTGGTAAGCCTTGGCTTCTGGTGCAGTGCTGGATTTTTGAGCTATTGCTTAATTTTCATGCAAAAATCTGTCAAAATAAAAGGATCAGAACTTGGATCTGATACCATATTAATATGCACAGTGATCTAGGGACTAAACACAAGTCTCATCAAAGATTAATAACAAATAACTCATGAAAATGGTGTAATAGGGCTACAGAATGAGTAGCCGCTCTGTATATTCACACAAAGAATGAGTAATTACATTACAAGATCATGCTGGGAGCATGCATGACTAGCAATTTGAGTCCTCAAGGAGGTCATTTGAATCGAAAGAGTGAGTCTAGCTTAACTGAATGTAAGCCACAGTCAACACTCAAGTTAACCATTGATTAAAACCCTAATTGACTCAACTGAGCCCTAACTGAAGCCAGAGTGCAATAAATGATTGAGTCTTAACTGAGAGAGGTCATACACATGTCATAGCAAGCCAACCATCAAGTGATAGTGCATCAATGACTCCAATGAACCCCGATGAGGTTAACTGAAGTGTAACTGAACATCAGAAGTGGTTGGAGGTGCCTCTGTTGACTCCAGTTCATTAATTAATCATTAAATAATCAATTTAATGAAGGAAGGAAACTTCACTACCCTGTTTAACTGATTGTAACCATCAGTTAGCAATATGGTGCATTAATGACACTCAAATCACCCCCAAAGTGCTCTAGTTAGCCTCCCCGAATGTAGGAGAAGGCTAAGTTAGCCTCCTTGACTGAAGGTAGGCGTGGATATGATCTAGCTGATGTCATCTAGTGCTCCTATGATGTTAATTAAGTTAATAATACTTAGGATAATGGTTTAACTAGGCCAAATTGACCAAAATGAGTGTGAAAGGTGGTAAATGTCTCCAACAGAAAGGAATAGAGGTAGTCACTTGTTTGAATGAATCTATCATACTATCTTCAATAACTAGTTCATTTTAAAGTCTTCATTCTTTGATTGTCTTTTAATATAAATAATATCCATTCCTCATATGGATTATTTTCTTCTTTGTGTCTACTATCATGTCTCATCATTCATATTGCGTTGTACTCTAGTTTTTCAACTAGATGGTAGTTGTAATAGTAGTATGTGTAGTTAAAATTGTAACTCCATTAGTTTTCAAGCCTATGATTTTCACTTTATGAAAGAAACCCAAGGCCACATCCCAATGTCTATTTTGGGTATAAGTTGTGATCATGACATTCCATTAGATCACATTATCTTATGCCTACCAATTCTATTTCACAAAATTCCTCAAGGGCATTATGACAATGACCATTTCAGCATAACTTGTAATAATTGTAGTCCATAAGATAACACTAGACTTTATTTCTGATAGTTACATCTGATACAAGAGCCCTATGAGCTCCTCAAGATTCCCGCTAATTATATCCTTAAAAACTTGCATACAGTAAGATAGGAATCCTCGGTTATCAAACTTAAATGTGAACATATGGGAGCTTTCTAGTATATGGAAAAAGGTATCCATGATACATCATGCCTTGTGGATATGGGTTTTTTGATTGGGATTCAAAGCATGAATGACATCTGGAAACTTTAAAGTGTTACAAAAAAAATCATTTCTAGCAGTAAGGTAATTAACAGTGAGTAGTAAAAATGGAAGACAACAAAGGTCATGAGGTCATGCCCAAAAAATATGTATATTCACCCATAGTCTCAAGGATATCCAAAAATGTTTTGAGGCCATGCCCAATTGAACACAATCCTAACTGTGACATTAAGGTAGTCTTACAACATCAATAGTGATAGTGTCAGGAAAAGTAAAAATATTATTTTTACTCACTTACATTTATACAAAAGATTAGTAGTTCTAACATCCAGATAGAAGTCCTCTTACATGAAAAGTGGAAGTAGTTCAACTATCCAACTCTAAATCTACGATGAGTTTGGAGAGATTCCAGAAGATTTTGTAGAGAAAGGGAAAACAAAACCTTTTTCGAAGCCCAAAAGAGTTGATGTTGTATGCCAATTGGAAGAGATCACAATTTTGTTGAACCAATAAACTTTGGAAAATAACATTCTTGGTGTACAACATCAAGGCCTAATATATAGGTTCATGGGGATATGACTTTCTTAGTAGATCATAGTCAATTGGAGCAGTTGGGGTAAATGTGCAAAGTGGGGTTCATTTGTAGTGTTTATCAATCCAAGAAGATTGAGAAATCATTTATGAACAAGTTCCATAGTTCATGGGAAGAGAATTGTTCATGACCTATGACGACCTAATTTATTTCCCTAAAAAGAAAAACAAAGAGACGGTGAATTTACTTATCAATATGAAGTTCGAGAGAAACTTGCGAGATGTCGTACACTATATGTGCAGAATCTGGGTTCATTATTTACAACTAGTTTTTTACATGTTTCTATGAAAGGAAATTGCATCATGCCACACTTCATAAATTAAAGGCTAGATAAATCACTCTTGGCAGTGACTCATGTAATTGAACACCAATCATACGAACGGGAACCTTGCTGTCACCAGGAAAGCTCTTCAGATGATCTAAATAATTTCTTTTTCCATGGATCACCTCTCTCGTTGTTGGTGGGATAGCTACTTTGGAAAGAAAAAGATTGGGAAGGAAATCAAGCTTGCATGAAATAAACAAACAAACAATTCCATTTTCCTAAATGTAAAGGAAAATTAAAGGCATGCATTCAAAATGAAAGTTAACCAAAAACTATTGATTGCAATCGCTAGTTTGACTAGTGGTGTTGCTTCAGTTAGCATTACGAATTAAATATATCACAGGTCTCATTCCTCTTGTTTCTATGTTTTTGAAACTGAACATACAACCATTTCGTAGTGGATACTAAATGTGAACTAAGCTACAAGAATGAAATGAATATGTATTCTAATAAACAACTATCTAGAAATTTGTAAAATGCTAAGCTACAACATGTACTTTACAAAACATAGAAATAACCTACAGATACACAACTCCTACTCTCTAGAATGGGACCCCTGTAGAAAGTTGGATGTTGGGATTCGCTACAACAATAAAATTAAATTACAATGCAGATAATCTCACAATGAACATCAGTATTTGCAAAATAGAGTTGTGAAGGACTTTGTATTCTATTCCAAAATCTGCCATCTTCTACATTGTATCCATCCCCCCATACAAATGTTGGGTCGTTGCTAATATAGAGAGGTTTGATTTAGCGTATGCATTAACTAGATTTGAAACTACTTGGTGTAAACATTAAATAGATTCAAAACTAAACCCTATGACTTTGGTAATGGAATTTGTGATCATCACAGAGTTCAACACATAGTTACGCCTCATGAGGGAATGCATATTTACATGGAATCAAAGTTAAATGCCAACCCATGAATTTTCTATGTTGGTTTAAATGAAAATTTTAGAAACAAAACAAATAAAAGGTGCTCTTTCCTGGATTCTTGCATTGTGTTTATTAGCTCTCAGAGGCTTGATTTCGAAGATGTTTCTCTGGAGATGCCCCTACATGATCCATTCGACCTGTATAAAAAATTATGTTGAATGCATTAAATTCCCTCCTCTAATTGTCCCCTAGTGGGTAATTTTCACCTCATAATGCAACCATTATATTGCCAATATTTATGGGAGGTCATGAATTTTCATGACCTCTAGGAGAATCCCTTTCCAGAATAATCATTGATTCTTTCTATGGATTAAAACCATGTTATGAGCATTGTGTGTACCTTGAGTTACTATTGGGCATGACTCCAATCCTCTTAGCATTGATAACTAGGGTCATTACTCTATCTTGTTCATGTAGCTATGATATGGCAAAGTTTCTGCAGTGATATTATATTCAACCATTTTGCAAGGATCTTGTTAGTAATTATCTATTCATTGCTTGTATTAATAATAGTAATGCTTGATATCACAACCATGTTGAATTGGAGTGATCCTCTTTTGTGTTAAGTTCATCCTTTATTGTCATGTATGCATTGTGTTAGTTGAATGATCCCTTGTTAATTTTTTTAAATATATTATACTCAATCAATCAAAAAAGGATCATCTACAATCTTTCACAAGGGATTAGCATATAATAAGAGTACCTAAGCTAGAACAAACTTATCATATTAATACCACTACAACGAACAATTAAATACCACAATTGAATCCAAAAGATCTTAGAGCCAACTTTTGGTGAAATAGGAATTTATTGTGATGAACATCAACTGTAAGGAGGGTATTGAACAAATAAGGGTAGGTGAATATGGGAAAAAAAGTATACCATTTTGGGGGCCATCATTCCTCCCTACCAAAATTATTTTATGTCCCCATGCAACTTGTCATTCCCTTTCCAGAAACCTTGCATGAATATCACTCTAGTTGTATGCTAGGTACCCAAATTCCTCTGTTGTGTAAAATACAAGGGTCTTGTCTGCTTAACTCCATTGTGCAATTTCTGTGAATTCTTCCCAATGTGCTGATGCACATTGAATTTTAAACTTGCCCCATCTCTCATGGATGAACAATGCATAAAGAAGGATATCTACAAGACAATGCTTGTTGTTAGCACTTATGTTGCACTTGTTGTTGCCTTTATGTTGTAATTTTGAATCTTATCCTTCCACTTGGTCTCTTGTGGGGACATAGATACCAAACCACTTTTATTTAAGCCTCTGTATGGACTCTTAGTGACTTCTAGAATCAATGATCCAAACTAGTTTTATTTAAGCTTATGTATGGATTGTTAGTGACTTCTCTTAGCAATGTTCCCTAAGTCAAACATCTCATCCATATTTCTCCAATTTGGTAAATCTGGTTTCAACTGTAGAAATGCATAAGTGTTGAGCATGATGTCATCAAGTGCACGTTTATGGTTTGTTTTCTTTACAATATTCTCTTCTATTGTTTTCTTAGAAACCATCCTGTAAATATGCACTTCAGGTGTCTTCTCTATTCGGTGGGCATCTGTCTTGGACATGCCGGTCCATTGCAGGATTCCAATCACTATCATAGTAGATAATTGTATCAATACCAACAATATTTATCCCAACACCATCGCTTCGAGTTGAGAGAAAACCAAATTCATTCCCACTACATCAATAGTTGAGTATGGGACACCTTTACTTATGGAGCGAATATTTGAACATACTTGTTGCTCAATTCAAAGCATATCAAAAGAGCATATAATCAGCTTACCTTCAAACAGATTTGGAAAATTACACACTTTATGTATCTGCATCAAAACATTAATGAGACCAAGAAAGTTTCCAATAGCCAAAGTTGTATGTGTTTTTCAACTTGCAATAAAATCTTCATACAATATACGTTGTCTTTTTGACATCTTGGAGGATATCACATTTTCATATTTGAAGGAAGTTTTTTCTCCACATTTTGTTTCAAGTAGTGTAATTCAAAAGGTGTTGGCTACTATGGGTAGACCCGGGTTAACTATGTTCAACCAACAACACCCCTAGATCACCGGCCCTTTCAGCGACAGACCGCAAAGCGGCCTGAAGTCTCACCCGAAGTGACTCTAATGGGTTGGCCAAGGACTCAAGTGTCTTGGACCAGTTTCTGTGGAAATACCACTGGTGGCTTGCAACTCTCCTAGCTACGAGGTCTCTCCTCTGCACATCGCGTGATCTCCTGCTCGCGTCGCGCGATTTCCTTGTCTCGCGGCTCTCCTAGCCGCAGGATATTCCCTTATACAGCCGCGCGATCCTTTCCTGCGACGTGCACTTCCTTGCTCCCGTGATATCTCCAACCTTATCGCATCGCCACGCACCGTACACGCAACTTCCTACTCATGCTAAGCCCTCAACCTGAGGTATCGCGCACCGCAGCTCCTCTGTCGGTGCGATATCACCTCTCTGTGATATCCTACCTCCGCGGTTCAGCGCACTTAGCGAGGCTCGTGTCAACGTGCGAGACTTAACATACAAGGCTATTCAATACTGCAATAGAGACTGTCTTGTACAAAGCATAAACGAACCGTATACGGCATGCCAAAGACTTTAACTTATGTTTATCCTTCTATATTTGCTGTGAACTGATTAACACATTCATTCATCAACTGTAAACCACAATCTTGTGCAAAATAATACATAACAGTAAGAAAATACAATCACATGCATTCGACACAAAACACGCAGGTTTTACGTGGTTCACCCCCAAGATGGGAGTTACGTCCACAGAACTGTGTTTCTCTATTATAGCTCAGGGAAGGGTAAAACACAGTTCTGCTGCACCGCATATGCAGCTCAAGATATCCTCTCTTAGATCTCTTTTCTCTTCTATATTACTCTTTTACAATACACTCTTCCCTCCCTGTCGATCCCTGCGAATCGTTACATGCATATTCTATAAGCCAGCTACTGGTTACTGTAAGATTGCTATCGCTGATAACAGAACCAGAGCTAGGCTTTTACAACAGTCTAATAGTCTGCAAAACACTACTAACAAAACGACTAGCTAGCTCTTCAACCTGTTAATCAACTAACCAACCAACTATATAACCCTTTTACAATACAAAATACATTCTTATATAGGCAGCCCGAAGGTCGTGCCATTACAACACTGTGGGCCTATCCCAACAGTAACCCAAAACCTAACTAGTGACAGTCAGCCATATCTATACTTGAGGTAGTCGCTTTCCATCACACCACAGCTCTCTGCAGTCTTCCATGCTTCCCTGCACTGATCATGGGTACTATGCACCGCTTCGCTTTTCTATCCTTCGCCTTCAATGCTTCAGCCTCGTTGCTCCTTCTCCTTTATGAGGGTCGTTGAGCCCTCCTATCTTCCGCCACTGCCTTTAATGCAGTGGTTAAGCTCTCTCTTCTCGGCCGCTCAGGAACCGTTTCCTTCTTGAATTTTCTATCTTAAAAGTCATGGTTTCCGGCTTTGCTCTCTAGCTGGAAATGTGCTACGGCGTCGTAGCTCTGCCTTAAATTCCTTCCGCCAAAACTAGTAGCTTCTTCTGTAGCTGCGGGACCCTACTCCAACAGTCCCCTAACACTTACTTGTGGCTCGTCCTCGAGCCACCTGCAGCAGGCTTCTCCTACTATAGCTTTTCCTTGGCTTCCTGCGAAGCCCTCTGTAACCTGTCACGAAGTCCTTCGACTTCCTTTTGCATCACTTTGACACTCTCTTGTGCCGAGTCAAGCAAAGCTTGACTAATACTGGCGTCTTCTGTGGCATCAGTTTTCTCCCTGGTGGTAGTGAACTCCTTCATTTTCTGTTCAACCGTATCAACTATCTCTGCGATTTGCTCTTGATATGGTTGAAGCAGGTCATTAATGTGCATCTCCTTGGTTCTTAATTGCTGTGCTTCCTGCTGGAGACAGTTCATCTCCTTTGTCTTCCTCATCTTTTGAAGAGCCGCCAAGCCCTTAATTTCTTCTTTCATTGATGCAGTAGTATTCTCTATCTGCTGAATACTGCACTGGATTTCTACTTTCTCCAGCGGCTCATCTAACTCAGCCCATGTGTTCGTCGCATCGGTTAGTACTAACCGTGCTTCGTCGATGCGAGATTGCATCTGCGCATAAGCGAGTCGAAGTGCTTCTACTCGCACTTTCTGGTCTACCTGGGAGGTGTCTCGTATGTGAGCCTCAAGCTCAGCGATCTGCACCTCATGGTCTGCCTTCATCTTGGCCACTTCTTCGTCCATCCTAGTCACGGTTTCCTCCAGAGCCTTTACTTTGTCTGCTACTCTTCTTAGCTTCTGCGGAACCGGTAAGGAAAACTCAATGTTACATTGGGTCAGTTCCAATGCAATGCTCTGCAAAACTTGAGAAAGATATTGCTCCCTTTCCTCATATGTTCGTACTTCGTCTGCCCTTTTTTGAACACTGATAGAAAGTGCTGTATTCTGTTGCTTCAGCTGCATATTCTGCTGGTAAGTCTCGAGCTCTCTACTTTTGAGCTATGCATGTAACTACTGCTGGATCATATGCAACTGGTCTATATGAAACTCTGCAAGGTTAACTTCAATGGATTGTCTAAACTGAACTGGTGGGTCCTTCATTGTGGCGGGGAATTGAATACTCCATGGTGGGATTAACACAGTATTGAGGCGATCTTTTGCTAAACTTTCCTGGCGGGACATCGGCGGTGCCGAGGTTTCTCCGGTGTTCGTCTTTTTAGGTGGAATGTACTTCATGGCAGTCTTCTTTGTAATCATTCTTAAGTCTAGAAGTTGCTTTTCGATTGCACTTTGCCTCTTTTCCTGCGACTCCTTCATCGCGTCAAGTGAGTCCTTCAATGTGTCACACGTCCTTGTTGTGATGAGTTCATAGTCATCGTCTGTCAATGCTGTCTTCATAGTTGGCTTTGTTGTTTTCTGTTTTTTCTTCTGCTGTGTCCCTGGTGACCCTTACTACAAAGGTATCTTCTTTTCCCCTGGTAGTGGTTCCTCTATTGAAGATTGCGTCTGGAGGTCTGCTTTGTCTTTGTCTTTGTTCTGGTGTTCTATGTCTTCAGAGTCTGATGATAGTGGTGCGGTATCTTCATATTCCTGCTTCCATTGGTCGTCAAAGTCTCTTATGACTCCTTTGACATCCCGGGCTTCCATCCTAAACGAGCCAGTAGCCCAATCATCCCGCTTAGTCTTTTTCGGCCGCAGATAGATTAAATGGCTGTCTGCCATAAAATTAAGCCGGCTGTCGTACATGTCCATAGTCTCTGTGCTGAGCCACGGTGTCTCTTGGATGACCTTCATCAACAGCTTATAGTAGTCCTGGAATACCATCGCATTGATTGCTTTCTTGGCTGGGTGGTTGGTCTCCCATAAGCTGGCATAACGCACTCCTTTGGGTGTGCCACCTGCCATCTATGGAAACTGGGTATGCGGTGGCTCCTTCCATCTGACAAATGCACAAAGAATAGGCAACCATGAAAAATGGAAAGGGTGGTTGGCTTCATCCTGAGCTACCAAGTAATCTGCTTGCAACATATTTAATAAGAATAGAGACCAATTGAACTGTTCCCCCTCTGTGACCTGTATGGCCAAGTGAATTACGGATCCTGTAACTTCCTTTGGTCGAACCTTGGTTAGCAGTCTGCCTACAAGTAGACTGGCGGTGAATCTAAGTGTCTCATTTGGTATGCTTGAAATGTCATAACCCCGTCCTCCTCTGTGTAGCTGATATTTAGTTACTAGGGCTTGTGGTAACTTGGATTCCTTGATTTTTCCTGTTGTCTGTATATCAGGGTGTCTACCCATCTTGGACAGGCCGGTGATACGATGTATCAAATCGATGTTCAGGTCTACCTTGCTGCCTAGCCAGAGGTACCCTCCGTGTACACAAGAAAGTAAAATGCGCACCACGGCATTAACCTCTGCACCCCATCCAAAATGAGGTAATCTCAGCAAATTGAGCAGTCTTGATCGCTCAAGAATCTGGACATGCGGCATGGGAACAAATTCCTCTCTCCCTGTCCTTATGTTCTTCTCAATCTTTAGATAGCTATCCGGCTTGAACCGAGGATATGTCTTACCCTCTGCCAGGTTATAATCTATGAATTTAACAACAGCAGCATATCCTACTAGATCTCCATTTTCCTTTACTCGAGAATCAATGGATGGTATGGGAACAGTATACTTAGCATTCTTAGAAATTTTTGGTGCTGGTGCGCCTTCGACTCATGGTATCATGTAGTGTGCTCCACTGTGAACTTCTTCCTCACGCTCTGAACTAGATTCATCATTGACCTGAGATTGGCTCCTCGTTTGTGGTTGCTGTCTGGTCTGTGACGAACTTGGCGGAGCACTCTTTGGTGGTGTCGCCATAGCACCTGCTTGGCCGTGACGCTGAAATCTTCTCAAAATGTTTTCTAGAGGCTCGTCCTCGGACAGGACCCACTCAGCATAAAATGGCGGATGTGCAATGGCTGCAACTTCTGAAAATCACAGCACTCTGTAACCACTTAAATCTTGACACAGAACTCTCAACAACTTTAACTCTATAGCTCTCAGTTTTTCTGCAAATGTAACCATCTTAATTGAATACTTTCTGCTTTTATGCCCAATTCGATAATCCTGGACGCAACGGTCATCTGGACTGGACCCGTCAATCGTTATTAATGCCTGGAAAAGACCACACCTATCATCCAATCCCTCATAAATGCAGAAATCCGATCGAATTTCCCTTGAAATGTGTGTGCACAGGCGTCGGTCCCGTCGGAGATTTGCCAAATCTGGAAAAATTGATTATACTGCTGCCAAATCTACGGTAAGATATACGGATCATTACCTCATTAACTACCTGTCAGTTGCTGACTTGACTGTCCTTTGTCGATTGCACAACTGAGTACGTGGCACGGGGAAACATCGTGCTGCTGCGATGCGACTCCGCATCACCTGCAAAACAAAAAAAAAAATATTTTTTTATTTTTTATTTTTTATTTTTATTTTCCCTTGTAGACTTGTTCCCGGTGCGATGCCTCCTTTCAACTACACTGGACATTTGCACTGCCTTAAAATGGCTAAGCTAGGGCTGAGAGTCAGGGTGGCTATCACTATAGGGCTTAAGCCTACTGCCATTAATCCATGTGGGAAAAAGTTCCCCATTCAGCTGGCTGAGCTGAACGGCACCTCCCTCTGTGATTTGCTGTATTTGATATGGCCCTAGCCAATGTGTCTTGAACTTCCCTGGAAACTTAATGAATTTGCTGTCATAGAGGAGCACTAGGTCTCCTATATTGAAAGTCTTATTCTTAATGTGTCTGTCATGCCAAGCTTTTTCTCATGCCTTCTACACTTTCTGATGGAATCCGACAATGAATCTGTCTTCTTCTAAGGCAAGCAACTGTGCTAACCTTTCCTCGACTGTGTCTGTATCAGTCATCTCGGTAATCTGAGCAATTCTTAAACTGGGAAGAATATACTCCATAGGCATAACAGCCTCCTGTCCATACACCAAGCTGAAAGGTGTGTGTCCCGTAAGTTTCTTGCATGTGGTTCTGTATGCCCATAATACAACGTTAACTCTGAGGTCCCAATCATTCCTCTGGCTATTGAAGATCTTAGTAAGAGCATTTTCTAAAATCTTGTTAAATGCCTCCACTGTAACATTAGCCTGTGGGTGGTAGGGAGTGCTCTTATGATGCTGGATCTAGAATTATTCTGTCAATGCCTCGATAGTGCTGTTCAAGAAATGTGTGCCTTGATCACTCATCAAAATTACTGGGCATCCAAACCTACTGATGATGTTTTCGAAAAGGAACTGTGCAGCTGTAGCAGCATCGCAATTTCTTACTGCTTTGGCCTCTGCCCATCTGGTGAGGTACTCTATTCCAGTGATAATATATCTCACACCAGTGTGCTTTCCTGGTGGGTTGATAGGACCCACAAAATCTATAGCCCATTTGTCAAATGTGCGCAACGTGACCTGCGGTCGCAGCGGCATTTCATCGCGTCGCGAGGGTTTTCCTTCCCTTTGGCAGATATCACAGCATCTGCAAAAGTCCTTGGTGTCCTTATGCAACGTAGGCCACCATAATCCTGCCTCTAGGATTTTCTGCGCAGTCGGCTTTCCTGCGAAATGACCTCCTGCGGTTCCTGAATGTGCCTCTTTGATAATAGCGTCTTTTTCATGCGGCATCACACATCTGCGCAGAACTTCATCCGGGCCTAACTTGTATAGGTGTCCTGTGATGAGGGTGAAGTCTGTTGCTTTAACAACCAATTGCTTCTTTTGCTGCTTAGTAAACTCATCAGGTGCTACTCCCGTAGTGAGGAATTGAATAATATCAGCATAGTACTCATCTGCGATCTGGATGGAGAACAGTGGTGCATCCGATAGATTGTCATCTAGGCTACTTGGCTCTTCTCCTGAGTCTATTCGCGACAAATTATCAGGTCCTGCATTCAGTCTTCCTAGTTTCACAATGATTTCAAAATCATACTCCTGAAAGAGGAGTAACCATATACAGATTCTCCCCCCTAACACTGGCTTATTGACCAAATACTTTAAAGCAGAATGGTCAGTAAACATCTTGAACGGGGCACCCAACAGGTAGTGCCTAAACTTCTGCAGCACATACACCATAGCTAAGCCTTCCCTTTCAGTTGTGGTGTAGTTCTTTTCTGCTGCCGAGAGCTTTCTACTGGAATATGCAATAGGGTGGTCTATGTCCCCTTCTCCTGGTTGTGTTAAAAAAAACCCTAATGCGATGCCAGACGCATCCACATGTACATGAAATGGATTAGTCCAGTCGAGAAATACTAAGATGGGTGCTGTAACCATCTTCTCTTTAAGCATGTCTAGACTCTGCTGACATTCCTCGTTCCATAGGAATTTTACATCTTTCTTGAGCAATTTATCCATTGGTGCTGTAATCTTTGCATAGCCCTTGATGAACTTTCTGTAGTATCCGGTATGACCAAGTACTGTCCTTAGTTGCTTGACTGAGTTGGGTGCTGGAAGGTTTACAATGATGGAAATCTTCACGGGATCTACCATCAAGCCTTGTCTACAAACAATGTGACCCAACAAAATACCAAATGGTGCACAAAATATACATTTCTTCAAGTTCAGAGAAATCTGGTACTACCTACATTTCTCTAACATCAGTCTTAAGTCTCCTATATGCTTGTCAATTAGTCCGAATATAGTCCAATCATCAAAATATACTTCTAAGAATTTATGAATGTATTCTTTAAATACAGCAACTACTACTCTAGAAAATATAGCTGGTGCATTCTTATGACCAAAGGGCATTACCGTATACTGGAACGATCCCCATTCTGTTGCAAAGGTGGTCTTGGACCGATCTTCTGGATGTATTCTGATCTGATGGTAGCCTGAAAATCCGTTAGTGAAGGAGTAGACCTCCTACCCTCCCACGTTGTCTAATACCTCATCAGTGAACGGTGTTGGAAATGGATCATGAAGCGATGCATCGTTGAGCTTGTGCAGATCGACACAGATCCTGATGTCTCCTTTTGTTTTCTTTTCTTGGATGACCATGGGGCTAACCCATTCACTTTCTTCTACCAGCTCAATGATGCCTGCTGCTAGCACCTTATCGATTTCGTCCTTTACTTTTTCTTTGTAGCGCGGATTCAATCTATATGGGCGTTGCTTAACTGGTCTAGCATCTTCCTTCAATGGTATCTTCATAACTCCCAGGTCTACAACTATTCCCTTCATCTCTGTGAACTTGGTGGGAAATAGGTCCTGATAGTCATGTAGCAAATCTGCAATCTGTCCTACTGTTTCATCATTCCAATAGTCTCCAATAGAGGAAAACTTAGGTTCTACATCCGTGCCAATATTGATATTTTTAATCTTGATAGGTTCGGTGATTGCTGGAATCTCTAACTGTGGTCCCCCAACATCGCGAGTCCCTTCTGATTCCGGAATGTTGGTGTTGCAAGGATCCTCATCCTCATCCTTATATTCATTGTCTGGCTTTGCTGCGAAGTTATAGCACTCAAGCGCGTCTTGCAACAGAATGGTCCACTCAGGTTGAGCCTGCACTGAGATGGTACAGTCCTCGAATATCTTGATCTTGATTATGTCTAGGGCCTGAGAAACACTTGGATGTTCTGATTCAAATGTGAAGGTCAGTAGGAAACTGTCTGTCATAAGTGACCATGTGGTCGTCCCCTTACGCAACTCAGTCTCTGTGTACCAGTTCCTTGGAACTGTGTCCAATGTGTGAATGAATCTGTGAACCCATTCATCCTCTATAATGTCTAACCAGCTCTGTTAACATGTTTGAATGTGTGCCCTGGGATCAGTTTCTCCTGTGTACTTCTGTGGGATATACTCTTTGTCGGCCGAAAACCTGATCGCCATCAATCTTTTAATATCATCCCATGATACGATATTTTCTTTATGCGCGTACCACCATCTTGCAGGTGTGGCTTGTACTGCAAGGTCCATAGCTACGATCCTCTGCTCGTAAGGCATCTGTTGCTCAAACTGCTCAAGGAATTCCTGAATATCTGTTAGACCATGATATGATGGAATCTCAGTGACCTCTGCGTCGATCCATTGCAGTGATTTACTTATAAACGCACATCTGCGCGCAGAGACTTCGTAAAGTCTGTTCTGCCAGTTCTCTAGACCAATATCGGAATCCGATGCGCATGAGCTGTCGCATCGCCAACTAATGTTCCCTTCTGTGGTTGGATTGATGTAGTTGCTCTGGTTCGCAGTCACCTGGTAGAGACTATCCATGTTATGTGCCTCCTCCTCAGCTCGGATAGGTTCGATATATCTAGGACCTTGGTAAGGATCCAGCGGTGCGATGACCCGGATCTGCGCATCCTCAAAGGTCATTTGTCTTCTCTTTAGGTCGATGACAGCCTTGCTACCAATCTCCCAATCGATACTTAATAGTGCTGGATATGGTCGACTGTCACCAATGATTTCTATAACCTTGAAGTCCACAAAAGTACGAACTCCGTCAATGTCAACTGGCACCTGTGGCAGTCGACCCATTGGTGATACTCGCTGCTAATTAGCTAGTCTCAGGTGGATAGGTGATATGGCTAACTGAGGGCTACCCATCTGTTCCCATGTCTGCTTAGTTAGAACGTTCACCTCTGATCCTAGATCTAAGACGACTTCATCCATTTCGAACTCTCTAATCTGTGCTGTGAGTTTCATCTCCCTTCCAGTCCTTGTATGTCTTGTAATATTATGAACAGCGCGGTGTGCACTGCCCGAGAGAGAAGGTTGCTGACACTTATCTATGATGCGCTGTAGCTCGTCGATAGCTTTTTTGTTTCTCAAGAGCTTCAAACAACTGCGCAGGAAGGATTTTACACTGCCTGCTGATTCATCCTCGTCGCATCTTCCCGATGTGGTAGCCTGCGGTATCTGTTCTGGGCTATCGCCACTCGGTGCTTGCTGCGGTACGCCCCTAGACGACGGTACCTACGATCCTGATTATGTAGGTTCATCAAAGGAAGCCTTGGATTCATGAAATGTTTCTTTGTTCTTCTGTAGGTCGAGTGCTGTTGCTTTACCAGGAGCTCTGCATACCCACTCCTGACTTGTATTCTTTTTAGTCTCTTGCGATGTCCCACTGGTGGAATCACCGCTACGAGTCACAATATTGACTCTTGGTTCTGGCTCTGCTTGCTTAGCAACAATAAGTTGGATGTTTTGGTGTACCGCTGGCTTAGCATCTTTGATCTTAGCTATCAAGGTAGGGCACTCCTCTATGGTATGATCATAATATTTGCAGTAATTACAAGTAGTAGTGGGGCTCTGACAGTCCCTAGCATAGTCTCCTACAACTCCATAGTTATAACAAGTGATTGGTCTGCGACCACTGCCAAAACCTTCTCCTCTTGCAAATCCTCCTCCACGGCCTCGTCCTCTGAATCCTCCTCCACGGTCACCATAAGTCGGATCAGGCTGTGGTCCTGCTGCTGGACCCTGTGTTTCTGACTGGACTCTATATACATCATGTTTTCTGTCTAACATGAGATCATAAGCTCGGCAATTCTGTTCATCATGTCCGACAGAACTGCAGAAGAAACAGTATAGGTTCTTAGGTGTTTGTACATACTTCTGAAGCAAAGGGCATTGCTGAGGTGGGTGTCCTTGTGTTTTTCATATTTCACACCATGGCCCTTGCGTTCGTGGTAAGGGGTTAGGAGCCCCTGACGCTAGATATTCTGCAAAGACTGGACAGTTATCTTTGGTATGACCCTGTGCTCTACATCATAAGCACCATATGTCCTGCATAACCTCTTTTCCTTTCTTAAGTTCATGTATCTGTAATGTGAGATTGGCCAACTGGTTCTGTAGAGTTGTCATGCCTGCACTGGTTTCTGCTAACCGTGAAGCTTCTAGCTTCATCGCCATCTCCAATGCGTCATCCTGCGTCTGGAGTTTCTGCTGCATTAATGGCACTCTGATGTGAGGGAGCAGCACTGCGATAAACCATTCCTTATGCTGCTCCGGTGCAAAGTCAAAACTTACTTGGTCTATAAGGGCTTTGAATTTTTGGTCAAAGTCCCATACTGATTCTGATGGTAGCTGCTTAATATCCTTGAGCTTTGTTATGCACTGAGATTCAGACTTAGGTTTCTTGAACTCTTTAATCATGGCGTTCTTGACTTGGGAAAGTGTCTTGGGTACTGTGGTATACTTTATGTACCATTCTAAAGCTCGATCTCTGAGTGTAGTGACCAACTGTACAAGTTTAAGGTTATCGTCGTTGATAGTTTTAATGGTCCACATAGCTTCACATAGGAACCAATGCTGTTCCGGGTCCTCTGCTCCTGTACCCTTAAAGGTAGGTAGCTTCATATCATCTCCCATTCTATTTCTCTGTGGTGGGTTCTGATTGACTGGATTACTACCACTCAGTGGTGTAGGTGAAGGTGATGTAGCGGCAGTAGGTACTGTCTGTGAGCTACTGGATGGAGTACCTATGGGATTACTCTGAGTCCTGGTCTGTTTCTGTGGGGTGTAGGGCTGGTAAGGGATACCCCCCTCTGGTTCTTCTGTGGTACTAGGGCTCGGTTGCCTAATATTGTTTGAACTATCTCCAAATACAGGAGAGCCGAAAGTTACTTTATATTTCTTGCCACTACGTGTGCATCCAATTTCATCAAAATCACTTTCAAACTCTTGTGACATTACTATCTTTACTTATTCATCTGAAACCATGTCCATTACTCCTTTTTCATGTAATAGCATCTTAATGGACAAGTTTAGAGATTTTAGGTACTTACCACGATATCCTTTGAAGAAGTACTACTCAGCCTCGCTGAAGCTTTTTCTCTGGTCAACTGCAAATTCTGTAACGAAGCCTCCTAGCACACTCGCAAGCTAGAAGTCTACTGCTCTCGTAATGGGATTGTCAAGGTTCTGCACGGTCTGAATCAGCTTCGGTGTCCAGAAAATGTTTCTTTTCTTCTTGAATATGTTCCTATCTGTCAACTTGGATAACCAGTCGAAAATCTCGTTTCCATAGGTTGCGAAGAATATAGCGTGTATATCTGAAGCGATATGCTTTTCTAACCAAGACTCTGTGCTCAGTTTAGGGCTCTGATTTTCTTTCTGGGCAAACTCCCTTAGGTTTGAATCCAGCCACTGGTGAAACTCTTCTCTGGTGGGATGCCAACAGAACATTAGCGCTCAGTTGTTCAAAACTGGCAATGGAACCATTTGTTGGCTGCTATGGGCAGACCCGGGTTAACTATGTTCAACCAACAACACCCCTATATCACCGGCCCTTTCGGCGACAGACCGCAAAGCGGCCTGAAGTCTCACCCGAAGTGACTCTAATGGGTTGGCCAAGGACTCAAGTGTCTTGGACCGGGTTCTGTGGCAATCCCACTGGTGGTTCGCAGCTCTCCTAGCTGCAAGGTCTCTCCTCTGCGAGTCGCGCGATCTCCTGCTCGCGTCGCGCTATTTCCTTGTCTCGTGGCTCTCCTAGCCGTAGGATATTCCCTTATACCGTCGCGCGATCCTTTCCTATGACGCGCACTTCCTTGCTCCCGCGATATATCCAACCTTATCGCATCGCCGCGCATCGTACGACATGCAACTTCCTACTCACGCTAAGCCCTCAACCTGCAGTATCGCACACCGCAGCTCCTCTGCCGGTGCGATATCACCTCTCTGTGATATCCTACCTCCGTGGTTCAGCGCACTTAGCAAGGCTCATGTCGATGTGCGAGACTTAACATACAAGGCTATTCAATACTGCAATAGAGACTGTCTTGCACAAATCATAAACGAACCGTATACGGCATGCCAAAGACTTTAACTTATGTTTATCCTTCTATATTTGCTGTGAACTGATTAACACATTCATTCATCAACTGTAAACCACAATCTTGTGCAAAATAATACATAATAGTAAGAAAATACAATCACATGCATTCGACACAAAACACGCAGGTTTTACGTGGTTCACCCCCCAGGATGGGAGTTACGTCCACAGAACTGTGTTTCTCTATTATAGCTCAGGGAAGGGTAAAACACAGTTCTGCTGCACCGCATATGTAGCTCAAGATCTCCTCTCTTAGATCTCTTTTCTCTTCTATATTACTCTTTTACAATACACTCTTCCCTCCCTGTCGATCCCTGCGAATCGTTACATGCATATTCTATAAGCCGGCTACTGGTTACCGTAAGATTGCTATCGCTGATAACAGAACCAGAGCTAGGATTTTACAACAGTCTAATAGTCTGCAAAACACTACTAACAAAACGACTAGCTAGCTCTTCAACCTGTTAATCAACTAACCAACCAACTAACTAACCCTTTCACAATACAAAATACATTCTTATATAGGCAGCCCGAAGGTCGTGCCATTACAACAATGTGGGCCTGTCCCAACAGTAACCCAAAACCTAACTAGTGACAGTCGGCCATATCTGTACTTGAGGTAGCCACTTTCTGTCACACCACAGCTCTCTGCAGTCTTCCATGCTTCCTGGCACTGATCATGGGTACTATGCACCGCTTCGCTTTTCTGTCCTTCACCTTCAATGCTTCAGCCTCGTTGCTCCTTCTCCTTTATGAGGGTCACTGAGCCCTCCTGTCTTTCGCCGCTTCCTTTAATGCAGTGGTTGAGCTCTCTCTTCTTGGCCGCTCAAGTACTGTTGCCTTCTTCACTTTTCTATCTTAAAAGTCATGGTTTTCGGCTCTGCTCTCCAGCTGGAAACGTGCTACGACGTCGTAGCTCTGCCTTAACTTCCTTCTGCCAAAACTAGCAGCTTCTTCTGTAGCTGCGGGACCCTACTCCAACAAAAGGCCACAATACAATGTTTAAATGGTCAACTTGTTTATTCACTTGTTCTTATCAAATGAGAATGGGAATGGTCTTGAATACCGAATC
This sequence comes from Pseudotsuga menziesii, assembly GCA_001517045.1. Classification (NCBI taxonomy): domain Eukaryota; kingdom Viridiplantae; phylum Streptophyta; class Pinopsida; order Pinales; family Pinaceae; genus Pseudotsuga; species Pseudotsuga menziesii. The sequence continues at coordinate 371,520 of LPNX010169232.1, forward strand.
ATAATTTGAAATGATTGGGCAGAGTTATAAGTATAATGATGGAAGTAACTTGCAATATAAAGTGGTTGCAAAGTGATACTGATAATGATGTTTTGATGGCTTGTCTAAGTTGTTATAGGATTGTAATAATGATATTGTTTATGATGCAAAGGCATAGGTTTGGAAAGGACAAAATTTCAAGATTTTGGGTGATGGATCAAGAGAGACCAAGATTGCATAAACCTTGACGTATAACCATAATATACACAAAGCACATGCTACAGGAATAGGTTTCAAAGTAATGAGTCTTTTATCAATTTCAAGTGGACCCCTTGTTAGGACATTAGCTTTTAAAAGTTAGATTTCTTTTTGTATTGTCACATTTTAGGTTTCTAAAATTAAATCCTTGGAACCTTCAAATTCCAAGCTTAAGAGTAAACGTAGGATTTGAAATGTCAAGTTTCAAAGTACCAATTTTAAAATTCAATATGGGGGCCTTTTTATAAAAGTTTTTCCTTCAAAAACATACCTTAAGTTCCCTATATCTGAGTTCACAAGATAGGATTGAAGTCATATAAGAATAATTATTTTCCAGTGATGGCTTATTAAAGAAATTGGCTCAAAGTGTATACCTTATGGAACGATTCAAGTTTTTAAAGTTCATAAAAGGATCAAAAGAATTTAGTTGTTACCTCCATATTTTCAATCCTAGGTACAACCTTGTAAAAGTGTTAATGGAGACAAAACCATTCTTAGTGAAGAGTGCAGAGCCATAATATATAATTGCATCTTATTTGGGATATGGAAACAAAGTAACTAAAATAAATGAAACCAAATTAAGTCATGAATCCTTTCAGTGAACTTGAAGTCATGCTTGAGAGAGTCCAAATGACAGTATTGAAGTTGTCCTATCATACTGGTCCTTTGATAGAAAAGTAGAGGTATTGAGATAGTTGTTGAGTCATGACTGCAAAATATAGGTGTATATTTGATGAAGTTATAACCCTCATGACATTGTAAAATATTCACTGAACTGAGGTACCATGCTTTTGAATTGATGTGAATCTTTTAAGGGATCTCTCATCTACATTTTTCACTGGGAGAATTTTTGTAACCCATAAATTAAAACATAGAATCTGCAGTAGGAAAGCAATCTTGGCAAGCTTCTACAAGTCCGATAAAAACATGATTTCTCACAAACTAGAATATGGGTAGTTGAAAATTTTATTAGGTGTATTTATCTGAATTCAATGCTTCTCTATACCAAAAATCAAGGATACCCATATCTTAAATCTTGAGATAACAACAAATTATTATATGGGCCTCAAAAACAATTGTATCCTATACAATCTCTAATATCATTAATACCCACTATTTACACAACTTAAAACAGACTTTGCTGATGTGAATTGTCATGCTTTTAAGGCCTTCTGCATACCCCTGAAATAGAGCCATATTTTGATTTCATGTACATATTTTTTTTGTAGCTTTTGAATAAATGAGCGTACATCTGAGCCATCTTCCAGGGAGCAACTGAGATACTGTAGAAACATTCCCAATCATCTGAGCATGTTTCCAATACATTCCATAAAACGTTTTGTTGCAGCAACATATTCACATGCTCAAATAAGTAGCTTTCCCTACTAGCTAAATCCTTAATTTGTTATTTTTAATGCTAAAGATTTTTCCTAGCTTTCCATCAAGCACATCCAAAGTTGTTGCAAGGCTTCTAGTTCATGTAAACTATTGACCACCTATATCAACTAGGTGGCAACATCATGTACGTTGCAGATGTACATATTGTACAATTTGCACCATGGAAAAATCCAAGGGATTTTTCACTCAACAGGGCAATTCTACCCCTTTTGTACACAAAATGTCTGCTCCCCTGCGTGGGATAATTAATGTAACTTTATATGTCAGCATGAGTCATTCCTCCAAGGATGTCACCATGGAATTTATTATCAGGGAAGTCCTCTTCACCGAGTGTTTTTTTCCCCTTCCAGTTAATTTTGTTAATTAACAATTTTAATTGGTTGCGTTTTTCACTCACCAATCCTCCAAAGTGCTGAATTGACATTCTGATAATCAATCCCATGAGGTGTCTAAGGTTTAAAGTTTTTTTCCATGACCATGCTAGCCATATCTTGTAATCTTGAGGAATTTCGTTAGGATTTTAATTTTAATTTTCTTATTGTTTCCTAATTAATTAACTTTACCATTTGGTGGTTAATTAATTAAGTTTTGATATAATAATGTAATCTCTTGAACCTTGAAATTTTGTAATAGGGGCTATGAATGCAAATGAAAATTCTATGACACCCCCTAAGCCATTGGTTCAAGTCCCATGTCATTCTGACAAGGGGTTAGGAAGTTAGACCAATTTTTGTTAAGACAAGGTTTTTTTTCTAAGAAATTAATTTAATTTCCTATGGTGAAAAATTAAATTATTTGATTTTGAAGAAAAAAATCAAATAAGGCCATGGTAATTAAGTTTGGGGGGTGGCTAAGCATATTAAATTTTTATTTAAATACCCCTACCCATGGTCAAAATAAAATTTTGAAAATCTCCTAAGTGGGGCGCCCCTCTTGTCTTAATAAAAGATAAAAAATAAAAGATTTAAAATAAAAGATAAGAATAAAAAGTCAAAAAATCAAAATTTGAGTCAGAGGCCCTAGATTAAAAAAAAGATAAAATAAAGGATAAAAAATAAAAGAATAAAAAGATAAAAAAAATAAAATAAAAGACTAAAAATAAAAGATTAAAATAAAAGATAAAAAATAAAAATAATAAAAATCAAAATTTGAGCTAAAGGGGGCCCCATTTGAGTAATGGAAACCCTATATCTAAGGGTTAAACTTCATTGTGACATGGATATATCTTTTTGACCATTGATTTGAAGAGGCACCCTTGGTTATGATTGGTAGATGGCTTACAAAGTCAACAAACCTAGATCTAATGGTGGATAAGAGCTAGAGTTTAGATCTATGTTTTGGAACTTTGATTTTGGAGTGGGTTTGGGATCTTTTCAACTATAAAAGAGAGGCCCCTCCTCTCATTTTATCATCATTCTTTGGAGCATGGTTATGCTGCCAAAATACCCTCTCTTCTCTATTCTTCTCTCTCAAGTTTTCTTTAGCTATTGTAATGTTGTTTCCCTATTAGGGTTTATAATATATCAATCTTTGGAGGATACATTTGTTGGTGCATCCATTTTGTGGCTTGAAGAGTGAGGTAACTATTTATGGTTGGTTGTTGTTGCATTATTTATAATAGAAACTCTCCACAAAGGTTTTTGTGGAGAGACTTGCAGGTAGAAGTTTTTCTATTTGCACTTGTGATTAACATTGTAAGATTTTGCAAAGGCTTTTGCATGATTTATGGCGTTCTCATCTCTATGTGTCAGTTTTGCAGCTTTAGCTAAAATATTTGTAGAGATCCAAGCTTGGAGAAGTTCTCCCTCCAAGGCCCTAATCTCTAATCTTGTTTTCTGTTTTCGGAGCTAGTATTTTTGTTATTGTTTAGTAGCAAAATCTAGTTTTATTTAATAGATCCATGTTATATTTTTATTATATATTTCAGATCTGATTTCTTACTGTGTTTTAGGTGGCTGGAAAGGCAATTTTCAGCCTTCTAATATTCAAATTTATAATATTTTAAAACCCAGATTTTTACTATAAAATTATTGTATTTTTATACTAACTTTATCTTGAATTTCCTGTCATTTTTCAGCAAGCTTTAATTGCTGGTTTTTACCAGGTTTTATAGTTTACAAGGGCAGGTTCCACCCAAATTGGCTCAGAACTACCTCAACCTTCAACCAGTTTCAAAAGGGTTCAAACCCTTATCTTCTTACTCTATTTTTCTAGCTATTTGTAAGCCCCAGGAGATTCTCCTCGTGGGTATTCTCTAAAATCTTTCAAAGTAAATTGTAATCATATTGTAATTAGGTAGGAAGTATATCACTAGTTGTGCTTTCAATTTCAAGTAGATCTAATATTTTTGCAGTTTTTTTACCCACCTTCTCCTTTAGGGAGATTGATGTGTGGTTAGTATATTTTGTTTAGATGAGTTTACTTTCAAGCATTTCTTTTCCAAACGAAGCATTTAGTTAGATCTTTACTTTGTGTCACCCAATTTACTGTTTTGAAGGAATCTACAACCTAAACTGTCTGTGTATCCTCTACCCTTTGTTATATCCCTTTAGGCAACTCCGGTCAAGGGTATCAAAAGCGGAAAGGCTTAGGGGCTTTAGGAAATCTAATTAGATCACACTTCTTTCCTGCAAATATTCAAGTTTTTGCAAAGTAAATTTATTCTATTGTCCAGAGATCAAGTACCGGCACTTCCTATAAGGGCTAAAGCATAGGTTGACTCTGTTGATTGTTTAAATTGTAATTTACTTGCTGCACTTTATTTATTGTAAGTCAATCTATAATTTATTTGTGTACTTTCTTTTATAAATTGGAAATTAACCAACTTATTTGGCCCATCCTCCTCTACTCAGTCATCGCCCTCTGGGGTCTTTTGAGAAACGACTGGTGGTTGAATAAGTTTTAGTAATAGGAATCCACTTCCATATCATTCTTTTCAACTAAAAATGGGTGATCTTGGAAGATACGGGGGGTGAGATACTGTTGGGGGTCTCACAACGTTCGCGTCCTCCTTGATGAGCATCGGGCACTTGGGGTTTGACCTGTGGATCTACAGGTGGACTTGTTTCCACTTTGTTGAGATCCCAACACTCCCTCTTTGATTTGAAGGATACGAAGTTGGGGTAGTCATACCACCAGATCTAAAACTTAATCAAGACTTCAACTTTAATAAAATTTATTAAAACGAACCAAGAGACATTGCAAAATGTCTTACCCACATTTTTGTTTCTGTAATTGCTTCAGAGTCCATGATTTTCAAGGCATTCATTTTACAAGTACATCTTGCAAGCATCTCAATTTCATTTCAGTACCTTGCACTTTCAAGTATAATATCTTTAAAGTAATATGGCACACTAGAGTAAAACATTGTTCAATCTTGTAACTTGAAAGCAATCTGTTGTTTGATCTTTGGCATAGTAACTTGTTCATCCAGTGTATATCTTGTTTCCTTTTAGGTATTATTGTATATTTTTTTAACTATTCTTTAGTACTTTTTTATATTGTGTAATTCATTTACATTGTTCATATTGTTAATATTGTAGATCTTGCTTAGCTTATACAACTGTGGATAATCATTCTTAATTCTTTTGTAAGTTTGTAACTTGTAATTGTTTGACTCCATTTAATCTAGGAACTGATCTTGTAACCTCGTAACCTTAATTAACTAAAACCCCTTTAACTAAATTGTTAATAAACCTTCTCGTAGGGACTACCCCCCTTGGCTCTGTTGGGATTTGGCCTAAATGAGGAGTTGGTAGATTATGGTGATAGTGGTCCCCAGCTCTAACTTGCCCCCAAGGACACACAAAGTGGGTTGGAGACTTCCCTGTGCCATAAAGTGTGTATTAGGCAGAAACATCTTTGGTGCCATTTCCGAGGACAAGTCCAGGGATAATTTTAAGGGCGAATTTTATCCCAATGGCGAATTTTAAGGGGTACCCAAGAAAAGGTGGGCAAATTTTTATATTAAAATGTTTTTATTTTATTTAATAAATTAGCCCATTATTTATTTTATATATAGTTGGCCCAAGTTAAAGAGCCTTTATCCCAAAAGAGGGAAAAAATGGAAAATGAATATTAGCCCACGAGAATACTGATATTTTCCCACATTCGCCCCCAATTTCTGGCCATGGAAGTCACCGATAGAAATTTCGCCCAATTTTTTTTTGTTGTTAATCTAAATTCTAGTGTAAATCGCCTCTGGTTTTTCCTTATGGATATTTTTTTAGAGAAATTCGTCCAAAAATCTTAATATCGGGGTAGAATGGGACCAATTTCATCCACATAATCAAGTTTCAAAGCTTAATAGGGTTTCAATTTCAGAGAATTGGGTTTCAAAGGTTATTATGGAGTTGCAAGACTCTTGCTAAGGTTTTTCGCAGGTTTCCAGGATCTAGAATTTTGGCTCTTGCAATCACGTCCAAACTCCAATCTGTAGGTATGTTTATACTTTATTATTTTGTTGGGTTTGGTTTCCTTCCATTAAGGTAGGTCATACTTACCAGATAAACAATCACAAATGACGGATCTACACTTCTTGGAACAAAAGCTAATAGCGAAACATCACCAGTAGGGACTGATGCACATTGCATCTGGAAACAAATGATAATTGCAGGAACATAAACTGATAGTAATAGGAAAGCCGGAGGGGTTTCTTTCCCATACCATCAATCGATCCCCCCTTCTTCCTGCCACAATTACTAGAAAGCGAAGCAAAAATATGGGGTAGGATCGAGTGATCCTGAGAGTATGAGGTATGCTATGGTATAGAGTGATTAACATATCAGTGATCTACAGGCTATGCTGGAAAATAGAAACTAAAATATCACCATACTTACAGTGCAGGTAACCGTATTACAGGAAAATTGAGAGAATGTACTAAGGATAACCTCACGAGGTTGTGACCCATGTAGTAGAGTCTGAACCTATGGAATCACAAAGAGGAACCAGATCCGTCATTATAATAAGTGGAAAATACCTAGGGTCAATGGTAAATACTTCATTTATCCATGTCATAATTCTTGACTTATATAAACCTATTTTCTTTCTCTCACCAATATCCTGTAACCATCTTGATTGAGGATACTCAGTAAACGTTAGTGCTTTAGGTCAACCATTTTTTATTTTGCTCAACTATAAATACATAGAAAATAGTTTGGTTCTAGGAAGAATTGCACATGTTGTAGATTAATATGAATTGACAGGAAATATATTTTGCTGATATTCTGATAATGCCATGTCTAATTTCACATTATTTTTAAATTTCCAATTAATTAAAGTGACAAGACTAAGCTAATTATAATTTCAATTGCATAGCAAGCAGATCATTTCCATCTCATGGATAGTGTTGAATTGGATGATTCATTCATATATTTGAAATATTCAAGAGGGAACATGCTTTTCTTCTTTTCCTTGCGTTGATGAATTTCCTTTTGTTTGCAGGACTCATATTTTCCTTGCGCTAGATCTGCAGATATTTTTTTATTTGTATTAATGGCTGTAGATTTGAACTTAACAATTGTTGTCATATGTCATTTACTTTCTCCTGCTACCCCGGAACTGGTCCTTACCTTTTAATGTTCCTTCCTGGGAAGGGATTCTATGTAATCTATACGCTCCTCCTCCCTTTGGTAGGGAAGTTTATAAATCAACAGCATACCCCAAAAGACCAATCCACACTTGAGAATGCCATATTGAATTGCAAGCTTGTAATGCCCCTACACCAATCATTAAATTATATATCATTTCATTAGCATCATGGAAAATAATTTGTCCTCGTGGAATCATACCATACCGTCCTTAACCTTTTCACCTTTGGTCACTCTCAAGCTTCCCAACCTTTGGTTTAGTGCAATAGAAATTGTTCTAATACCCCAAAAGGCCATCCTACTCTTGAGAATGTTACATTAAGTTGCAAAAGGAGACCCTAATGCCTAATACCAATCATTAAATTAGTTATCATTGCATAAGCACTACGAGAAAACATTATTCCTTATGTGGTCATACTACTCGGTCCTTGTTTTGTTTAGCTTTGGCTTCTTTCAGGCTAAACAACCTGTTACTTAATTGGTACCCTCGCTTTGACATTGAAGATGGCTCAATCCTTTTGGTCAGAGATTTTACCTGTTCACAGGATCCATTTATCAAACTTCAATCTGTCTTGCATCAATTCAGTGATCATGTTGAAGTCACCTTTGATTATTAAACCCATGATCCCTACTTTGAGGATTGCCATCTTACCCAACATTAGTGCTTGGTGAATCTCTGCTTCGGATACTTTGTTTACCCAAGGTCAAAACAATAAGTTATAAGATCCATTTACTCTTTTCTTACAACTTCTTATTTTGCTTCCCCTGGATTTCCCTTAAGCACCATAGAAATTCAGAATTGAGATATTCGAGGGGTGATGGTGAGGTGGTGACACAATCTGTATCTTCTATCATCTTGTAGCTATCATCCTGTCCTTATGGAAACTGAACTTCAAGTGATGTATACTGTGACAATATTTAGTTTATAGATGGTTATCTCTTGTACTATTGCAATGCCTTTAGATCCACTATTTCTGTGAACCTAACTTCTTTATATAAAGTTTGTAGCTATATGTTTATGTTTATTGCATTGCAGCCCATTGCTCATGGCATGTGGTGATTATATAGGTACTGACTGCTAGCAACCATATCCTAGTTTTGGAATCCAAGGCTTATGGAAGCTTTCAACCAACCTAGGTGACACGATTGGATCATTGATTACGCATGATGTGAGCGATGCTGCATATAATCATGAAGGTTTACAAGAGGCAAGATGATTCTGTATGAGTGAACATTGAATACCCTTTTTTATTTAGAGTTTTTGTGCTACTGAGAAGCTGCTTATAGTGTGAAATATGTTAGAGGTCAATATAATCTGTGTGATATTAAGTAGTCTTTTGTGCTAAAATCTTAATTGTGTAGGGCATAGTGAGTTTAGAGTGTAAATATAAATGGTATGTTCGACAAGGTCACATCCCCAGGTGAGGTGGTGACGCAATCCATGTCTTCCATCAGCTTGTGGTTATTATCCCATCCTAATGGAAACTAAACTTCAAGTGATGTATACTGTGACAATATTTAGTTTGTAGATGGCTCTCTCGAACTGTTGCAATGCCTTTTGATCCATCAAGGTATCTCTCCACTATTTCTGTGATCCTAACTTCTTTATATTGAGTTTGTAGGAGTGTTTTTGCTTACTTTATTGGATTGCATCCCATTGCTCATGGCCTGTGGTCATTATATAGGGACTAATTGCTATCAGCTTTATCCTAGTTTTGGAGTCAAGGATTATGGAATCTTTCAACCAACCTAGGTGACAAAACTAGATCATTGATTAAGCTTGATGTGAGAAATGCTGCATATAATCATGAAAGTTGACTGGAGGCAAGATGATTCTGTATGACTAGATACTGAATACCCTTTTTCATCGAGAGTTTTTATGCTGCTTAGGAGCTGTCTACAGTATGCAATATGTTAGAGGTCAATATAATCTATGATTTAAGCACTCTTTTTGTGCTAAAATCTTAATTGTGCAAGATGTAGTGAGTTTAGAATGTAAAAATGAATGCAATGTTTGACAAGGTCATGTCTGCAGGTGTCAGGGATATGTCCCCTATGCTTTCTTCCCAAGCTCCTTTGACATGGGGACATAATTGGGAATGTTCCCTACCATTTATTGTATAGCCTTGGTACCTAGGGCTTCTCCTTGGATGTCCCATGCAGAAATCAGACTCGTCCAGTGTTTGGGGCCCTTGGGGTACTATGGGATACTCCCTGTAGGGGCATGTCCTTATAAAAACACAGAAATAAAAAGTAAAACAACAAAAATTGATTTTGTTTCATTAAAGAAAGGTTAGCCATGTTCCTAATACCTATTTTTGTTATTTTTTTCTATTACAGTTTTGACACTTCACCAAAATCACGATGGATGTAATTATATGATGTGTTCTTGTATTTCATTTTGATTTAGAAGGTAATTTTACAATGAGAAATACAGGGATTCTCCTATTTTGAATAATAATTTCCAAATTGTGTAACTGTGAATTAGATCATGGAGGTTGATGTTTAAATGGTATAAATGTGTGATTAATTATGATTAAATATGCATAAAAATATGTATTATATGTATATATATAATTGGGTTAAGGTTCCATATTTTAAGACCCTTACATTCCCTATAGGGAAGATTGGGACTAACCACCAATATGCATGAAGGAAAGGTTGTTACGAGCTTTTTGGGGACTTGAAGTTTTGGAAAATATACTATGTGATCCAACTCATTTCTCCTTTTCCATGTTTCTAAGTTCAACCTGTTGGTTATCAAAGGCATCACAATGCACATTTGGAAGTGGGAAGGTTGTTCTAAAACATATTTTGATAATGACTTCCAGTAGTTAGGAATGAGAGGAACTAAAAGAGTTTGAAGGGTGAAAAGATCTTTGAATCCCAAATAATGTTGGAACAGTTAGCAAGTCACAGTAGCAATGGGAAGAAGCAATTTATAAAAAATGGACTGGCCATACTAATGGTTACACTTGACAATCGAGACTTTTACAGTTATTATGGTGTCATACTAGGTCAATGTCAACATGTTTGGTTGTGGTGTAACAAAATTTGTTATCAAGTAGAATCTCCATCAATGTGGTGGTTCTAGCTATGAAAAAAAGGAACATTAAGTCAATCTTTTAGCTTAGCCTAACTAATATGGAAATAATGTCTATCATCTGTTACCTTCATCATGGATGAAAAAACTTAATGCATCAGGTGAATTGTTATCCCTTGACAAGCGAGGAATAACTCAAGTCGAATTTGTTGCTTTGTGCATGATTCTAGAAAGAATGGTATGTAAGCCTTTCTTTTTTTCCTTATTTTTTATAGCTAGGCTTGTCATTTTTTTTGTTGTCAGAAGGGGCTTGGTGCTGGAGGTAGTTTTTCCATTTGATTAACAAATAGTGCATGTTATGGAATTTCCAGAAGACGTTTGATGGTAAAGTGAACATGAAATGCTAGTGGAGAAGGTGGTAAAGTCCCTAAATGTACTTTGCATCATTAGGTCAGTATGTCTTGCATTTGTGTTACACTTGCACAGCAATGTCCTAACAAAAATGAAAAGGTAGTCAAAGGTACGTATAACTGTGTAGTGTGGTGGATACCTTGTAGAAGAGAGTGGGAGTATGAAATGATCCATTATTATTATTCCAAGGTGCTCTCTACCATTTTATTGGGCCTTGGACTTTCCTATTTTCCCTAATTAGGGTTTTGCTACCTAACCCTTGAGGTGCTAGCTTAGCTCTAGTTGCAAGTATTTAATACCATCTTAAGAGGAGGGATGTTAGACTCGATCTCTTGTAGCCCTAGGGTTTGAGACAAAAATATAATACCCTATCCTTCAACTCTCTCTATTTTTATAAATTTTTTACATGTTTTTATTTTAAACAAAAAATATAATATTGTAAGAAAAAACCCTAGTTTTTCCTCGAAAAATAGAAAAGTCAAGTTCTATCCATGAATTTGTTTTTTTTGGTCCACCCTAAAATTTCACCCTAGGTTTTTATCAACAAACCCTAGAGAGTGTTCTCTTCCAAGGAAGTGCATTGGGATCAAGGTTACAAAAACAACTGGTGGTGGAATCGACCGACCCTAAAAACCAGAACCGGACCAAAACTGGGAAAAAAACCGGATCACAAAACCGGTCCACCAAAAATACAAAAACTACTTAAATTTAGAAAAATTATATATATATATATATGTAGGTTAAGATAGAAATACCAAACACCCTCTAATTCACCAATTACAAGCGTTTCATGTATCCCAATCAGTGATACAAAAATCGGACTGGAACCGGTAAAACCGGTCGGTTCGACTTGTTTTGAATCCTCACTGGGTCAAACGGGTGTCTCAAACTGAAATGATCAGTTCTGTACGGAACCAATCAATTTTGACCGGTTTTGACTGGTTCCGGTTTTGTTTGCTTCCATACATAACTGTACAAGAACACTTAAGAGGGTATTTTTTTTTAAAAAATTTAAAAGTTGGTTGAGTGGGGAAGGTTCTAGTGAAATATGCTTAGTATGGCACATAACAAGCACACTTTTTGCAAATTTGTGTATAATGGTTTGTATTCACATGGTTACACATGAATAAGTTTCCAGTCTTTTTTCAATACTCTGGTAAAGGCTGAATTTCGGATATGTACCTGGATTTTCTATAAGTTCTCTTGCAGCTCTTTTAATTATAATATTTTCTAGTTTTCTTTAAAAAAGAGATGATACATTACAAAAGAAGGTCTCGTATTTATAACCTAGATGGCATATTTTCATGAACAGACATGTCTTAATTAGTCATGTCTTTTTAGTTTTTAATAATACATTTTATTATCCTTTTAATAATTATGTATCTTTAATTTATTAAATATACTATTTATTATGTACTTTATTATTATTATCTATTTTTCTTTATAAGTATGTTCATCACCTTGACCATGGTATTTTCCCATGGTTTTCTTATATTTCATGTGTTATATATATATATATATATATATATATATATATATATATATTATTTATAACAGTAACACACCCTTCAATACGTGTACCTGACTGCAAAAGGCACAATAAGTCTTGCATGACATTGCTAATAGAGGCCAACAAATCATAGAAACTTAAATAAATGCAATTCCTAATAGTCCAATGACTGTTGAATCATAGACATAATGGAGCCAATCATGGGATACATGGGGACACAATGCCAACATATCTGCCACCACTTTCCTGGTAATCCTGAGACATTTGGCAGAAATGCTATAGGAGTCAATGCCCTTCTCTAATTTAAGCACCCAATAAAACAACAATAATGTTTCTCCCTTGTGCGGATTCTCTTGCTCTCTTTTGGTTTCTCTTTGGCATACATGCTTGCATATGTTCATTGTGACATTCCCTAACTATTTTTCTCTTAATTGTGAATCTATGGTATGTACATCATTCTTTTGTGACAGAACATAAAAAGAAATCATTCAGGCTTTATGTAAGAACTCATCATTCACTATACCCCTATTTTGATATGCAATTCCCTATTGAAGAGCCTTAAAGAGTTTCAATATGAAGAAACTTGAATATTGGACCAAACTATTCACAACAGCAACCATAGTAAGGCAGTGAACCATATCAATCGAATGAGTATAAGTTCCATTTTATTCCTTGCATAACCGTAGAGGTTTTAGTATTTACTCTAAAGTTGATTGAATCTTTTTTCATTTTATTTAAGGTCATGAGAACTTCATTTGTGCTTATTCTTTCTTTGATTCCACCCTTCGCTTATATTTAAAATATAAATTGCTTATACAACACAACATGAAGTATATATTTTTACCAGTAGAGGGTTGTTTGGATTTCCCCATTTTTGCACAGGGAAGTTGTTACCTAATCCGACACATTCACATTGAATGTGAAGTTGGATATTTTATTAGTGATTAAAACCCTTGCTTTGTGCTAATTGAGAGAAATATCAAAAGATCATACTGTGTGTTAACATTCTTCCTTTTTCCACGGGAAGGTATTTAGTATAATCAGAGTGACTTAACCCTTCGTATTCCAACTTTTTCAAAGCGTTGTGTGGAAAGGGCTTGAGTTTGTTTTATAGTTAGTCAGAAGTCCAACCAAATATCAGATGAATGAAATACATAAGAAACTGAGGTTTCCAATAGTGTGGGTGCTTAGACAGTATTGGGGTTCATTTGCATCCCTATTTTCCTGTTGAGATATTGTGTATTAGAACATTTGTCATCATTGTTGTTGGTTAGTATTGATTGGATTGCACCTCTTATTGTGCAGGTTTCTGCATGGTTGGTCGAGAAGACGAAGAGAATCAGTGGAGCCATGGTTGAAAATCACACATTTTATGTTTCTGTACATTATCGTCGTGTTGAAGAGAAGGTGAGTTATGTATTGAAATGCAGGGGGGAAGTAGTTGGAAGCCTACTTCATGCTGTTCTTGTAATTTAATCTCTTGATACAAAACCTTTTCGTCATTTTTTTATGTATTTACTATTTAGTTAAATAATTTCATTGATATGTATGTCCCCGTAGGTATGTACAGGTCATCATTTCCAGATCCAAATTCTTATGTTTTTGACCTTTTAAAGTTTGTGGATTATGTACTTTGTCTTTGTTTGGATCCATTTCAAGCCTCTGTCAAAATTTCCTGTGGCATTTCTAGGCCCGATTATGCTGGAATTAATTCCAATGGAACACTTAAATCATTAGTTTTGTCAAATTAATATTGAACCCATTTTAAATACTTAGCTTTTATGCATTTGTTTTGAAGTATAGTTGGGAAGCACTTGCAGACCAAGTAACAAGTGTAATTAAAGAGTATCCTCAATTGTGACTAACACAAGGAAGGAAGGTGAGCCTTTCAGATATTGCTATGTTTTAGTTTTCATCAAATCACCATTAGTGACTTACTAAGAACTGTCATAGGGTTTGAAGACTTACTAAGGAGATTGATTTATGTAGGTCTTTGAGGTTTGTCCTATAATTAAATGGGACAAATGAAAGGCCCTTGAATATTTACTAGTGCCACTTGGTAAGTTTTCCTTTTTTTAGCAAGTACTAATACCTTACAATCATTTGCATTCAATTTATGTCTTTAGATGTTGGTGTTTCCTGGTTTCTTGTGGCATTGCGTTAGACAGGTCAAAAGAAATGTGGACTGTTATTTTTGCTTGTCATTTTTTATTATTATATAAAAACCTATATCCATCCATTTCTTCTCTAACATCCGTAAATGATTGCAGGATTAGCAAATCGTAATGATGTACTGCCTCTGTATATAGGAGATGATTGTACATATGAAGATGCATTTAATGTTAGCAATATGTTCCATGGAATTATGAGCTCGAAGCCTATGTTCTAATATTGTCATGTGTCATGCTATATTTTTAGGTTGCATATTGATCATTTTTGAGGGGTTCCATGCATGCAGTTATCACTGTCCTGAAGAGTCTTTTTGATATATTAGGTACTGCAGGACATAGGTCAAGGGTATGGGATTATTGTCTCCATTGTCCCCAAAGAAACAAATGAAACATATTCACTTAAAATACCATCTGAGTTATGTAAAAATGATTTGGGAAGAGAACATGATGTAATTTTGTCTATCCATAAATTATGTTGTTGTCTATTGAATTCCAGTCTAGCAATGCATATGGATGTTTTCTACAATTGATATTTTTTTACAAAATTTTGGGTGGATATCTTCTCTCTTCCAGGTGATGAAATTTTTGGAACGCTTAGTGAACTGGAAGTAGGATACTTCAGAGGGTCTGTTGTCTAAAGTGTAAATAAGCATTCAGGATTTGGAATATGGTGATGCTCAGGTTTTGGAATGTACAATGTGCATAGCGATGCCAGTAATGAAGGGTGGTTTAAAGTCTTTTAACTGATATCATATCTATAAGTAATACGCCATCATTTTGTATTTCAATGAAAAGTTTTTGATAAATATGTGCCTAATTGTCTTTGTAATTCAACAATGCTCCGATTGCATGGGCATGATAAAGTTATGGTGATTTTTATATCACCTTTTGTATTTTGAGATAATAAAATCATCAATGTTAAGAAAAGGGGAAAAATGAAAAAAAAAATTGACATCCTCATTTGCTAGAGCAATGGTTATGCTTATTATGGTCTCGAAATTGTTCAATAATGCCAATGGTGATTTTTAAGGTAAAATTTGAAGAGCTCTACTCATGCAAAATTAAGGCATTGGAATCAAAGCGAGCTATGTTTGTTTAAGCACTTCTTCCAACATGTAGAGAACACTAATATCACTATTTTAACTGTCACAAGGAAGGTGAAATTGATTTAATTAGAAGACACACCGAGTAGTAAGTATTAGTAATATATATATCTTCCTTGTTAATTTTATTATAGAGATCTTACTATTCATTGAATTGTCTTCCTGTGAGAATATTTCTGCTGATTAGAGTAGGATTTTAACAAATTCTTTTAAGGGTATGTCAATAAGTACTATCGGAGATGATAACAATTATTCATTCAAATTTAGCTTGACATTCCCTTGGGAGAGACCACCAAACATCATAAAAGTGATGTTTTGCTAGTTGGATATCCATAGTTAAAAATTTTGAGTTTGTAATTTAAAATGCCTTCTACACGTTGCATTAATTGTATGCTATTTATGCTACATTATCTGAGCCTCCAAGGGCCACCAGATCCTTTTGTTGTAATTACATTCATTATGACTAGCAGTCCTATGTTCTTTCTACTTTATCCTTCTACATACATAGACTAGGCATTGCAATATACCATCTCTATATCTAGACAAGACATTAGCAGCCTACCCTTATTATAACTCTGAAGAAAATATAACACAAGGAACTAGACTTATTGTTTGGATGGGTAATCCAAATGCCAACATTCATATTCTTCTGGTTTTCCACTAGGACTTCCCCCCCCCCCGCCCTCGCTCCCCATGCCCAGGGGCTCCCCCTGAAACGTTTCCCCTCGTCCCCTTGTTTTGAAGCATGCACCAGTGAAGGGGGGGGCTCCTAGGTGCTCCAATATTAATGGTAAAGTTAAATTCTTAAAGTAAAATGATAGAGAATGAAAGATAAGGAAAATTAAATGTGTCAGGATGTTTGAGAGTGGTTCCAACCTCATCAAATTTCATATGCAAAAAGTATAATTTTAGATCCCATTCAGAATTCAACAGACTTAATAGTTTTGAGGATTTTAGGAATGCAACGTTGCCATTGGATTTTATCATGTATGAGGTTAAGGGATTGCCATTTAATAAAGCACACCAACCTCTTTATGTAGATTGATGTTGGTGGTGTTGATTGTTAAACTTCTCTATCATGAGCTTAATCAAAATGTACCCTTTTGTCAAGCAAAATCACTTATTAAGGATGATTTTTTTCTTCTTCTGATTCTACCTTATTTTAATGCTTGGTTTAGGAAGTTTCATCAAAATTATAGAGTGTTGAGTAATGTCCTTTGAAGATCAAATTCAATATTCAAGGTAGAGGAAAGGGCTAAAAACATAGAGGAGGCGGGCACAGTGTGCTATTGTTGAATATGATCCCAATATAGGATTAATAGTTCACTCTTGCATAATTGTATGTTGGACTTGAAGTACTAAAATAATGTGATTCCCACTGGAATCATGAATAAATAGGATCTTCTGGTCGTACTTCCTCTTTACAACATGTATGCCATGGATTTACACAATGTTGAAGTATGTTGAATCATTGAAGAATTAGATTGTGTTTATAGGAAGCAACTTAAACTATATTTATACAGGATGAAATGTTATTGCTGAGATCTAGTCCCCTGAATTTCCCTAAAATTTTGGGGTGGTCTCCACACGTCTCCAAAGTATGTTTCCCCATTCCCATGCTCCTGCCTCCAAAAAAATTGGGGGAACATTGTATTCTTCTGCTCCTCAAGATCATTGATCACGCTAAGTCTATTATCTTGTTGAAATTCATTCAGCATTAACTCCTGCATAAGCTTTTGTCCAACTGGTTTCCCTATTTAGGATTTTGTTACCTTATAGTAGTTTCTACCACATCCTTTATGTTGTCAATTTCCTTCCCATTCTCAATATATGAAGTAGAACCTGAAGCATACAACACATTTGATGTGTAACATGCCCCTGCTATGCCCCCCGAGATTAATTCGCAACATAGGTCAGCATTTGTTAACGTGCTCTACCACTAGATCCTTCCTGTCATTGCATTTGATGTCCCCATATTTATATCCACATTCACTAGGTCCGATATCTTTTATGAGTTGTTCATAACTTCTTCATCAGGTCCTGCAGTCGTCTTTGCCATATTTGCAGAGAACGACAAAAACATACAAAGGTTTATTGTTTTCCTTCCTCTCATCTACCCTTCGTTAAACACGAAAAATAACATTTAATTAGTTGAAGCTTTCAGTTAGAGGTAATATGGTGTTTATTGTTATGAACCTTGCTCTGTATAAATAATCTTGTTGCTTTTTATCCATCTGATTATATAATGTTATTAGGGCGAATAAGTAAGAACATTTTGGCACATGGCTGTGAACTGGAACCCACCGAGGTTTGGGAATTGCCAGGTAATGGATCCCTTTTATGCTTCTGAAGATATCTCCCTAACTTATGTCTATATTATGAATGAACTCCATGGCCCAAATATTGTAGATGAATCAATCCCTGCATCCTTCTTTAGCAACTTCTCAAGTTTGCTTGTTGATTAGGTTGAGTTGCTTAAGATGTATGTGCAAATTATGATTACTTTAAAAAATTGTGTATTTTAGTTTATATAATTTGATGTTAGAAGGTTACTTTTACTTTGTTAATGTTCATGCAAAGAGTTTTATTAATGTATATATAATTAATGTTTTTTAAAACTATGTTAATTCAAATATATTTATGAGTCAAAAATCATTAATGTATATATAATTAATGTATTTTAAAGTTATGTTAATTCAAATATATTTATGAGTTAAAAATTAGATAGGAATGTGTTTTATTATTTTGTGGATAATAATAGTAAAAAAGTTATACATTGTAAGTATTCTTAATGAGAGCTCATTAAATTAATTGAGCCCAAAATAGGTTAATTTTTAAAGATACATTTAAACTTGAACACACTATTATTTGTTTGACATTAATGTCTTCTTATGTAATAAAACCTAGACTTGTCTCATAATCAACCATACATATTTAATCAATAATAAAGGTCATTAAATCATTGCTCATGCCAATCATTGAATAACCTTTTCCAATTGCAAAAACATATGATAAGAAAATGACTATCAATATCTTAGAAATGCTATTTTATAAGATACCCATAAAACATGAAAATTTACTAGAATCCATAGTATTATGACACCTAGTAATGACATTAGTATATTTAATTGCAACCATATTGATTTAATGCATTTTTAAGATCCAATGTTGAACCTAACATATTTTCTTTGTATGGATGTGAAACAATTTATAATCTTTCTTCCTTGTGTCCATACCATGAAGTCATATAGCTATATAATTTATATTCTTTACATTTTGCTTGCTAAGGTTGTAGTCATGAATCTCTTTGGTTAAGTTTCTCTCCATTGAATGACCTATGCAGAGTTCGTACTTATATTAGTCTTGTCCCTTTCAAGCCACAGTGAGAATGTGGGTCATTGACAAGCCCATAATTACTTTTGATGATTGACGTGTTATTACAAGCCCATAGTTACACCATAATTAATTTTGATGATTCCCATGTACCAAATAGTGACAATTTACTTATCATGTTCAAAAGTGGTTCAAAATTTTTTACAAGATCATAATAATTAGGACAATACTTTTAATATTACAAAAAAATGATGCACTTAAATTTATAATGTGAAGGAGGCACTATTGGAGTCGATGGATCCCCATCCCTGTAAAGTTTCTCAAAAATCACTATTGTAAATAACTTTAGGCTTAGTTTGCTTCCTTTTGTAGTGGTACTTTCGCTAGCCCTAAAGTGTTGATGCCATTCTAGTCGGTAGGGGGGATGGTTCTTCCCACATTCCCTACAAAAGTATTGCCTTAGGGATGAAAATGGATGCTTTAGCAAGAATGGACAACTTGCATAATGTTGAGACCCTAATGGGGCTATATAAGTGGCCAAATATATATGAAAATAGGGTATCCGTGGGGCTGGTATTTTTTTGAACATCAATGATGAGCATCATTAAAAGCTGAAATTGAACTGTGGTAAAGGCACAAACACTAAAGTTGAGCTTTTATCTCTTTGGTGTCTTGCCAAATTTGCCTCTATACTGAGAATTGATACCATGAATTTTTATGGGGATTCCATGGTCATTGTGAATTGGGATAAAAAGCTTGGCTCTCTACAGGTCCTTTTGTTAGAATTATATACTTGAATGATGTTTATATTAGATATTCAAACAATTTTCATTATATCATAATAACCATATGTAATAGGGTCACTGAAAGAAAGACAAGCACATCATAAAAGAGACACAAAATTTTATCCTCTAGGAAACCCTTAAAGAGAATAAAACCCAACAAACTTCTTTAGTATAAATTCATTAGCAAGTATAATGTCTTCTAGTACAATCCATGAGCTAAACACTCTTCCACAAAGATCCCAAGAATAAGATAAGATAGAAACCCCAAGAATAAGATATCTTCATAATGCAGCTACTCTTCCTTCTCTAGCGAACTTGTTCTTCTTTCTCTAGTGAATATGCTTAAGTGCTTGATGTGTCCAAATGAGAAGTGCACCCTCTCTATTTAAACTTGTTTTTCAAGTTAATTTTCCTTATGGGTTGTCAACTTCACTGGGCCGACTTGACTAGGGTACAATATGATATGTTCTTTTTGGATTCTTTTGGGTCGATTTAACTAATAGGGTTCACAATTAATATTTAAATGATTTTACATGATAAAATACAATGTGAATATCCTTTGAAGGAAGTACAATAATACATCAAAATTATAAAAATAATATCTTTCGAAGTTGTCTGATTCTATTAGTTTACTAGTTTGTCAAGATTCAGGTCCCCACATGTACGCTGAACCATTAAGGGACGAGATAACAAGTGGAGTTTCTTGCAGTTATGTTTCACTGACACCTTCTAGTTGTGACTCATCAGTCTACATGTTCTTTTTTTGATGATGTGATTCGTGTTATTTGGCTAATGTTGTTGTTCTTCTATTTTTACAATATTTTATAAATCAGTGAAATATTTGCAATTTTTTACAATTTTTTTATAATGAAGTGAAATATTCGCCAAGATTTTACAATATATTATAAATTAGTGAAACAATAGCCAAGATTTTACAACATTATATAATAAAATGAAAGATTCGCCAGAATTTTACAACATTATATAATAAAAAGAAAGATTCACCAATTTTTTTATATATACATATTATCTTATTGATAAAATTGCCTTCAGATTTTCCTATACATCGAAGAGATTCACCCATTTTTTATACATACAAATCTAGTGGGGGGTTCTTAAAATCATCCCTGGACAAGTCTTTTGTCCTTGGTCTTGACATTAATTAAATAATTTTAGATTTAATTCTTTAATTCTTCAATTTAATTCTTTAAGTGTTAATAAATTTTTTGAAATAACCTTAATTTTTTTTTCTTTGTTCTTTTACCCATATTAGAAGTTTACTTGTTCTCCAAGTGGCGACTCCATTTCAAAATATATAGTAAGGTATTCTACCTGGAGCCCTTTGGTTTGCTTAGTTCCCTCTTAGATCTTGAAAAGGCTTTAAGAGGGAGTTAAACAAACTTTCTCCCTGTAGAATCTTTACAAGTCTCGGAGAAGAAGCCAATTTCTAATATCCCTTTGTTGTTTATCCAAGTAAACCAACCTTAACAATGGATAATCATTATAGACCACGTGATTTCTCTAAAATTTTTAGTTATCCTCATGACGTTCCAGAAAAATCTATAGATAAGTTTCCTTCTTTTCAAGGAGACAATGTTGCGAGTGCTAAAGCCCACATCAGAAATTTAAATTTATGTATTGCAAGATGGTGTATGGCACACAACCATGAGGATGTAAAGATGAAACTCTTTGTTTTGTCCTTAAAGGAAGAAGCCATTGATTGGTTTATGGAACATGATGATAACAATTTTAAATACCTTAAGGGAATCATTGAAGCTTTTAATGATAAATGGGGAGATAAGATGGATCACCATTCCTTGTTAACTGCCCTGCATTTTAGCCATAAGGAAGATAATGAAACAGTGGAAGGATTTAACAAAAGATGTAATTAATTGGTTAAGAGTCTCCCTCAATATATTAAGCCTTTTGAAAATGCCATCTTAATTTTCTACGTTCAAGCTTTTGAAGGGGAAATGAGATACCAGCTAAGGGATAAAGAGCCTACAAATGTTGGGGAGGCACAAGACAAAGCTATTAAAATAGATAAGAATATGCAAGATTTTGGGAAATCAAATGTTCTTGGGTTTTCAAAGGGTAGTCCTCCAGAGTCAGATAAAGTTAGGAAAGTTGAAAACCAGGAACCCCAAGGTGACTCTATCAAAGAGCTAGCCCGATTGATTAAGCAAATGGAAGAAGCCTATATTAATCAATTATCAACTATGCATAATAAGATAGTTTCCATGGAAAAAGATAAAGGCAATAATCATAATCCAAATGATAGATGGAAAAAGGGTCTCCCTAAAGGACCCCCTTATCAATAACAAGAAATACCTCCAGAGCCTATGGAAGCAAACAATTGGTTTGATGATCCAGTAATCCCTTACTGTACGGCTTGTGATGATTCACATGAGGAAGGGACTTGTCCCATTTTCTTTCATATTATAAAGGAAAAGTTAGCAACTAGAGAAAGAATGGAACAGGTTAATATGGCTGGTCATGAATGTGTGTTTAACAATAATGACGATTTGTTGGAATCAGTAGAAGATAGTAAGGACATGGTTTGCATGACTAGAAATATGGACAAAGTAGAAGAAACATGTGACCATGAACTACAAAGTGTATTTTCAAGTAATAATTTGAGTATGGATTTAGGGGGTTAGATCAATAATGTAAAGGTATCAGTTCCTATAGAAGAGAGTGTAAAGGTTCCAGCCCAAAAGGATAAGCCACCTAAGGCTTTAGTAAGTTCTCTTCAAGTCAGTAAAGTGTCAGACCATTTTCAGAATGTTTTAGAAGAAATGACAGTCAAGGCATGCCAAAATGAATCAATGTTTTTTTAGAATGTGGATAGTGTACATAGTGTAAAGGATCATGTTATTTTTGTTAGATTCCCATAAAATATAAAGGATGGAATCAGAATTAAGGAAGTTAACAACATATGGCATGAGCAGCTTTTTGATAGTGTGAACTTTTGGCAAATTTTCAAAGATGTGAGGCATTATCAAAGTCACAAGAAATAGGAAAGGGTAAAACAAGCCACAAATCAAGTTTTTCTTCAAAAAGATAAATACTTAGTGTCCTAAGGGACACTCTCTATAATGTATCTCTAACCCTTTTCCTTGCATTATTTTAAAAGTTTTGTATTATTTCATTCTTTGAAATGATTTATGCATATATGTATGATCATTGTGTAGTCATTTCATTTATTCATTATTGATTATTTATTGGTTTCTACATGAGGACTTATGTTGGTTATTGGTGAGAATTTGTGGTTGCAGAGTTTGGAGTTCTCGTATGCTCTCCGATGATTGAACACACGTCCCCAAGATGGAGCCAAATGTTTCCCACCTATATTGACTAGGTGGAAACATCATGTACATTGCATATGTACATATTGTACAATTTTCACCATGGAAAAATCCAAGGGATTTTTCGCTCAACAGGGCAATTCTGCCCCTTTTGTACACGAAATATTCACTCCCCTGTGTGGGATAATTAATGTAACTTTATATGTCGGCATGGGTCATTCCTCCAAAGATATCACCATTGACTTTATTATCAGGGAAGTCCTCTTCACTGAGTGTTTTTTTTCCCCTTCCAGTTGATTTTGTTAATTAACAATTTTAATTGGTTGGGTTTTTCACTCACCAATCCTCCAAAGTGGTGAATTGGCATTCTGATAATCAAGCCCATGAGGTGTCTAAGGTTTAAAGTTGTTTTCCATGAACATTCTAGCCATATCTTGTAATCTTGAGGAATTTAGTTAGGATTTTAATTTTAATTTTCTTATTTTTACTAATTAATTAACTTTACCATTTGGTGGTTAATTAATTAAGTTTTGATGTAATAATGTAATCTCTTGAACCTTGGAATTTTGTAATAGGGGATATTAATACAAAAGAAAATTCTATGACACCCCCTAAGCCATTGGTTCAAGTCCCATGTCATTCTGACAAGTGGTTAGGAAGTTAGACCAATTTTGGTTAAGACAAGGTTTTTTTTTTAAGAAATTAATTTAATTTCCTAGGGTGAAAAATTAAATTATTTAATTTTGAAGAAAAAAATCAAATAAGGCCATGGTAATTAAGTTTGGGGGTGGCTAAGCATAGTCAATTTTTATTTAAATAACCCCCCCATGGTCAAAATAATTTTTTGAAGATCTCCTAAGTGGGGCGCCCCTCCTGTCTTAATAAAAGATAAAATAAAAGATTAAAAAATAAAATATAAGAATAAAAAATCAAAATTTGAGTCAAAGGAGGCCTAAATAAAAAAAAAAGAAAAAAAAATGATAAAAAATAAAAGAATAAAAAGATAAAAATAAAAAAATAAAAGATTAAAATAAAAGATAAAAATAAAAAAATTAAAAAAAAATTAAAAAAAAAGAAAAAAAAAAGAAAAGATTAAAAATAAAAGATTAAAAATAAAAATAATAAAAATCAAAATTTGAGTCAAAGGGGCCTCCACTTGAGTCATGGAAACCCTAGATCTAAGGGTTAAACTTCATTGTAACATGGATCTATCTTTTTTACCATTGATTTGAAGAGACACCCTTGGTTATGATTGGTAGATGGCTTACAAAGTCAACAAACCTAGATTTCATGGTGGAGGAGAGCTAGAGTTTAGATATATGTTTTGGACCCTTGATTTCGGAGTGGGTTTGGGATACTTTCAACTATAAAAGAGAGGCCCCTCCTCTCATTTTATCTTCATTCTTTGGAGCATGATTATGTTGCCAAAATACCCTCTCTTCTCTATTCTTCTCTCTCAAGTTTTCTTTGGTTATTGTAATGTTGTTGCCCTATTGGGGTTTATAATACATCAATATTTGGAGAATACATTTGTTGGTGCATCAATTTTGTGGCTTGAAGAGTGAGGTAACTATTTATGGTTGGTTGTTGTTGCATTATTTATCATAGAAGCTCTCCACAAAGGTTTTTGTGGAGAGACTTGTAGGTAGAAGTTTTTCTATTTGCACTTGTGATTAACATTGTAATGTTTTGAAAAGGTTTTTGCATAATTTATGGTGTTCTCATCTCTATGTGTGAGTTTTGCAGCTTTAGCTAAAATCTTTGCAGAGATCCAAGCTTGGAAAAGTTCTCTCTCCAAGGCCCTAATCTCTAATCTTGTTTTCTGTTTTAGGAGCTAGTTTTTTTGTTATTGTTTAGTAGCAAAATCTAGTTTTTTTGAATAGATCCATGTTATATTTTTATTATATATTTCAGATCTGATTTCTTACCATGTTTTAGGTGGCTAGAAATGCAATTTTTAGCCCTCTAATATTCAATTTCTGATAATTTAAAACCCATATTTTTATTGTAAAATTATTGTATTTTTATACTAACATTTTTTAACTTTATCTTGAGTTTCCTGTCATTTTTCAGCAAGCTTTTCTTGCTGGTTTTTAGCAAGTTTTACAGTTTACAAGGGGAGGTTTTGACCAAATTGTCCTAGAAATACTTCAACCTTCAACTGGTTTCAAAAGGGTTCAAACCCTTATCTTCTTACTCTATTTTCTAGCTATTTGTAAGCCCCAGGAGAGTCTCCTCGTGGGTGTTCTCTAAAAGCTTTCAAAGTAATTTGTAATCATATTGTAGTTATGTAGGAAGTAGATCACTAGTTGTGCTTTCATTTTCAAGTAGATCTAATATTTCTCCAGTTTTTTTTACCCACCTTCTCTTTTAGGGAGATTGATGTGTGGTTAGTATATTTTATTTAGATTAGTTTACTTTCAAGCATTTCTTTTCTAAACAAAGCATTTAGTTAAACCTTTACTTTGTGTCACCCAGTTTACTATTTTGAAGGAATATACAACCTAAACTGTCAGTGTATTCTCTGCCCTTCGTTATCTTCCTTTAGGGAACTCAAATCAAGGGTATGAAAATAAAAAATGATTAGGGGCTTTAGGAAATATAATTAACTCACATTTCTTTCCTGCAAATCTTCAAGTTTCTACAAAGGGGGGGTGAATCAGTTAATTAATATTTTTCAGCCAAATTACTTCTTTTAACTTAGAATCAATAAACTTTATGGAAGTCAATCTTTGCTATGAATTCAGAGTTATAAACATAAGAGCAGATAGCATAAAACACAGCATTCAATCACAACATTTAATCACATATATGATACACAGATATTTTCACGAGGAAACCCATAAGGGAAAAGCCTCTTCTTCTTATGATGTCAAAGGATTCAATGGATGTACATTACTTCTTATTTGAGCACCGACTCAAAGAGGCTGCAACCTCTGAATGCAAGCACCAACTTGCTGAGAGCACCAACTCTCACTGTAACCCAGCACCAAGCGGGTGGAAGCACCAAATTCCAGTTTAACCCAACACCAACTGGGTGAAGACACCAATATTCAATTTATACAAGCACCCACTTGCAGACAGAGACATAAAGTCTCTCCTAGCACCTCCCTACCTCCCTTATTTGCTAGACTTTCCAATAGAATCAAAATGCAACAATACAGATATGTCTCTGCTTACCAAACCACTCTGCTTTGTTCAACATCGGCTCTCTGCTCCTCTATTCTGTTCAACTGTTCAGCACATTCTTCTGTTCCTCTGCTCTGCTGCTCTGCTCATTCAGTATCAGTTTACAGCACTGATCTCTTAATACTCTGCACACCATTACTCTCCTCAAAACAACCAACGATCACAATTGTTTCTGCTCAATATATATATATATATATCATCTTCTGAGTTCATTTCTCTTTCTGTTTCATCGAAACAACATTCTCAAACCGTTACAGAACCGGTTCAGCTTCAACATCCTCAAACAGTTACAGAAATGGTTCAGCTTCAACATCCTCTATACACATTCTTACTCTTCGAATCATCATTACAAGCAGTTACTAAACAGTTCACATTTTAGGTTCATCATAACTGTTAATCCACCTGCTCGAATACTCTTTGAATCCTCAACTGTTCAGGGCTCTTCATATTCCTCTTCAAAGATTACACTGATCCAATATGGTATAATGGATCAAAGAAGCGGTGGGTGAAATGACGGAGTTCGCAAGCAATATATCCTTCCGTAACATCGGAGGTCGGAGGAACATCTCCTTTCGCAACGGTGGAAACTTAAATGCTGTTCGGAACGGATTGGAAGTCAGAACGATAAGTGAAATGGTGGAAACTTAAATGACGTTTGGAACGGATCGGACATCGGAGGTCGAAAGAACATCTCTTTCCACCACGTCGGAGGTCGAAATCAACATCTCCTTCCGGAAGTCGGAGGGATTTTGACATCAGAAGCCAAAAGCTTCGCACAGTCGCAGCGGAGGGAAGAAAAATACTATGGACACGCGATCCGCATCAGAAGTCGGAGTGCTTTACACTTCGGATGCTTAACCACTTTGGGAGCCGCAACAGCGGAAACAAAAAGACAACAACCTCCAATCTAAAACTTTAGTTTGAATCTCAGCCGATTGAGCCAGAGTTCATCGGAGGAAAATATCAGAGCTCATTGTTTATCATTCTCCTGCAACGGTGGAAGCATAAATGACTAAAAATTTCGCAAGGCATTCGATGGAAAGGTCCCAACAACAAATACTTTATTGCACGCTCAAAACAGTTGTGAGGGTGCGCAGTTAACATTTGGTGATAACCTTTGGTGGAGTTTCCAGTTGGCATTTGACATATGGTTCCGTTTTGGCATAGCTTTGTCATATATATATAACGTTATAGCGGAGTTCAGATCCTTGGCATGGCGCGAATGTCTCACATATGGAACTGTTCGTACTTCACAATTTTTGTGATATCCATTTGGTAAGTGGATTTTCCATAGACTTTAGTCTGAATCTCTAGCACCTCCCACTGTTCGATTTTCTTCATTGATACTTGCATGCCTGCCTCTTTTTCAGTAGATTGCCACATCCATTTGACATCAGTTCCCCTTCTCTTTATAGCAGATTGCCATCAATGACAATACATTAAAACTTTAAGACTGAGCACTAGCTACCATCTACTAGTCCTGAACACACCACTCTGAAAGATATTCCAACAATATCCCCCTTTGACATTGATGGCAATATCTCATTCAACTGGTCACATTTCTCCCCCTTTGACATCAAGGGAAAAGGATAAACTTGGGCAGATACGGTATCTCTGATGACTAGTCTCCCCCTGACAAGATGCACTAAGAAAACGAACTGCCATTCCATGTTGTAAACAAAAATAAGATATACAATAAACATAGACTCCCCCTAACACAATGCATGAGTTACTGAGACAAGGATTGAACACCCAGCTTTTGACGCAGATATTCAAACTGAGCTGTGGGTAAAGGCTTAGTAAAAAGATCAGTAATCTGTTCGGTAGAAGGAATATAATACAACAACACCGCTTGAGTAGCCACTTGTTCGTGCAAGAAATGGTACTTTATGGGAATGTGTTTAGTTTTGGAATGAAGAACATGATTCTTGGAAACAATGATAGCACTAGTATTGTCACAGTGAATGGGAATAGGCTCAGAATACTTTATGTCTAGATCAGTAAGAGATTGAACCATCCATAAAATTTGAGTACAGCAAGTAGCAGCAGCTATGTACTCTGCTTCAGTAGTGGATAAAGAAATGGAACTTTGCTTTTTACTTAGCCAGGCAACCAAAGACTCTCCTAAGAAGAATGCTCCGCCACTTGTACTTTTTCTTTCATCTACACAATTAACCCAATTTACATTTGAATATGTTATTAGCTGAAAGTTCTGATTTCTGGGATACCACAGACCATAAGAGAGCGTACCTTTCAGGTATTTGAATATACATTTCACAGCTAGTAGATGACTCTGTTTAGGAGCAGCTTGAAACCTTCCTACCATCCCAACAGCATGCATGATATCAGGTTTTCATGCAGTAATATATAACAGGCTTCCTATCATAGATCTGTACATCTGTTGATCCACTTCAGGTGAAGAATCATCTTTGCTCAACTTGCAGCCACTGACCATGGGTGTACTCACAGGTGTGGAGTCTTCCATTCAAAACTTCTTTAACATCTCCTTTAGATACTTTTTCTTGAGAAAGAAACATACCTCCAGGTTTCTGATAGATTTGAAGACCAAGGAAATAGGACAGCTCACCAATCATTGACATTTCGAACTCAGATTTCATAGAGTTAGCAAACCACTGAACAGAAAGATTATTAGTACAGCCAAAGATGATATCATCAACATAAACCAATACAATCAGTAAGTCATCACCTTCAGTTTTGACATATAAATTGTTGTCCACAGAACCTCTCTTGAAGCCAGCTTTGTCTTGTAGATATTTGTCCAGTCTGGCATACCAGGCTCTAGGTGGTTGCTTCAACCCATACAAAGCCTTTTTCAGCTTGCATACATAGTCATATTTATCTGTGAGTGAAAAGCCTTCAGGTTGCTCCACATACACTTCTTCTTCTAAATTTCCATTGAGAAATGTTGACTTGACATCCATCTGGTATACTCTAAATCGTTTGTAACAAGAATAGGCTAGAAACATTCTGATATCATCCATTCTTGATACTGGAGCAAATGTTTCATCGAAGTCTTGTCCTTCAATCTGAGCATAACCTTTGCAAACCAGTCTTGCTTTATTCCTTACAATCTGCCCCTGTTCATTTAATTTATTCTTATATACCCATTTGGATCCAATCACATTCTTGTCTAATGGCCTAGGAACAAGTTCCCAAGTGCTATTCTTTTCAATCTGGTCCAGCTCTTCATTCATGGCTGCTACCCAGTCTTTGTCTTTGCTGGCTTCATTAAAACATTGGGGCTCAATTGCAGAGAGAAGAGCAATATGAGACTGTTCAGATTCCTGCAAAATATTCCTTCTAGTCTGAACACCTTTACTCTCATCACCAATGATTTGGATTTCAAGGTGATTTTTTCTAATCATTTTGGAAGAAGATTGTACAGTGTGCTGTTCAGGTTCAGCTTTCTCATACTCTGATGATTCAGATTCTTCCTTCTGGGATTCTGGGACCTATTCTTCTGCCTCTTCATTTGTATCTTCCAAACATGAATCTTAATCATTCCTTTGACTGATATTTCCATGACAATCTTCATCGACTTTCACATCTATGAAATCTACTATTTTACGCAACCTCTTGTTATAACACCTATAGCCTTTGCTTTTTGTAGCATATCCTAAAAAGATTCCTTCATCTGCTCTGTCATCATACTTGCCCAAATTTTCATCATTATTCTTGATATAGCATTTACTCCCAAAAACTTTGAAATGTTTAATGGTTGCAGGTCTTCCAAACCATAAATGACATGGTGTTTTGTCACTGTTTGGTCTCAAATGAGCTTTGTTAAGAATGTGCACAGCTGTATGGATAGCTTCCACCCAGAAGCCTTGAGAAATATCCTTTTCCTTCATCATTGATCTGGCCATCTGTTGGACTGTTCTATTTTGTCTTTCTACCACTCCATTTTGCTGAGGAGTTCCAACCATTGTATATTCTTTCCTGATGCCATGCTCATCACATAATTCTTTAAATTGTCTTGAACTGAACTCTCCTCCTCTGTCAGATTTGATAGCTTTAATCTTTCTTCCAGTCTAATTTTCAGTTAGGGATTTAAATATCTTGAATTTAGCAAATGCTTCAGACTTCTCTTTAAGGAATGCAACCCATGTTAGTCTGGAATAGTCATCAATTATGAGCATGAAATAGTTC
>LPNX010169232.1:402027-446314 GCA_001517045.1 Pseudotsuga menziesii
CTGAGGAAGCATTTTTAATTTTACAATCTTTAGCAGTGAACAAGACTTCACACCCTTTGTCACACATTTGACTCACACTAAGAAGGTTGTGCTTCAACCCATCTACAAATAAAACATCTTGAGCCTTTCCTTTACCATTGCTAAGACTAACTATTCCCTTGCCTCTGATCTTTCCTGGTGCATCGTTTCCAAATGTTACATTCCCAGATTTCTTCTCTGACATAGAAATACACTTCTCTTTATCTCCTGACATATGTTTTGAACATCCACTATCAATGTACCAAGGATTCTTTTGTTTCTGAACTGAGAGCACGATATTACAATGAGAACTTTCTTTCTTCCTCCATACATTTCGTTCAGCTGTATATTTCATTTTTGGTTCTGTTTTGTTCTCCTTCAAGTTACATTCTGTAGCTTTATGCCCAAAGTTGTGACATATGTAACATTCTGTTTCATTGTATAGAAGATCAAACGGGTTAGTATTTCTGTTTTGCGTTCTTCTTTTAATAGCGGATTGAGATACACAACCCATATGATTATACACTGATTGATGTGTCATCTATTTGTTATTTGACATCCTTCTCTGAATGTTTCTGAAATTGTAAAAACAATTGGCAGCTTTGTGCCCAAAGTTAGAACAATAGAAACAATAACCATTGAAGAAATTAACATACCTAACTCTTGGAGGATTTCTAGAAGAGTAATATATTGAGTTATGATGCTCATAATTGTAATTCTGATCTGCATACTTGATTATGTTATATGGCTCTTTTTCATGAACTCCTGACTGTACCGATTTTCTATTTAGATCGGTATTCTCTTTCTTTTTATCACTCTTTGATCAATTTTCATTATTTTCTTTACATGCTTCAACATTTATTATTCTAGGGATTTCTGCCTGCTTGCTGTTCTGAAAATTAATCAAGTTTGATGATTCTTTGCTTTCTGAATCACTGCTACTTACACCTTGACCATAGCCTAGACCAAACTTAATCTGAGGTGACCTCTGTCTATTTAGAATGTTATTTAGCTCTTCTGAAGCTTTGATACTAGAGATATTTTGATGATATAAGGCTTGAAATTTTTCTAAATCCTTCTTAACCATTACTACTTCTTTCTCTAGATGTTCACATCTGGCTTTACTTTCAGCTAGCTGTTGTTTTAGAGTCTCTTCAATTTTCTTTGCCTCTTCCAACTCTAGCTTTATTAGAGAGATGTCTTTTCCATTGGTTTCATACTGGATTAATAGATGTTTTTGTTTTGTTTTCTTTATTCTTAGTCTATCAATCTCCTCTAGAGCACTCATCAGCTCTCCCTCCATGTCCACAATGGCATCTTCATCATTCATCTCTGTACAGCTCATCTCTAGATCCTCTATAGCCATAAGCATGAAATCATTCTCTTTGTTTTGATGGGAGGATTCACTTTCTGAGGTTTCTGTGGATTCATCATCATCATTCACACGTAGACTTTTCTTCTTGTACTTGTTTTCTTTACTATACCTCTTCTTTAGAAATTTCTCTTCATCTGCAGAACTCTGTTCTTTCCTTATATGAGGGCATTTAGCAGCAAAGTGTCATATTTTACCACAGTTAAAACATTTGAAAGGAAGTTTGCCTTTGTATTTCCCTGACCCCGTTTTCATTCTTCTCACAAATTTTGCTTCTATTTCATCTACATCTGCCTCTGTATTCTTTTCAGCTTTAAAAGAGGCTTCTCTGGATGGGTTTTGGTCTTTACTAATCCTCATTTCATAGGCTGTCAAAATTCCTAGTAATTGGTCAAGAGATAACGTTTTAAGATTACTCATTTCTTCTATAGCTGAGACTTTAGGGTTGAATCTGTCAGGTAGAGATCTCAGGATTTTATGAACAAGGAAGGTATCATCATCACTTATTTTTTTCACCAAGAGCTCTCATAGCATTTACTAACTCATCAACTCTTAGGAAAAATTTACTAATACTTTCATCTTCATTCATTTTCAGTTGTTCAAATCTTAGCCTATGAGTCTGCAACTTGGCATCTTTAACTTTCTCATTTCCTTCATAGCTGCTAATAAGCTTATCCCACATTTCTTTGGAAGAATCAAGATGCATTACTTTTACAAATTCAGTTTCAGCAAGACCACTTAGAATAGCATTCATTGCTTTTGCATTGAAAGTAAACTCTAGATTATCGTCTTTGGATGCTAGCAAAACAGGTTTTGCATACCCAGTCTCTACTACTTCCCAAACATCAGCACCTAGGGACATTAAGTATGTTCTCATCCTAACCTTCCAGAAAGCAAAATTTTTACCATCAAATATGGGTGCTTTCTTTATTGATCCATCTTGACTAGCCATTTTAACTCTTCAGGATCTACCTTAACCAAAAGGAACACTGCTCTGATACCAATTGTTACAGGTATAAATTAACTGAGAGGGGGTGAATCAGTTAATTAATATTTTTCAGCCAAATTAATTCTTTTAAATTAGAATCAATAAACTTTATGGAAGTCAATATTTGCTATGAATTCAGAGTTATAAACATAAGAGCAGATAGCATAAAACACAGCATTCAATCACAACATTTAATCACATATATGATACACAGATATTTTCACGAGGAAACCCATAAGGGAAAAAAATCTTCTTCTTATGGTGTCAAAGGATTCAATGGCTGTACATTACTTCTTATTTGAGCACCGACTCAAAGAGGCTGCAACCTCTGAATGCAAGCACCAACTTGCTGAGAGCACCAACTCTCACTGTAACCCAGCACCAAGCGGGTGGAAGCACCAACTTCCATTTTAACCCAGCACCAACTGGGTGAAGACACCAATATTCAATTTCTATAAGCACCCACTTGTAAACAGAGACATAAAGTCTCTCCTAGCACCTCCCTACCTCCCTTATTTGCTATACTTTCCAATAGAATCAAAATGCAACAATACAGATATGTCTCTGCTTACCAACACTCTGCTCTGTTCAACATCGGCTCTCTGCTCCTCTGTTCTGTTCAACTGTTCAGCACATTCTTCTGTTCCTCTGCTCTGCTACTCTACTCATTCAGTATCAGTTTACAGCACTGATCTCTTAATACTCTGCACACCATTACTCTCCTCAAAACAGCCAACGATCACAATTGTTTCTGATCAATATATATATATCATCTTCTGAGTTCATTTCTCTTTCTGTTTCATCGAAACAACATTCTCAAACCATTATAGAACCGGTTCAGCTTCAACATCCTCAAACCGTTACAGAAATGGTTCAGCTTCAACATCCTCTGTACACATCCTTACTCTTCAAATCATCATTACAAGCAGTTACTAAACGGTTCGCATTTCAGGTTCATCATAACTGTTAATCCACCTGCTCGAATACTCTTCGAATCCTCAACTGTTCAGGGCTCTTCGTATTCCTCTTCAAAGATTACACTGATCCAATATGGTACAATGGATCAAAGAAGCGGCGGGTGAAATGATGGAGTTCGCAAGAAACATCTCCTTCCGCAACATCGGAGGTCGGAGGAACATCTCCTTCCGCAACGGCGAAAACTTAAATGATGTTCAGAATGGATCAGAAGTCGGAACGATAAGTGCAATGGCGGAAACTTAAATGACGTTCGGAACAGATCGGACATCGGAGGTCGAAAGAACATCTCTTTTCGCCACGTCGGAGGTCGAAAGCAACATCTCCTTCTGAAAGTCGGAGGGATTTTGACATCAGAAGCAAAAATCTTCACACAGCCACAACAGCGGGAAGAAAAAGACTAGGGACACGTGATCCGCATTGGAAGTCGGAGCACTTTACACTTCGGATGCTTAACCACTTTGGGAGCCGCAACGGAGGAAACAAAAAGATAAAAACCTCCGATCTAAAACTTTAGTCTGAATCTTAGCCGATTGAGCTAGAGTTCATCGGAGGAAAATATCAGAGCTCGTTGTTTATCATTCTCCCGCAACGACGGAAGCATAAATGACTAAAAATTCTGCAAGGCGTTCGATGGCAAGGCCCCAACAACAAATAATTTATTGCATGCTCAAAACAGTTGTGAGGGTGCGTGGTTAACATTTGGTGATAACCTTTGGCGGAGTTTCCAGTTGGCATTTGACATATGGTTCCGTTTTGGCATAGCTCTGTCATATATATATAACGTTATAGTGGAGTTCAGATCCTTGGCATGGTGGGAATGTCTCACATATGGAACTATTCATACTTCGCAATTTTTGTGATATCCATTCGGTAAGTGGATTTTCCATAGACTTTATTCTGAATCTTTAGCACCTCCCACTGTTCGATTTTCTTCATTGATACCTGCGTGCCTGCCTCTTTTTCAGTAGATTGCCACATCCATTTGACATCAGTTCCCCTTCTCTTTATAGTAGATTGCCATCAATGACAATACATTAAAACTTTAAGACTGAGCACTAGCTACCATCTACTAGTCCTGAACACACCACTTTGAAAGATATTCCAACATGGTTGTTGTTGCATTATTTATCATAGAAGCTCTCCACAAAGGTTTTTGTGGAGAGACTTGTAGGTAGAAGTTTTTCTATTTGCACTTGTGATTAACATTGTAATGCTTTGCAAAGGTTTTTGCATAATTTATGGTGTTCTCATCTCTATGTGTGAGTTTTGTAGCTCTAGCTAAAATCTTTGCAGAGATCCAAGCTTGGAAAAGTTCTCCCTCCAAGGCCCTAATCTCTAATCTTGTTTTCTATTTTAGGAGCTAGTATTTTTGTTATTGTTTAGTAGCAAAATCTAATTTTCTTTAATAGATTCATGTTATATTTTTATTATATATTTCATATCTGATTTCTTACCATGTTTTAGGTGGATAGAAATGCTATTTTCAGCCCTCTAATATTCAATTTTTTGATATTTTAAAACCCATATTTTTATTGTAAAATTATTGTATTTTTATACTAACATTTTCTAACTTTATCTTGAGTTTCCTGTCATTTTTCAGCAAGCTTTTCTTGCTGGTTTTTAGGAGGTTTTACAGTTTACAAGGGGAGGTTTTGCCCAAATTGTCCCAGAAATACGTCGACCTTCAACTGGTTTCAAAAGGGTTCAAACCCTTATCTTCTTACTCTATTTTCTAGCTATTTGTAAGCCCCAGGAGAGTCTCCTCGTGGGTGTTCTCTAAAAGCTTTCAAAGTAATTTGTAATCATATTATAATTATGTAGGAAATAGATCACTAGTTGTTCTTTCATTTTCAAGTAGATCTAATATTTCTCCAGTTTTTTTTACCCACCTTCTCCTTTAGGGAGATTGATGTGTGGTTAGTATATTTTATTTAGATTAGTTTACTTTCAAGCATTTCTTTTCCAAACAAAGCATTTAGTTAAACCTTTACTTTGTGTCACCCAGTTTACTATTTTGAAGGAATATACAACCTAAACTGTTAGTGTATTCTCTACCGTTCGTTATCTCCCTTTAGGGAACTCGAATCAAGGGTATGAAAAGCAGAAAGGCTTAGGGGCTTTATGAAATATAATTAGCTCACATTTCTTTCCTGTAAATCTTCAAGTTTCTACAAAGTAAATTTATTCTATTGTCCAGAGATCAAGCACCGACACCTCCCATAAGGGATAAAGCATAGGTTGACTCTGTTGATTGTTTAAATTTTAATTTACTTGCTGCACTTTATTTATTGTAAGTCAATCTGTAATTTATTTGTGTACTTTCCTTTATAAATTGGAAATTAACCAACTTATTTAGCCCCTCCTCCTCTACTCATTCATCACCCTTCGAGGTCTTCTGAGAAACGATGGGTGGTTGAATAAGTTTTAGTAATAGGCATCCACTTCCATATCGTTCTCTTTAACTAAAAATGGGTGACCTTGGAAGCTACAGGGGGTGAGAGACCGTTGGGGGTCTCACGACGTTCGTGTCCTCCTTGATGAGCACCGAGCACTTGGGGTTTGACCTGTGGATCTATGGGTGGACTTGTTTCCACTTTGTTGAGAGCCCAACACTCCCTCTTTGATTTGAAGGATACGAAATTGGGGTAGTCACACCATTAGATCTAAAACTTAATCAAAGACTTCAACTTTAATACAATTTATTAAAACGAACCAAGAGACATTGCAAATCGTCTTACCCACATTTATGTTTCTGTATTTGCTTCAGAGTCCTTTATTTTCAAGGCTTTCATTTTACAACTACATCTTGCAAGAATCTCAATTTCATTTCAGTACCTTGCACTTTCAAGTATAATATCTTTGAAGTATTGTGGCACGCTTGAGTAAAACATTGTTCAATCTTGTAACTTGAAAGCAATCTATCATTTGATATTTGGCATAGTAACTTGTTCATCCAATGTATATCTTGTTTCCTTTTAGGCCCTTATTGTATATTTGTTTAACCATTCTTTATCAATTGTTTATATTGTGTAATTCATTTACATTGTTCATATTGTTAATATTGTAGATCTTGCTTAGCTTAGACAACTGTGGACAATAATTCTTAATTATTTTGGAAGTTTATAACTTGTAATATTTTGACTCCATTTAATCTAGGTACTAATCTTGTAACCTTGTAACCTTAATTAACTAAAATCCCTTTAACTAAATTGTTAATAAACCTTCCTGTAGGGACTACCCCACTTGGCTTTGTTGGGATTTGGCCTAAACGGAGGAGTTGGTAGACTGTGGTGACAATGGTCCTCAACTCTAACTTGCCCCCAAGGACACACAAACCGGGTTGGAGACTTCCCCGTGTCATAAAGTGTGTATTAGGTGGCAACATAAACCATGGGAATCAATGCGCTTACGCTAGTGATAACAGTTCCTCACCTCCATTTCCATAAGATACCTGTAATTGAATGCTACAAACATCCCATAGTAAAAACCTCTCCTCAAGGACAAACTTATACATTTTCATATTTGTATGTTGATATTAAACATAGGAATATTGATGCATATAACAGTTGAAGAGATCCTTCAGTAGCCCTAGGTTGCTTGGAATCTTCCCACAAGCATACTCATAATAATATGTTGCAAGATCCGAGCAACCAAGTCGTTGGAATACAATCTGAAATGTATTGAGAGTAAGATCATCAACAAGGAAAGTATCCTTAGCATTTAAGCAGAGGGGTAATCATAATGCTTCATCTGTCTTCCCTACTCTCTCGAAAATGGAAAGGCCTTTAATCATACTTTAGAATATTGCCACTACTAAGTTTGAAATTCATTCTAAAACAGTTGCAAATTCAAATATGTTCCAAAGCAATAAAAGGTGATTTTTGCTAGTGATTTATGGTCTTCAAATCCTTAAAAAACAAGCATCAAGCAAAACCTTTGCTACCACCCTTAAAATATGAGAGATACTCTATTCAGAAACTAGAATTAGGGATTGGCTACAACGTTGCTTTAATAACAGTTGTTGTAAATAACAAAGCATTGTTTAACAAAGATTAACCTTAAAAATGATTAATATCATTCCTTTGTATGCCCCACTGACATCAATGCCTTCCATATTTCCAGTCCATTGGAAATTGAAAAGACTTCATTGCAACACTCTATTGGAAAAAGTATCTCGATAGCTTGAATTTGCAAAACAAGGCCAATCTGGTAGCAGATCGAGGACAATCAACATAGCTAACCTTATCAATTTGCAAAAGAAGACCAATCTGGTAGCAAATCGAGGACAATCAGCATAGCTAACCTCAGCAGCATAGCTTTTGAAAACTTGACTCACATAGAAGCCAAACCTTGCAACAAGGTATACCATCCTTAGAAGAACCCTTTTTTTTCATTTCTCTTTTTTTCCATTTTTTTTCTCAAACCTTGCATGCCAGCAAGCTGGTTTTCAGATTAGGCTTGTCCAGTTGCGCCTCATACAATTTTTCATGGTTAGATTTAGTTGGATTTATTTTTCCAACTGATGCCTCATAGCATTTGCCTAGAATACAGTAGAAGAAAGGAGCTCAACATACATTTATGCCACAAAGAGTTAAGTCTAAGGAAGGAAGAATGGTCTTGATATACTGCGAACCTTAATAGGGACAACATTAGTCTGAGGGTCTTCGAGGATAAAATAGTGTGGGCGTTTAATGGAACATCTTGTAAAGTTACAACAAAAGACACATACAACTATATTGCACATTCACATTTGGTTGAAGTTGAGGGTTGGTGACAATGACATTTGTGGAAATGGAGGATCCTAAGCAAGCTCAAATGTTTCTCATGGTTGTTTGCAAGAAATAAAATCAATACCTAGGACAACCTTATCAAAAGGGGTTGGGTGGGGCCAAAAAATTGTTTCCTTTGTGTATCAGGTGAAGAGTCTATGGACCATATTTTTGTAGGTTTCTCTTTTGGTCTGGTTGTGCGAAATACTATGGTTGTATCCTTGAACATGAACTTTAGGTGGGATGCTACTACATTGAATGGTAATATGGTTCACTGGATGAATTTTGAATATGAATTCTTATACCTCCCTCTTCTCTGTAATTAGATCATTTGGAGATCTAGAAACATATTGATTTTTGAGGATATACGACCTGATGTTTGAAGGTGTTGTGCTGGTATCATTGATATGTACAAAGACTACCTGGTAGAAAGACATCCCAAAGCTGTTAGAAATATCAGTTCTTCTTTGGAGTACTCTTTTGCAGCAGGTTTCTTCAATGGGGCAGCGACACAAGGAGGTTTCTTATATGTGAGGTAAGCTAAGCCAACAATACTATGTGGGCACAAGCCCTTACAAGTATCCTAAATGAGCCCTGGTAGGTCACACAAGTGAGACATCCACTCTAGAATACTTCGTCATTTTCCAATGATGATAATGTGCACAATAAGGACTCCAAGTCGATGTAGCTATGTGAGGAAAGTCCACACCACTCCATCTCAAGCCTCCACAGAATCCATATGTCCTCCAAAGTAAAGCATTACATTGGGATAGTTACCTCCTGCAAGAACATTATTGAAGTCTTAGGAAACCTCAACCCATCTCCAATCCTATGAATAGGAACCCAAGTTGCTACATACCATTTAAGGCTTGAATCCCTCTTGTCAAGCAGATTTCC
Source organism: Pseudotsuga menziesii (assembly GCA_001517045.1). Taxonomy (NCBI): domain Eukaryota; kingdom Viridiplantae; phylum Streptophyta; class Pinopsida; order Pinales; family Pinaceae; genus Pseudotsuga; species Pseudotsuga menziesii. The sequence continues at coordinate 411,050 of LPNX010169232.1, forward strand.
TATTAGGGAAGAGTTCTTTTAAGGAAGAGTCCATATGGGGTAATAGTTCCTATTGGGGGGAAGTTCCTATAAGGAAATGTTCCTACTGAGCAAAGTTCCTATCAGGGAAAATTTCTTGTCAAGCAGAGTTCCTGTTGGGATGGAGCTCTTATTGGAGCAGAAGTTCTGTTAGGAAGATTTCCTGCCGAGCAGAATTTTTTCTTTGTTGGTTGTAGTTCCTGTCTGGAAAATTATATCACTATATATGTCAACACTTAATTTTCAACCCGAGGATGTAGACTTAGAAATACCAAAACCATATGTGCAGGATTGGAGAAGAGTCTATACAACCTGGTTCTCAAAGTAATGAATAAAAGCTTTATCAAAGAACTTGTCCCAGTTTTCTCTAACTTGTACCAACTCTTAAAATAATTTTCAAATAAATACTTTTCTGGAAATCACTTAGTCTGATTGCTTCATTTATACGCCAAAGAGAAACAAAGCTTTATAATTGTTTCATAACCATTTAATGACAAAAATAATGATTCATTTAAAGCCTTTATTCCATTGCCAATAACTCAATTCCTTCAATATGTTTCGTTCCACTTAATTGCAAACTCAAACTGCCATTTATTCTATAACAACTCTCATTGAATCAACTACTTCTATTTGAAATGTTGTAACTCCTATCTTAACTTGCGCAATGATGAATGCTGGAATAAAACTTCTCAAATAAACTCCTCTCTCTTAATTGAAACTTTCAATTGATCTACTACAGAAACTTATCTTAAAATGAAATTCCAAACGAAACCGAAAGCTATCAAAACTTGAAACGACAATTTTATAAGTTAAAATGCAGATCGAAGGTTCATATCAAGATAGGGGGGCCTTCCTATCACCGACAATGATAAGCATATATGATAATCAGGTGAAATAAAACCAGTAGAAGAAAATATATTAACTTGCAAACAATGATTATCTGGTTCACATCTGTCTGTGTAAATGTAAAGAAAACTAATCTAATCGGTCTTACTGCTATTTATCTTTCCTCTATTCCCCTCTACCTCTCCTTATGAGAACTTGTGCCTTTTTATACATTCAGAATTCGAGATTTTGTCTATATCCAACATGATATAATTGATTGATAATCTATGTTACTGCAAAGGAGGCTCGAAATAGAAAATATTTTCTTGAATTAGTTTCAACAATTTGCGCTTTTGTTGGAGAAGCTAACAGATTTCTTTTGACACGGAGTGTCATGAGATAAGGAAATTTAGTATTGTAATTGTTCGTTGCTCAAAACAGAACCTGCGTTGGCTATATTTGTAGCATCCATATCTTTGAATACCTCCACAAATCCATCAACCCATTTCTTGTTGCATTCATACTGGAATAACATGATAGTATAGGAATATATAACATATAATTATAATTGATAGTTTGCATTAAAAACTCTTCAAAACTTAATTAAAAGCAAAAGAATTTCTAAGGACAAGATCTAGACCATTAATCATTGATTTAGGCTAATGTTTAGATCAAATTCATATACAAAACGAGAGGTATAAGGATAACACAAGGAGAATGAAAGAGGTATAGAGTATGAAAATAGTCAAAATATAGAGCCTGAAATCCCCCCAAACCCAAAGTCTTGCATGTCCTCATGCATGAAATAGTTCCTGTAGAAAAAAAGAAGAAAAATTAAACTCTGTAAGTCATTTGTATTATCCTCTATTTCTTGGCATGTTTTTCAAAGCTTCTCCCTGAGAGATCTATTTTCAATGAGAAGTATACAAGCCTCCTAATACCTTCGATTAAGTCTGGAGAGATGCTTTCTGTTTTCATAATTTACTAGATTGGATTAAGAACGAAACTTATCCACCTGTCCACACATGTCTGATTCCTTAGTCTGATATTGAGCAAGATGATCCTTCAATTTAGTGTTCTCGGTCCTAATAAATTGATCCAACACCTTGGATTCATACAATTCCTCTTTCAATTTTACATTCTCTACCTGCAATTTTAAAATTTTATGAGAATAAATTATCTGGGTTTTACCCAGTCCTATAGAATTCTATGGAGGTGAACTTGGTTGGGAAGAATTTGGAGGCATATCCTCCTTTAGATTTACTAAATATTTTTCAATAGCTGAGGAATATTCTCCCATTTCTTCATCTGTATCTATATAGAGTTTCATTTGAAATCCAAGAGAAGGATTATTAGACCTAGGTTGTTTAGATGGCATACTTCTAGTTATTCTCTTGGATTCGGGATTTAAAGATAACACTTCTCTTGTAATTTTGACCTTCCTCAATGTAGTGTTCCCGGTCTTAATAAATCGATCCAACACCTCACATTCATGCAATTCCTCTTTCAATTTTTCATTATCTGTCTGCAATTTTAAAAATTTTCGAGGAGAAATTATCTGGGGTTTACCCAGTCCTATATAATTCTATAGAGGTGAACTAGGGTGGGAAGAATTTGGAGGCATATTCCCTTTAGATTTACTAAAGCTTCTGCAATAGCCGAGGAATATTCTCCCATTTCTTCATCTGTATCTATACAGAGTTTCATTTGAAATCCAAGAGAGGGATTGTCAGGCCTAGGTTGTTTAGATGTCATACTTCTAGTTATTCTCTTGGACTCAGGCTTTAAAGATAACACTTCTCTTGTAGTTTTGACCTTCCTCTTGTTATCAGTCTAAAAGAGAGAGTCTTCAATTTTGATAGAGACAACAGGATCCATTACCAGACTAGGAAAAATTCTAGCTATGAAACTATCCCAGGTATCTTTACAACCTCTTAATTCAGCCACAATTAACAATTTAACTAGTCCATGATGGAACAAAAATAGTTCAAGGCTTACAATTGACTTCTTTATTTTTTTACACATTTTCTTTAAACTTTTCCAAAGAAAATAAGGAAAGTTCATTTCCTTACCTTGTGCAAAATGTTGTAAGATGTGTATGTGGTAGGTGAAAGTCATATTGTACCACCCTTCACATGTCAGGTATCGTTGGAGAACAATAACTAGTTTCTTCCATTCATCCTTAAGCCAAGTCCTTGGAACTCCTTTAGACCGATCTGCATCATGATACTTTTTCTTCCAAAACCAATTACGCTTGGCAATTTCTACTTCTTAAACCATTTTTCGCTAGTTTGAGGAAATCCTGTAGCTTTAGCAATGGTATTCTCTGTAACCTCCATCATGATGTCCCTAAATCGGGTGACCCTACGATCAAACCCTTGGGAAAATGAAAGTGAGATACTACTATCATTCCCATGAAATTTTCTAAAGAACCTATTCCGTCCTTGATTGCGAAACATTTCTTGGCAAGCATTGTACTCTGGTGTTTCCTCTAAATCCTAAATTGAACCTAGTTCATAATGACTAGCTACCATTTTGGATAACAAATACAATCAAGAATCGATTAGGCATAATTGGGAATTGAAAAAGGGACGAAACAATATATTGATAGAGCTTGTTTTGAATCCTTACCGTGATTTGAAATACGATAGGTAAGAATGATGGAAAATGATATAAGGATGTCATCAATGGAGTTGGATAATGATGTTATGGTGAAGATATAGATAATCTAGTACGATGATAAAATCTTGACTTGTATAGAAGTAATCATGATGGGATAAGGATTTGACAAGAAAAAAATGATTTCAAATTTTGATGTTATGCTTGTTTCAGATTTTTCTCCCTAACTTAACTCACTTATATTATAACTTACCCATTAATGATGTTATTCCTTTGTCTGTGAGAGAAATACAGGAACCAAATAAGTCTAAGACCATCAAGATGCTACATTATTCCTGAACTGAAGAAGTTCCATGAAAATTTAAATCAAGTGTTGATATTGCTACCTCATACATCTGGTGATTCTATTCTCTCAATTCTTTAAAAGTGCAGGAATAGGATCATCTAATGTAGGCTTGTTGACTATTAACCTCCCAATACTCGTATTTATTGTAGGTGCTAGAAGAAATGACAATTGCGTAATATCCAAGTAAATATGAAGAAAAATGCTATCCAAAAATGTTCTTTAAATTCAAGAAACATTCCCTTCATAATATTTGTATGGCACCAATTATGCTAATTTGGTACTGATATGGAATTGATCTGGTGCTAGTATGATCTTTTTGTCTTACTTTTGGGATGAAAAGGACAATATCTCCTTTAATGGATCAAATCTAAAGACCTGATTTGTAAGTAATTTATCAACAAATGCAAGATTCTTTACCCAAATAATATGCAGAGAAACCATCTACAGACATTCCTACACCTCTTGTACCGGATTTTAGAAATATGTTTACCAATGATAGGGTGTAGGAAATGACATTAACATAACAATATTTCTGTTGGATTATGAAAAACTTGGCATCCCATTAAAGAATATATTTCAAATCCTTTCAGTGATTCGAAATGTGAAGTAGGAAACAATGGTATAGTAGGGCACAAAGCACAAAAATAGAGGAGTGATCATGACATGTCTTTGGAAATAAGGAACAACCAAGGCGAGGAATATTTAGATAGGATTAAAATGATTTAGATACAAGATTATACTTGTCCATATATTTTCTACTCATGTTTAATCAAATTGAGAGTTTTTAAAAATGCATAACTTAGTCCCATGCTTATGTGTACCAATCGTGCTGATGAATGATGTGAGCACTTCTCAGAAAGATTGTTTCAAGAAAATAATATTACAGCTAGAGCCCCTTTTATGAAGAAGTCTATCCACCCATTGCATGAACCTGCCTACCCATCCATCGTGAATCAGACATATGAGATTGATCTATGCAGAAAGTGTTCCTATGAAGTCTTTTTTTTAAATAAAATTTGTTGATGAAGTTCAAGCTCCCAATCTGAGACAGGATCATTGGTACATGAATAATAGTGTAGAAAGCATAAGTGGACAATGTTGAACATTTGCTTCTCTGTGAATGCTTGACCTAAACCCCTGGATTAAAAGGTAGAAGAATAGTGACCTCCCACTAGCTGACTTATTAATTGCTAACAATCATGTTTAAAATAAAAATCGTTGCATTATTTATAGACTAACTACCTACAACATTTTATTCCTACATATTGGAAGAAAACTTTCCTTCAAGTATAGACTTATTTTCAGAGCATCCATTCATATAGAACACTAAAATATAAACTCATATCCAAATAAAAAAATTGTACCTGAACCACTTGATGGATATGAGGAACCAACAAAGTGCTTGTATCCAACACCAAGAAGAGTTGAAGGAGGAAAATTTCTCATGGTCTGACAATAGATTGCAACCATTCTGCAATGTAATTTTTCATTCCTCGATACTTTTGTCCATTAATACTATCATGTTTCATACCTATCTCTATCATACCCTATAGATCTTCATAAATCTTACCTTTACATTCTTGACTATACACAGGAGCTAAACATGCAAGGAACTCTTCAATCCCAGGTTCAAATGCATGTTCTTGATTTGACGGAGTTTCTGTTTGGAACGAATACTTAAGGAAGGTAGAAATATCGATTGATTTTTCTTCCATTTCCTGAGTTGTATATATCTCTTCGAGAATATGAGAAAGTTCTCGGAGTAATATCTTCCTTCTTTCAAAAATTCTTGAATTCATTCGAGTGCTTCTTGCTGAATTTTTATGATTTTTAGTGTAGGGGGAGGGGTTGTACTATATTGAAAACTTTGCAAATCACATGGTCAATCAAAAAATAAATCATTGTACTAAATATGCAAACTTCACACCAATGAATTCACACAACTACAAAGATGAATCAACCCACCATCTCCAAAGAAAAAGTATAATGCTGAAACAAAATCACACTTGCTTGAAATGAAATACCACACTACAAAAAGGTACACTTGCATGGGACATAATCTGACACTACTGAAATGAAAATTATACTTCCACCAAATGAATTACACCCCTCGAAGTTGAATTCTCACAACTGCTAAACTAATCTTGGACGCAAGTCTTCAAATTGCAGTTCTCCATAAATGAAATTTGCATTCAAATTGTAAATTCTAAACCAATTACTTCTTGTTCTCCCAACAAACTGAAAACAAATTCTTCAAACCAACAGGAAAAGGCTTTGGAGGATCACGCTAAAGTAGATGCACGGGTTCTACCTCTAGTCTTACCATTCCTCCTCCCCGCAGCCTCCGACAGAAACAACACATGATCTATTCTCCAATCCTTTTTAGCACCTCCTCAGAAATGACGCAGTAAAAGTTAGGCAAATTATATCAATATATATATCAACACTTAATTGTCAACCCGAGGAGGTAGACTTAGAGATAGCAATGCCATATGTGTAGGATTGGAGAAGAGTCTATACAACCTACTTCTCAAAGTTATGAATAAAATCTTTATCAAAGAACTTGTCCCAACTTGCTCTAACTTGTACCAACTCTTAAACTAAGTTTAAAATAAATACTTTTATGGAAATCACTCAGCTTGAATGCTTCATTTATACACCAAAGAGAACAATAGATTTATAATTGTTCTATAACCATTTAATGACAAAAATAATGATTCATTTAAAGCCTTTATTCCATTGCCAATAACTCAATTCCTCCAATATGTTTTGTTCCACTTAATTGCAAACCCAAACTGCCATTTATTCTACAACAACTTTCACTGAATCAACTACTTCTATTTGAAATGTTTTAACTCCTATCTTAACTTTCACAATGATGAATGTTGGAATAAAACTTCTCAAATAAACTCCTCTATTTTAATTGAATCTTTCAATTGATCTATTACACAAACTTATCTTCAAATGAAATGCCAAACAAAACTGAAAGCTATCAAAACTTGAAACGACAATTTCTAAAAATTAAAATGTTGATCAAAGGTTCATATCAAGATAGGGGGTCTTTCCCATAATCGACAATGATAATCATATATGATCATTAGGTGAAATAAAACCAGTAGAAAAATATATATTAACTTGCAAAAAATGATTCTCTGGTTCACATCTATCTACGAAAATGTAAATAAAACTAATCTAATCACTCTTGTTGTTATATATATTTCTATATCTACCTCTCCATATGAGAACTTGTGCCTTTTTATACATTTAGAATTTGAGCTTCTGTCTATATCAAACATGATATAATTTATTACATAATCTATGTTTCCGTCAAAGCAGGCTCGAAATAGAAAATATTATCTTGAATTAGTTTCAACAATATGCACTTTTGTTGGAGAAGATGACATATTTCTTTGACTGCCTCAATCTCATGACATTAAGTGTCATGAGATAAGGCAATTTAGTATTGTAAATGTTTGTTTCTCAAAACAAAACATGCACTAGCTATTCTTCATAGCATCCATATCTTTGAATACCTACACAAATCCATCAAACCATTTCTTGTTACATTCATATAGGAATAACACGTTAGTATTGAAATATATAGCATATAATTATAATTGATATTTTGCATTAAAAACTCTTCAAAGCTTAATTAAAAGCAAAAGAATTTCTAAGGACAAGTTCCAAGACCATTAATCATTAATTTAGGCTAATGTTTAGGTCAAAGTCATATACAAAACAAGAGGTATAAGTATAACACAAGGATAATGAAAGAGGTATAGAGTGTGAAAATAGTCAAAATCTTGACAGTCCCTATAAGGAAAATTTATATTCAATAGATTTCATATTGGGAAGATTTTCTATCGGGGCAGAGTTCTTGTCAGGTAGAGTTCCAGTCAAGGTAGAGTTCCTGTCAGGTAGAGTTCTAGTCAGGGCAGAGTTCCTATCGGGGCAGAGTTCCAGTTGGGAAAAGAGGTGGAGTTCCTATTGGGAAAATGTTCATAGTTCTTGTTTAGCAAAGAAGAAAATTTCCCATCGAGAAAAGTTCCAGTCAAGTAGAGAGGCATAGTTCTTGTTATGAAAAGTTCCAGTTGGGCCTCACGAGGATTTCTTATCGAGGAAGAGTTCTTGATGTCAAGTAAAGTCCATATTAAGGCAAAGTTCCTATCAGGGAAAAATTCCTATTACGTAGAATTCATATTGGGGTGAAGTTCCCGTTGGAGCCAATATGAAGATAAGATTTGAGAAATAGAGAAGCATAACCTTCGAGAACTTGGGAAATTGTTTAGATGGAAACAAGTTTGGTTGGGTGTGTGAAGTAAGGTGTATTCTTGAAACTCTAAAAATATGTATTTCCAAGTGGGAACTGAGAGTTGCCAAAGAATATTATAACTATAGACATTTCCTATGAGATATAGATAAACATAGATGTGAACTATTCATGTTTCCTTTATAGACTTGATATTTCCTTGGGTGCATGACATGGACATGTAGACTCAAGGGAGTTGAGCCTCCCATTAGTCAATAGGAATTACCTTTGATGGACTTAACCAGGTTGACTTGGGTGCATTCATTGAACATGCTTGTAATGAACACACTTCTAATGGGAAGACTTATAGGAAAACATATTATGGGCACACATTCAACATACAAATATGTGACGAGACGTGCAATATATGCACTTTTGATGGGTGCACTTTTGGGAAAACATGCGCCGAGCATACTTGAATATGTATATGGTTGATGGAGGAAAGATACTTGAAGATGTAGATGGTTTTTTTAATTTATTTCTATTCTTTCTTTTTAGTTTTTTAATTTCTTTCTACTCCTATTTTTTGCAATGTGTAAATTTACAATAAATTTGTAAATTTTTCAGATTCTCTTCGTAATTTGTACAGTCTGATACAACCTGGACAATAAATTTCACAAAGTCTCCTATGAATATCCATTTTTGGGGGGGGCGGGCTCTGTCTGGATGGACGTTTATTTGATGGCAAAAATTGAGTTGTTGAAGTGTAACTGTAACTCAGAGTTGCCAGCTGCATCCGGAATTGGGGTTTCAATAATTATCAGTGGTATCTAAAATGAAAATGGAGTTACTTTGGGAAAGAACAAGTTAATGTTTGCCTGAGCTCGGAAAGACTAATGTAGGATTAGTTTCTTCTCTAAATATTTGCTGGAGCAGTGCTATTTGTGATGGGTTTGCAGCCTTTCCAAATCAATTTCAATTACAATTTATTAGGCTTCCTCATACGTCTCTCTTCAATCTCAAGTTTCAGTCTGCAGTTCATAGTGGCTTTCACTTCTAGAGTCTCAGAGAATGATTTGGAGATTGAATGGCAATTTAAGAACTGTGAAATTTGAAAATATGTATATTTGGGATTAGTTGGATATATTAGACTGCAAACGTTTATACATACAATCTTATTAAAAATAGAGTTTGGCTATCTTGGGCATCTCACATGGCTACATTCCTATATTCTTCTTGGGCTAATGCATTGTGATGGTGATCAGGCTTGTTTATATTTAAGGTTTCGCTGGATCATTAGATAAATCTTGGCGGTAACCACTGTTGCAAATCTTATGAAAAATGTGCATATTTCATAATGGATAATGGTGATATTGTTTCATGCAGATCAAGAGACTAAATATATATAGCACCTGCAGAGATGTATAATGAAAAGTGGTTAAATTTCAAGGGTGTTTTTTCTTATTTCCCTTGGATGTGCGTTATTCCTGTTTATGAATATGGAGAGTTAAAGGTATCGATATTTGGACTTGTTGAAGATGGCAGATTGCAGGTGAAAATAAATGGTTGGATTATTTGTAGTTCCTGTACTAATTCTCAGTGTTTACAAGTTGGTCCTTTATAATTTGCATCTTGTTGAGATTGTTGCCTGGAACACCTAGATTGATCCAAATAGTTCCTTCCTTTTCTGCAGGAGCTTGAACATGCCTCCTCTTACGTGTTATTCTATAGATTGCGCACTGCACATGTATAAGAGTTCCTTGAAAAGTATCGGAGATGCTTATTTTAAGAAGTGCTTGGATCTCATGAAGAGTAATCCAAAGCATTTCCCCCTCGGCCTTAAAACAATGATTACTTCGTGAAACCAAAATACAAATAGAGGGTCAAGCAAAGGAAAATGTAGATGATGATAAAGGAAGATGTAGATGATGATATGTTTTCAAAAACCAGTAGGAATTTTAGTGGAATGGCTGTTCACACCTGAGTATGGAGCTTTGCTTTGCATTTTTTTTACCTGTATAGGCTTTATATTTTTTGGTAATGCTAGCAGATTACCATTAATGATAATTAGTTTCTATCATGTAGTGCGGAAATATCAATTTTCTACATCTCAAAATCCTTGAAACTTCCTCCATTTTAATTTTTAAAATTCAATGAACACATACTTTGTGATCTTTTATTTTCTGCTCTTTAATATCTATCATTCTATGCATTGCCTGTGATCTGACTTTATCCTCCTAAAACTCGATATAACATACTTGTGATATGACTTTATGCTACTAAAACTTGATATAACATAGTCTTAGATGGTTGATTCTAAGCCAAAACCCTATCTCTTTTGAGTTTGCAATTTCTTATTATAATTAATATTATGCAGGGACATTAACTGATAATCTGGGTCATTTTTCTTACATCCATGGAGTTTATTTGCACAGAATGACAAGGTAATAAATAATGGGATACAGAGTTTGAAAAATAGGTGTTAACTGGTTAATGGACATTTGATACGCAGTGTCACACCCCCTCTACTACTAAAATTTAATTATCGTGCTATTCATACAACTATATAAGGGTGAACCAACAATTTTTAAGTTTGATGATCCTAGAGAGAAGTCTGGCATGGATTATTTTAATAGTTGTGGGTTTTCTCTCCATCAAGTTTTTTCCTAATTTGAAACTATTGATGGTTAGTTCGTCTAGAATTGGTTCTCTAACCTCTGAATAAAGGCTCGGTAGGAGGTTGCTTTGAGACAACATCATTTATCAATTGAGTCAACCTTTCCATTATGAATTCTCATGTGCTACTTCTTTAAAATAAAATTGAAAGCTTGTTTTTGTTATGGGTAGGATAGATGAGATTGTTTGACCTCTATTTAGAAAGATACATGTTGCTGCTATGGTTGTAATATTTTTTCTGGTAAGCTTTACATGGATCTTATCCTCTAGTTATTTTGTCTAGGGCTTACAATAATGCCACAAAATATAAATTTAGATCCCTATTCCAATACATGGGCTTAGAATATTGTTATAAAATATAAATTTTAAGCCCTATTCCAATAGTTATTTGAAAATGATCCCCCTTTTTGGATAGTGAACATTATTCCTTTTTATCGTCCCTTGAAAGTATTTGGCTTAAAATATTTGGTAAGAAATGCACTTAATCCTCTGTAAATATCATCAAATGCAAGTTGTAACATGACATCAACAAAATCTATGACTTTCAAATTGTTCATTTTAGCGACTTCAATATTGTAAATTTTTTTACATATGGGTGTAGTGGTCTACTTGAGGAGGCTTGTTTATCCCTAATGTGTGGGTTTTGGCTTATCAACAGTAAGCTGGAAAAATACTGCATGATAAAAACTCAAGGAATACGGAAATACGACTCATCCTATCTCAATTTGGGTACATATATGCACATGCATAGATAAACATTATGTTATTTGACTTTCAATGCTATGGATTTTTTTTGTCAATTTGCAGAGTGCATTTTATTGTGTGTTTGCATTTACTATGTCAAGTTGTTTAAATGCTTGACATGTGAGTATTTTCAATCAATTCTCAAAGCGCATCAAGAGGGAAGTGCAAAGGTTCACATAATTTAAGCATTTTCCTATTGCAAAAGAGAAGTTTTGGAATATTAAATATAGTTTATGCAATATTATAGACACACTTAGTGCAATAATAATTTAATGATAAGATTCCATGTGCACTTTGTGTTGATAAGACAATTTAATGTAGTCATAAACTTGAATCCTCTGCAAGGAAAGCCTGGGAAACTCTAATAATAAAATAGTTAACAATAAAATGTATGTACTGTGTTTGTCTAGCATATCAAGTTCATAAAAAGAGAAACATGGGATTTTTAGGTAAAATACCATTGTACACTATAGGTGAACATGATAAAATAAAATTTTGAGATGATAAAATAGTTATTTTGATATATTTTGAAATGAGCAAACAATCAATTGTAGCCATTTGGAAAAGTTGTCACCATAAAATTTTCCTTGTTTTTTAATTCTGATTTCTATATTCATGACTTTAAAGCACTTCTTCCAAGTGTGGTGAAATTTACGCACTTTCAATTTATGTTTCTTTTTTAGGAACTTATTAAACCCTGATGTACAGTTCCATAGGATACAATGATTTAGTATAGTGACCTACATAGAATTTTCTTACACAATGCAAAGCATGCATTGATTGTTTTATGCTCAGAAGAATGCATCCTATTGTAATCACCTTTGTACTCCTTAACTTCTCTTTGCAAAGTGTACATTGTGGTGTTCATGCTCATTAGAGGACATCATATTGAATTATCTCTATAGTTCATTTTTCCCTTCATGGGGATCGAGGAAATAAAGAAGACAACTTATCTCTTATCTCTTTCAGTAGTGGATTTCTAGTTCCATCATTACTTGACATGTTCTTGACAAGTCTTTTGTTTATGTACTCATTTTATGCCTCCGCATCTTTTTTTCTTCGAACTAGTATTTTAGAATTTTGTAGCTTTGTCCTTATATCATAGATCTTTTCCTATTGTTGTTAGTGTAGCTATGGTTGTTTCTTGTGCACTCCCACTTTGTATTACACCGATTATACTATTTTAGTCCCATCGACCCACTTTTGGGGTCATTCATTGATCATTAGTAAAATTATCTAGATCATATTATCGACATGTTAAATATTCTTTATGCATGGTTGCCAACTATTTTGGATCAGTTTCTAGTGAAAACTAATAGCTTCACAATCTCATTCTCTGTTAGTTTGGTCCTTGAACAAAATTATAAACTTATAGTCACGTTTAGCTTTGTACTTGTTTCTACTGCAATCTAGGACTACAAAATTCAATTGAAGAGCTTGAAGAAAAGACAAGCAAGTTTAAAGGAATGAATGAGGACCTTTAAACCATGTAATTCACTTTGTATATCGTCCCAACTATGAAAAAATAGGGATTATAATTTTGTATTAAATCTTTTTTTAATAAGTTGAGACATGTTTACATCAAGGAACAAACATGCTATAAAACAAGGCCTTGATTTTGGAAGAGATAGCACCCTGGTGCATGCAGAATGAAGAAGGAAACATGTCATTTATATAAACATGTTGATGTCATTTGAATCATGAGGTGGAGTTCCAAGGAAAATTAGATCAGAAATTAGTGTCTCTAAGTCAAGTCGTGAGGGTGTGCACTTTAAGGACAAACTATAATCATTGTCTGGATATGTCCATAAGAATTTAAGTTCTTTGAGCACTTGTTTCTAAATAACTACATGATGGATATATCGTGTTTCATATATTAATAAGGGATTTACTATTTTCTATAATATTTTTGTAGGTTTCTATGAGGATGACAAGAAGTTGAGACTTTCATCTTCTTGTAGTTTTCTAGGTTTCTATGGGGGATTTACAAGAATTTGCCAGAGATGCTTGAATTTGATTCACATTTATCAGCAATTTTATGCTAGTCTAGCATTTTCCTAGTGTAATATTTAAGGCATAAGTTGAGGAAGGGAAAACACAGAATTTTTTATTTGTATTCTCCCCAATATATTACTAATGTATATGAATGGAAACATGTTGTGATTACATATGTTGAATCCATACCCTTTCTTCTTTGATTGCATGGACCTACTAGTTTTCAATATTTTTATTTTCTTAGATAAAATTATTTTTCTAGGTAAAAAAATGGAACATGAAAACTGGTTCAAGATGAGGCTTACCACCGATACTCTGAGTTCATACATGTTGAAGATGAAGCTTACCACTGCTACTCTGAGTTTATACATATACATTCAAAGGAAAAAACATAAGTGTTATACAATGGAAATGTAAATGAGCTTCATTTAACCAAGTGCCGAGCACTAACCACCAGCTATTAAGATGTTGACTCTTCTATACTCTTTATAAAACAGTGTGACCATGTCACGTCCCCTCCCGCCCGAGAGGACGTGACCTACGTGCTTTTTCTATCATTTAGACAGGGAAACTAGGCCCCATGAACATTGATATAATAAAAATTTCATTGAACATAAACATATACAGATGCATAATGCAATCTACGGTGGAAGCAAAAAAAAATTCATGCAATACATTCCACATGTTCATATAATTTATTAAAACAATTATAGTCGCAGATATTTAAACACAAGAAACACTTATCTTGAGGAGAAGCTTGTCCTGCAACCAACTATTTTGTTGCAATGTTCCACCCAGCTATAGGCCAGTGTGCTCATCAATCTCTCTCTCAACACCACTACCACCCCCGATATGGGCATGATTCCCCCAAGGAATAAGGGAACACTAACAGGATCACACATATCCATGATATATCACAATTCATCCTAGCCAAAACTACATTTGGGTTTATCAGGTTGCCAAGGAGGTGCGAATCTTGAACTGCTAAGATAGTGATCTCAACCATTGAGCTTTGGATACCTATGCCATATCGGACTTGGATCCTAAAACATATACACACCCAACATAAGGAAGTATCCCCTTCTCTGCTACATAGTCCCTCAATATATGGCTTCCATTCTAGTGCTATTCAGGGTGTGTGCAAAGAAGAAAACCAACCCCTCTAGATCTGTCTGTGAGGTTTCTTCCCACACTAGGTTTATCAAGCTAGTTCAGACCAAATTCCACCCCAAACCAGTTCAGACCAAAAAAAAAAATGCATACACAACAAAATACAACTTTTGGGACTGATGAAAAACATCATGGGAGCCTAAAATGGAAATGACAATTGGGGAAAAACGACCCAACATGAGTAATTCATTCTAGAAACATTCTATGGCTTCATGTGGGCAAAAAATAGATCCCTTAGTCCCTAAATTCGTGGATCTATCCCCCATTGTCTGTGTAACACTGAAAACACGAAATTCCCAACCATGGGAATGTGAAAACAACATAAAAATACTCAGGAGAGATCCCAACCACCGTACATTAACAAAACCACTTCCTAGCCATGGGAAAAAATGAAGAACACTGCAAAAACATGAATGGAGAATGCCCCAGGAGCTCCAAAAACATGAGGAAGAGAAAAACGTGGATGCATGGTAGAATGGGCATACATTTTTGGGTTTTTACTTGCCCAGGAAGTCAAAACATGTTTTTCCAAAATGGTTGCTCTACCCAATTCAATTTTTTCCCATACTCTTCCCATTCCCATGCAATAACTACCTCAACCAATTTTTGGCAAAAATAAATGGTTGGGGAAAAATACAAGAAATGGGTAGTTGACAGTTTTGATGGGTTCTCCCTTTGACATTTGGCTTTTCCTTATTGGCTCAAAGGTTTGAATCCCCCCCCTCCTTATCCTTAGGAAATCATGCCCCCATATCTTTAATGTTGCATTGACATAGCTCGTTGTGGGTATTTGAATTAAATTGCATATTTACTTGATGTCCAAAATTATAACATTCCTGGGTAGCACAATATACCATCGGGATCGATTTTTAATCGTCGAAATAGTAAAACACTAAATCGATGGTGGGGATTTTTCCTTTAGCTCCTCACCATGATTAATTACAATATATACATCATTTACATTTTTAATGCAAATGGGGTAAAAAATGGGGTGTTACAAACCACCCATCTTGGCTTGACAACCATAACAACCTCCACTGATTAATGGCTCTCTTGTGAGGGCACACTAGTTTGTGAGAGGAAGATATGGAAAAGTAAAGGTATACAATGAAAGGGGAAATCATTATTATTATTAATAAACAAAAATATTATAAAGACTTCTTACATTCTTGTAATATACATGTTGGTAGTAAAATTAGAACATTCAATGCCCCACGGTCAAATTGTACTGGAAATTAGAAGCCAGACATTATGAATTTTGGAAATTATGTCTCTACTCTCATGTGACATTAATCTAGATGTGAATTTTAATTCTTACTAGTTGCAACATGTTTTCTTCTCAAAGTTCAGAGTGGAGTAATGAATCGTGGACAAAGATGGAAAGTTGGAGTTATTGTCTACACTAATGGAGTTAGATAAGATAACCATCGCTCATTTTTATGTCCAAGGATCCATGAGATTTTCTTCTTAAATATAAGTTACATGTGGAATATGACTTGGGAAGGTTAATGCAGAGTAATTTCCAAGTAGAAGATGATGTTACCTTGGCTTGTGGATTACAAAGATTATGTCATGAGTCACTTAGCCCATTGTCACTTACCTCTACCAACATGTTTGGGTTAATTGCTAATTATTATCCTTGGAGATAAAGACATGTAAATAAAAGGAAATAGAGAGAAAGTAATAGAGGTAGTCACTTGTTTGAACGAATCTATCATACCATCTTCAATAATTGGTTCATTCTAATGTCTTCATTCTTTAATTTTCTTTCAATATTAAGAAGAGCCACTCCTCATATGGATTGTTTTCTTCTTGGTGTATATTTTCATGTCTCGTCATTCATATTGGATTGTACTCTAGTTTTTGAACTAGCTGGTAGTTGGAATAGGTAGTCTGTAGTTGCAATTGTAACTACATTACTTTTCAAGCCTATGATTTTCATTTTATGAAAGAAACCCAAGGCCATATCCCAATGGCTATTTTGGTTATAACTTGTGATCATGGCATTCCATGAGTTGACATTATCTTATTCCTACCAATTCCATTTCACAAAATTTCTGAAGGGCGTTCTGACAATGACCATTCTAGCATAACTTGTAATAATAGCAGCCCATGAGATAACACTAGACTTTATCTCTGATAGTTACATTTGATAGAATATCTCTTTGAGCTCCTCAAGATTCCCACTTCTTATCTCCTTAAAAACTTGCGTAAAGTCAGATAGGATTCCCTAGTTATCAAAATTAAATGTGAACATATGGGAGCTTTCTAGTAGATGGAAAAAGAAATCCATGATACATCATGCCCTTATGAATATGGGCTTTAAGATTGGGATTCAAAGCGTGAATGACATATGGAAACTTTATAGTGTTAGAAAAAAATCATTTCTGGCAGTAATGTAGTTAACAGTGAGTGGTAAAAATGGAAGACAACAAAGGTCATGAGGTCATGCCTATAAATATATATAGATTCACCCCATAATCTCAAGGATTTCCAAAAAGGTTGTGATGCCCTGCCCAATAGGCCACAGTCCTATTTGTGACATTAAGGAAGTCTTACAACATCAATAATGACAGTGTATGGAAAAGTAAAATGTTATTTTTAGTCTCTTACATTCATACACAAGATTAGTAGTTATAACATCCAGATAGAAGTACTCCGAAATGAAAAGTGGAAGTAGTTTAACTATCTAACTCTATTTCTACCGTGATTTTGGAGAGATTCCAGAAGTTTTTGTAGAGCAAGGGAAAAATAAACTTTCTCTAAGCCCGAAATAGTTGATGTTGTATGCTAATTGGAAGAGATCATAATATTTTTGAACCACTAAACTTTGGAAAATAACATTCTTGGCCTACAACATCAAGGCCTAATATATAGTTTCATGGGGGTATGGATTTCTTAGTAGATCATTGTGAATTGGAGTAGTTGGGGTAAATGTGAAAAGTGAGGTTCATTTGTAGTGTTTATCAATCCAATAAGATTGAGAAATAATTTATGAACAAGGTCCATAGTTTGTGGGAAAAATATTGTTCATGACATATGATGAGCTCATTTATTACACTAAAAAGAGAAACAAAAGAGATAATGCATTTACTTATCGATCTGTAGTTCGAGAGAAACTTGCGAGATGTCGTGCACTATATGTGTAGGATCCAGGTTCATTATTTACAATTGGTTTTTTACATGCTTCTATGAAAGGAAATTGCATCACACACTTCATAAATTAAAGACATGCCTAGATATATTTGTAAAGTGAGTGTGGGAATGTTATTTATAATCCTCTCCTCACTTAATTTGAACATAAGACAAGAGGGATTATACATTATGCACTTAATCTACCCAACTAGGGCTCTTTGGAAGTGATGCGCACCTCTTGAGGAAGATGATTTTCTAGGTTTGGATGGAAAGTTCTTGAAGTTTCTTTGGTTCTATGTTCTTGATAAAGGTGATGCTTTGATTTTTTGGTTAAGAACTTACACAATGAGGTATCTAGTGTTTCGTATTAATGTCTCTTTGTTAAATGTTGATGAATTATGCATGTTTATGGATTGAATGGTAACCAAATGAGCTGCATTATGTCTTGGTTGGGTCATTTTTCAACCTTTAGTCACCTTGGTTCACAGAAGTACATCACTTGTATGATTCCTTCTAAAGTTAGAGCTTTAGGTCTTTAGTTTTGTTGCCAAACCTAGGATAGGATTCTCAAAAGGAAGCTTGGTCACCTCCTTAGATTCCCTAGGGTTAGGGTAGAACCTAAATCCCTTTCCCTGAAACCTTCTTTCCATTTAAAACCTAGCAACTAGGGTAAGTTATGTTGCATGCACATCTTATATTAGGGTTATCTAAGGTTAGTGTTCACTCCTAAAAACTAAAACACTCATATTTTTAGAGGATCATCCTCACCTTAAAACCCCCTACCTTCACTTTTGAGGTCACTCCAGACCTCGTCCAGCCTTTACATATGCTTGGTCCTCCATTTTAGGGCCTATCCAAGGCCTTTCAGCCAAGGGACAACCCTTTCAGTGGTTGTAACAACCTTTTAGGGTTTCCTTTGGCTATCATTTTTCAATACTTTCAATTCATTACAGTCTATCCCAATCTTGGATAGCTCCAATACCTACAAAATTATACCAATAAGAAGGGTTAAAGGGTTCATAATTGTTGACTTCAATCATTGCTCATAATCAGTGACTACTTGCAAGTAAAAGGGTGTATATGAGACTATGCATAAGTCCTTGAAATATTGGTGTTGTCGTCTAATTTACATTGAAATTTGGCTTAGAATTTGGATTGTTCATTGTTATAAGTGTTTGATACATGACACCCTGAAAAATATTGTTTGCCACACACACCATATTTTACTTATTATTCCTTTTGTCACTGCTATACCTTTTGCAGACTGTCCAATACAGTTAACTTCTAGTAATTCACATTTTTTGCAAGGTTGCATGAAGGCTTGTCTGGTGGACATTAAAATTTGTTAAATGCATGGATGTATTACATACTTTGAGTGCATGAATTTGTTAAAATAGGAACAATGAATACATGCACTTATTAATTGTTTTAACTTTGCTATATTGTTGTTGATGATGATGATGATGATGATGGTTAACGTCCCCTGAGACCAAACTTTGGTCTATCGGACCTAAAGAAGAGAATTAATTAGTTTTCTTTAAAGTTATATTTCTATGCTCAAAGAGCTTGGAAAGAAGCGTCCCGAGCTGACTATAATTTTGAGAGGCTAAAAGTCTAGGAAAGTCGGAATTGCCACAAAGATTATGAAACTGGGATCTAATGTGGGTGTACGTAGGGCACTCTAAGAGGAAGTGATTTTCATCTTCAATGTTCTTACTCTCACAAAGGTGGCAGATCCTTTCTACCCAAGGTGTTTTAGGGACTGTCCAATGACCAGTTTCACTATGGAGCTCATGCGAGTTCGTTCTTATCTTAGCTATGTTCATTTTTTTCTTAGTACTGATCAAAACAGAGAGATACTTCTGATCTTCTAGAGTAGGGTTGATGACCTCATTATAGTATCTTAATTTTCTTTTAGCCTCGAGATCTTTCTCACACCACAAATTTTCTTTAAACTTAGAAGAAATAATATTTTTAATGTTATTAATATTTTGCAAAGCAACATTTTCATCGATCTCCCAGTGATTTAACCAAGACCTGGTATCTTTATACCACCCACGCTTGAGCCTTAAGTGGTTTTGGCTGGAGTTTAAAGCTATCTTAGGGAGTCTATGGTCTCCCATGTTATTGATTTTGTTCTTGTATAACAGGAATCTAGTCATAGCTAGGCTCTCGATGGGGGAAAGACCCACTTCTATAAGGAGAATAGGATAGGGTGTATTGTTTTTTATTTTGAGGTTATAAGTTATAAAACGCTTCTGGTAAGTAAGTTGTTGCGTGTATGCCTATATCTAAATGAATTATATTTTGTGAATAACATGGGCATGATCTAAAGGCGGAATTGGTTTCTTGCTTGTCACAAGTGGATGTATTAACGAATGAAATTGATATACCAATTTGTGTTTATAAGATTTATGTTTATAGTATTTCTTCTTCATTCCTTAAATTGACTCCATAAAGGCACGAGTCACTAACCCTTTAAAAATAAGACATAATTTGGTGTCTAAGTGCCCTTATAGACTTGCACTTAGGGCTCTTCCCTAGAACCTAAAACCCTTGTCCCAAAACCTTCTTTCTCCTTAAAACCTAGCGTATAGGGTAAGTTAGGTTGCATGTGCATGTTAGATTAGGGTTAGTTGGGGCTATTTTAGATTTCATTTCCACTCCTAAAAACTAAATCAGTCCCCTTTTCCCTCCTCCTTACCCTTTCCTTCCCTTCCTATCTTCTCTTCACCACCTCAACCACTCCCTTTTCATCCTTGACCTGTTGGTTTATAGGTTCGACCTCACCTTACAACCGTCTCCCTTCACTTTTGAGGTCATTCTAAACCTTGACCAACCTTTACATAGGCTTGGTCCTCCATTTCAAGGCCTTCCAACCAAGAGACAGTGCTTTCAGTGGTTGTAACAACCTTTTAGGGATGCCTTTGGATGTCCTTTTTCAAGACTGTCAATTCATTACAGTCTATCCTAAGCTTTGACAACCCCAATACCTGGAAAATTACACCAATAAGAAGAGTTAAATGGTTCATAATTGTTGACTTCAATCATTGATCATAATCAATGATTACTTGCAATTGATAATCAGAATGTGAATAATTCCTTGAAACACTGGTGTTGAGATCTAATTGGCATTGAAATATGACTTAGAAGTTGGATTCTTCATTGTTATAAGTGTTTGATACATGACACCCTAAAAATATTGTTTGTCGCACACGCCATATATATAATTATTATTCATTTTTTCCACTCTTATATCTTTTGTAGACTGTTCAATTTAGCTAACTTTTAGTAATTCACATTTTGTGCAAGGTTATGTGAAGGATTGGCTAGTGGACATGACAAATTATTAAATACATGGATGTATTACAACCTTTCCTAATTTGTTAAAATAGGAACACTCTATACATGCACTTATTACTTGTTTTACCTTTTCAATATTGTTGTAAGTAAGATTATATACTTATGCCTATACATAAATGAATGACATTTTGTGAATAACATGGGAATGATCTAAAGTTGGAACTGGCTTCTTGCTTGTCAGAAGTGGATGTATTAATGAATGAAAAATTGACAATGTTCTGGAAATGATGATATTTTGAGGACAATGATTTTTCTGCAAAAAATTGGCGAAAAAAATTGGCCCAATTTTTTGTCGAGAAATCGTTGATTTTTTGTTGAAAAACTGCCCAAACAATTGCAAATGGACCAGAAATATTGGGTGCATGAACTGTGGACTTAAAAAAGGGGTTTTAATCCATTTTTAATTTATTTTTCCTCATTTTTTCATTGTATAGATAGAGAGGAGAGCTAAGGATACCAATAACACTTTCTTTGTGCTTAAGGACGAATTTAGGAAAAAATTCCTTCGCCATCAACCATCAAAATTGAATATTGGATCTTGTTATTTGGATTTTTTTTCCACAATTATCACAGTTGAAGGTAAGTAAAAAAATTTCCTATCACTTCTCATTTTTCCAAGAAGTATTCTTGTTGATTTACATTGCCAATTAATTCTCCATCTTCAAAATCAAATTTTATAGGGTTTTAAGCAAGTTTTTTGCACCCGTTATGTATTTTGCATGCCAAAAAACGTTTATGCATTTTTTTCTTCCCCTAGATCCATATAAATCCTAAGAAAAATGTTTATTTATTTTCCCTCATAAAAATAGTTTTTGAATGCTCAATATATCTTGGATTTCTTCTTGTGTTTTACATTTCCATCAATCACATATGCTAAAAGTTAATTTTTTTTCTTGCCTTAGGTTCAAATTTCAAGTTCAAGGTATCAAGCTTCATTTTGTCCATATACAAGATGTTGAAGGTTTTGGATCCATTTTGGGAGTGGGGCACACCTGTTGACCAACTCAATCGACAAATTCTCACTTGCAATCTATGTGGGAAGAGATAGGTAGGATATGTGGGTTGAAATGCCACCTTGAACAAATAGTAGGGCATGATGTGGGTCCTTGCAACAAAACAACCCCATAAATAATTTCTAAGTCCACATAAGAGATTGACGGCAATGGGCTAAGGAAACAATATAACGAGGTCATCAGGAAACAAATTGCTTCAATATCCGGGTCTATAGTAGGAGTGGGGGCTAGTGGGACGAGTCCATATACTGATACCCACTCTA
This sequence comes from Pseudotsuga menziesii, assembly GCA_001517045.1. Lineage (NCBI taxonomy): Eukaryota > Viridiplantae > Streptophyta > Pinopsida > Pinales > Pinaceae > Pseudotsuga > Pseudotsuga menziesii. The sequence continues at coordinate 433,466 of LPNX010169232.1, forward strand.
CACAGTGGTCCACATCGCCTTTCATTGTATATTCAATATGAAAACTTGGTGGGAAAACTTCTATAATATCCATGGTGAAATTAAAGGAAAAAGAAGACACAAACAAACTTATTGGTCAATGCTTTCTATGGAGTGTTATTCCATTTAAATTTGAAAAGAACCCATTTTATGTGCCCATGTTTGAGGTTGATGCTATAGTTGGACATCATTTTGTAGGGTCTTCTTCTAAAGGATGTCAGAGTTTAGTACAAGGCTCACAAGCCTCAGGGGAAGCTACTTCTAGCTCTAGAGGAAAGACCATTTCCACAACGATTACCTTTTCCCGTAAAAGGGGTAGAGCGAATCGATAAATTATTTATTGTATTTCTTTGTAGATGAATCTTGACATGATGATGATCATGAGATACAATCGTTATATTTTTTATGACTTAGGATTCAGGACATGATCCATTTTTGATGTGTCATGTATCTATAGATATCTTATATATATATATATATATATAATATCGGTTTCTTTCCATACTTATGTGGAAATGTATTTATTTGATGTTATTGTTGCTTTACTATGTTAAAAAAATTGAAATAATAATAATATTTTAGTATTTTTCAAGTTTGTTGATTTTTTCTCGATGTTTGCCAATGTTTTGCCAAGATATCCCAAATGATGTTTCCTGGACCCTGCCAAATTTTTTTGCCACACCAATGTTTGCAACACTGATATTGATACATATAAAAGTTTAAGAGACCCATCAATAGTCCTAGGTTGTTTGGAATCTTCCCACAAGCATACTCATAATAAGATGTTGTGAGATCCAAGTAATCAAGTCGCTGGAATATAATCTGAAATGTATTGAGAGTAAGATCATAAACAAGACAAGCATCCTTAACATTTAAGCAGAGGGGTAATGCTTCATTTGGATTCCCCATTCTCTCGAAAACCAAGGCCTTCAATAACTTAAAATATTTCGACTACTAAGTTTGAAATTCATTATGAAACAGTCTTGCAAATTCAAAGATGGTCCAAAACAATAAAATGTGATTTGTATAGGTGTTTCCTAGTCTTCAAAGCTTTGAAAAACAAGCATCAAACAAAATATTTGCTACCACCCTTAAAATATTAGAGATGCTCTATTTGGAAACCATAATTAGGGGTTGGTTGGAACGTTGCTTTATTAACAAAAGTTGTAAATAACAAAGCATTGTTTAAACAATATTAACCTTGACAACAATTGGTAGCATTCCTTTGTACACCCCACTAGGATCAATGCCTTCCCTATTTCCTAATGCATCAATCTGTCCAAGGTTTCCAGTTCATTGGAAATTGAAAAGACTTCATTGCAACACTCTATTGGAAAAAGCATCACGGTAGCTTGAATTTGAAAAAGAAGGCCAATCTGTTATCAGATCAAGGAAAATCAAGATTGGCTTCAGACCTGAATGTAATTCCATATCTATCCTCAAAACATTTTGAGGAATAGAAATCAAAGCTTGAACAGAGTTTGCGGCTACAAGGAATAATTCTCAAGATGGAACATAATGAGAAATCAACATAGCTTTTGAAAAACTTGATTCACATAGAATCCAAACCTTGAAACAAGGTATACCATCCTTCAAAGTACCCCATTTTTTATTTTCTCTTTTTTTCCCTTTTGTTTCTCAAACCTTACTTCCAAGCAAGCTGGTTTTCAGATAAGGCTTGTCCAATTGTGCCTCATAGAGGTTTTCACAGTTGGATTTATTTTTCCAAATGATGCCAACCAAAGACTACCTTTCAAGAATCACAAGTTCTATTAGTCCATGTAATAGTTTCTTATGATTAGAAATATCTTTTTATTCATCTTCCTTTATTTTTGAAATAAGTAGGATAGCGAGGTAGCTCAACATTGTAAGTGGGTTGAGTTAATTTACTGAGTGGGTTAAGCGTAGAATGATTAGGAAGGTATGAGTCCTTTTTTGGAGTATTGTTCAAGGGTAGTGTAAGGAGATATGGAGGTGGAGGTGGGTTGGTTGTCGGGGTATGCATACCAAAAAGAGGCCCTTTCCAACCGTGTTTCCAAGGCTGGTGTTGGGTTTGCTAGAGTGGGAATCATTTCCATGGTGGTGCAGGTGAGTCGATCACAACCAACCCTAACTAGCACTTCTAGGATCTAGTGGCTCCTACACAATTACCAGGACTGCCAATTTATCCCAATGGCCAAATTCTGCTCTAAAACTACCTTTCTGCAGCTTTACCAACACGAATCCCCTTTCACAGGTGGGATGCGGGATCTCGATTTCCAAAAATTTTCTCCACAATTCCATTTCTGCAACTCTGTTTCTGCAACAGCATTCCATGTGCGGGATGTGGGAATCCAACTTTCAAAAAGTGCTCCCCACAACTTCCTCTTCGCAAATATTCCCCTGCAACTTCCTCAGTCGTCTAATCCTGGCGGCCTTCTCCACGACCGTCGATATTATTTTTTTTTATGCGGCTCTCAGATCTCTGTGGATCTGTTAACTTCCTTACAACTCTTGGTGTGGGATACTTCAGGACCATTAGATATTGAACTATGGCCTCAATTGCCACCGTGCATTCTCTGCAAAAATGTGTTAAGATAGAAAACCTGAGGTTTGCACCGATTGATCATGAAATTGATCAATGCAGCTTGCAATCTTCATGATACTTGGACCTAACACTCTTATGCATGCATCTACTCTATACTTCAACTATTTGAGCAAGAAATTGATGCGTAAAATCAACACTTCACAAAATCACACAAATGTTCATGAAAACGTTGAAGTCATCTCTACAAGATACATAGTTCAATACAGCGCATGCATAAAGGCTAGCAATCCTATAAACACATAGTTAATCCTTATATTATGCAACAAAGGAAAATGAACATAGCTTGGATATCTATCCTTCCGATTATTCAAAATATTTACAAACAGGGATCAGACATAGGTCTGTCCTCTCTCTGCAAAATTGGACTTCTAAATGTTGAAGAGTAGAACCCCTCCTACATCTCTAATTAGTCTATTTAAACTAAAACTACTACCCTATCTTGAGTGGCCCTGCAACTAAAATAAACACTACTATGACGCATGATGAAACGTCCCTGTCTGAAACAAACTAATGGCGGTTCAATCTCCACGTAAGGAGTTGTGATCTGCAATGATTACCTATGCCACTATTCATATTATGACTCGGTGAAAAAATGGTTACAAAAGATGCCACAACATGTGACCAAATCATCACACTGTTGGCATGCCATGATGCTCCTGCATCAGACTTGCAAGGTAGAAAATTATGAACCCATGTTCATAAGATCAGCTACAGTGAAAACCTTGAATTCCAACTCTAGAGCACTCATCCAAGTAGAATCCTTGATTGGTCGCTTCTTCCACTTGACCAAATACTCCAGATAGTCCTTCTTCCTTGTACTCTGACACCCTAGTGTCAAGAATGGCATCAAATTCCAATGGTTATGTCATGGGCATCTATGCTACCCATTGTAAGTCTTCAATAGGATATTCACCTCCTGTAAAGGTTCCAATGTCACCTGCTACATAAGGATATAGATCTGCTACATTAAAGATTGGTTAAATACCCACTCCAGTAGGCATCTCTAACTCATAAGCATTCGTTGAAAACTTCCTAAGTATTCTTTAGGGTCCAATCTTCTTCATCTTTAGCTTGTTATACTCTCCTTTAGGAAATTTGTCTCTCTTTAGATATGCTAAGACCAAATATCCCACTTCATAGTTCTTTTCCCTTCTTCTGGAATCTGCTTGGACCTTGTAACTGGTGTTACTTTGCTGTGGTATTTCTTTCACTTGCTCCTCCAACTCACTGATTCTTTTTGCAAACTCTTCTCCATCAGCACTTCATTTCTCCAATTGACCTAAGTCACGAAGTTCATACACTCCTCTTGGATGCATTCCATATAGAATTCAAAATGGACTCATCCCTATACTCTTGTTTGGGGAATCATTATATGCAAACTCAACTTGAGTTAATACTCTGTCCCACTGCTTAGGAATTTCCCCAATCAAACTCCTCAACATGTTTCCCAGAATCCTATTGACTACTTTAGTTTGTCCATCAGACTGTGGGTGATATGCTGAACTAAAATTTAGTCTGGTACCCAACTTCTTCCACAAGGTTCTCCAAAAATTCCCTGTGAACTTCACATCTCTTTCTAATACAATGCTTCTAGGTAAACCATGTAGTTTCACAACTTCACCAAAGAACAAGTTAGCAATGTGTGTGGCATCACTAGTCTTGTAACATGGAATGAAATGTGCCATATTAGTGAATCTATCAACAACAACAATGATAGAATTATGTCCCCTCTGAGTTCTTGGTAAACCCAGAATGAAATCCATACTCAAAGAACCCCAAGGCCTAGTTGGAAGAGGCAATGGTGTATACAATCATGTGTTCTAGCTACTCCCCTTAGCATGATGGAATACTCTGCATCTGCTTACAAACTTCTCAACTTTAGAGCTCATCCTTGTCTAAAAATGGAAATGACCCAACTGTCTGAAGGTTTTATCACTTCCAAAGTGACTTTCCATACCTCCATTATGTTTCTCCTATATCAAGTTCTCTCTCATAGAACACTTTGGTATACACAGCTTACTATTTTTTAAAGAGTAAACCTTCTTGTAGTGTATAATCCATTCATGGCTCTCTGTCCACCTCTACTAGATTCTTACAAGCCATGTAAGCCTCCTGGAAATCAATGTCAGCTTCATACAAATCTCTCAAATGCTCAAATCCCAAAACTTGGATCTGATTTTATTGCATAATCAACAGTCTCCTACTTAAAGCATCAGCTACTCTATTTGACTGTCCACTTATGTGTTTCAACACAAAGGTAAAGCTCTGTAAGAACTCAACCCACTTGACATGTTTCAAGTTCAACTTAAGTTGCTACATTATGTACTGTAATGCATGGTTATCTGAATATTACACAAATTCTCTGGGAATCAAATAATGCCTCCAATGCTTCATTGCCTGAACAGTAGCATAAAAATCCTTGTCATAAGATGAATACTTTTGCTTTGCATCATTCAAATTCTCACTGAAATACGCTATAGGCCTGTCCTCCTGACTAAGCACAGCTCTGATTGCTACTCCACTAGCATCACACTTCACTTGGAAAGGGTGGTTGAAGTCTGGTAACTTCAACACTGGTTTCTCAGTGATCTTCTTTTTCAAGAACTGAAGCTCCTTTCAGCCTCTATTGTCCATTGAAATGGTTGTTTATCCTTCTTAATGGTTTCAATGATAGACGCACAAATACCATTGAAATTCTTTATAAATTTCCTATAGAATCTTTCCAATCCATGAAAGCTCCTTACCTCAAATATGTTCCTAGGTGAAGGCCAATCAATGATTGCTTGCACCTTTTCTAGATCCATATTCAACCCATCTCTCAAGATAACAAAACCCAAATATACTAGCTCTGTCTTCATAAAGGTACACTTCTTCACATTTATCAACAACTTTTCCTGTTGCAACCTCTCCAAAACATATCTCAAATGCTTCAGATGCTCCTCTTCTGTTTGGATGAAAACTAAAATGACATCGAGGTAAACTATCACCAACTTACCTATGAAATTTATCAATACTTCATTCATCAACCTCATAAAGGTACTTGGTGCATTGGACAATCCAAATGGCATGACCAACCACTCATACAAACCATCGTTTGTCTTGAAGGTTGTCTTCCACTCATCTCCTTCTCTGATCCTTATATGATGATATCCACTCTTCAAATCCAGTTTTGAAAAGCATGTTTCTCCACTTAGGCAATTCATCATGTCATCCATCCTTGGTAATGTAAACCTATATATAATGGTGATCTTGTTAATCGCTCAGGAGTCAATACACATCCTCCACTCACCATCCTTCTTGGGTGTCAGTACTGCTAGTACTGCACATGGACTCATACTCTTCTAAACCAACCCTTTGTCCAACAATCCTTGGACTTGATTCCTCAATTCTTGATTCTCCTAAGGGGTCAACTTGTATGCTACCTTGTTTGGTAAACTAGCTCCTGGAATAAAATCAATCTGATGACTTATAGTCCTCCTTGGTGGTAGTTCATTGGGTAAATCATCCACCACAATGTCTCTATACTCACTCAACATCTCCTGAATCTCCTCAGGTAGATCTGTCACATCAGTCTTCACTGTCACCACTCTTGGTTTGCACACCACAACATAGTTCAACTCTGCTTTCTCAACCTGTTGCAAATACTCTTTTCGTGACAACATCAAAACCTTAGGTTTCGACTATCATGCGGTACTTCTTTCTTGTAGAGGGTGAAGTACATGGGTTATCTCATTCTGCTTGAAACTATGATAGTTACTCCTACCATCATGAGTTACTTTCTTGTCAAATTGCCATGGTTTTCCTAATAGTATATGACAAACATCCATTGGCATAACATCATAGAGAATATTGTCCCTATATGGACCTATCTGAAAATCAACTTCACACTATTCACTCACCATGATTTGATGCCCTTTATGGAACCAAGATACTTTGTATGGAACCAGATGCTTGGTCTTCTTTAGCCTTAGCTTTTCCACCATCTCTGTGGAAACAAGATTTTTAGTATTCCCACTGTCAATCACCATCTTACAACACTTCCCTTGGACTTTACATGTAGTCCCTAACAATGACTTCCTTTGAGCAGGCTCTACTTGCTCCTTCTTAGGTTTCAACAAGACCTTGTTCATCATCAAAGATTCTCCTGTCTTCGGCAAGACTTCTTCTACTATCGAATGTTCTTTCTACCTCTCATTCTACACTACATAGGATCCTCTCTGCCCTATTTCTTCCTTTGCTGGACACTCAAATGACTTATTCCCCAATTGGTTGCATTTGTAGCATCTAACGACATCTTCTTTGCATCGTCCTCTACCTCTATCTCCTTGGTAAGGTCCTCTTCTGCTAGAATCACCTCCTCTTCCATGCTGCTCTTGTTGGCTAGATTTATTGGACTCCCCTCTTTGTGGTCCAAATCTTCCTCTTCTAGTCGCTTTCCTCTTCCTTTGGCTGAACAACGACCTCTATTGAAGTTCTCCTTTCTTGTTATCTTCTCTTCTACCCTTAAGGCGCACTGATATGCCTCCTCCATTGTTCTAGGCGAAATCATGCTGATCTCTTCTTGGATATCCATCCTTAGACCATTCACATATCTAGCAGCCTTTTCTGTTGACTCTTCCACATATCTATCCCTTAGGTTTACTTTATAGAATTCCTCAATGTATTCTCTCACTATTAACGATCTCTGCCTAGGGTTATGTACTTTCCTATACATAATTAAATTGTAATATTTGGGTAAGAACTTAGCCCTAATATTTGCTACCATTCTATCCTAGCTTTTTATCAAGGGTTTATTCTTCCTTTGTCTTTCTGCTTGGACACTATCCCACGATAAGGACGCATGCCCTTTCAACCTTGCCACAACCAATATGACTCTCTTATCTTCTTCTGCCTCATCATACTCAAAGTACTTATCCAAATCACCGATCCAGTCGATGATATTCTCTGCAACGAGACTCCCATCATTTGTAGGAAACTCCAGTCTCGGCCTTGAAGTCGCTCCCATAATAGATCTGAAACATCTTAACTCTGGTGTTTCCTGCATAGGTGCAGATTCTTCTCTTTGCTCTTCATCCTTAGGTTCACTTATGTCCCCTGCTTCTAGGTCTCTTCTCCTGTCCATTTCCATGGCTTCCAAATGTGCTCTTAACTCTCTCATTTCTTCTAGGACTTCTACATTCCCTAGTGGTCGACCTTTGTCATGACCTCTCTCTCTTCCAATGCATGCAGCCATCTTCTCACTCTAAGCCTCTTGAATAACAGTCTTCTTTCACATTGTTACAACTTAACTCACTAAGTCTCTTCTCAGCCCTTGGTCTGTCGACAATGCTGGTCCTCTATCTAGAACCTCCTGAGCACTCTTCCCTTGCTCTCTTCAAGCTCCTATAGCTACGCTTCTCATTAATCCTTTAGAATTCTACCCACAACCTCAGTTGTGGAATTCCTTAACAGGAAATCTCAACTTCCCACTCTGATACCAAAATTGGTGCAGGTGGGTCGATCACAACCAACCCTAACCAGTGCTTCTAGGATCTAGTGGCTCCTACACTTAGCAAGACTACCAAATTTATCCCAATGGCCAAATTATTCTCTGAAACTACCTGTCCCCAGCTTTACCTCTATGAATCCCCTTGCGTAGGTGGGATGCGGGATCTCGATTGCCCAAATTTCCCTCCACAATTCCGTTTCCACAACTTTGTTTCCGCAACAACGTTCCACGTGCGGGATTCCAACTTTCAAAAAGTGCTCCCCAAAACTTCATCTCCGTAAATATTCCCCGGCAACTTCCTCAGATGTCTGATCTTGGCAGCCTTCTCCACGATCGTCGATATTATTATTTTTTATGTGGATCTCAGATCTCTACGGATCTGTTCCTTGCAACTATTGGTGCGGGATACTCCAGGACCATCAGATCTTAAACTATGGCCTCAATTGCCACTGTTCGTTCTCTGCAAAATCTTGTTAAGATAGAGAACCTGGAGGTTGTGTCGATTGATCATGAAATTGATCAATCCAGCCTGCAATATTCATGATACTTAGACCTAACACTCTTATGCATACATCTACTCTCTACTTTAACTATTTGAGCAAGAAATTGGTGTGGAAAATCAACACTTCATGGAATCACACCAATGTTCATGAAAATGCTGAAGTCGGATTTGCAAGATACACAATTCAATACAACACATGCATAAAGGCTAGCAATCCTATAAACACACAGTTAATCCTTATATTAAGAAACAAAGGAAAATGCACACAACTTGGATCTCTCTCCTTCCGATTCTTCAAAACATTTACAAATAGGGATCAAACACAGGTTTATCCTCTCTCTGCAAACTCGTACTTCTAAATGCTGAAGAGTAGAACCCCTCCTACATCTTTAATCGATCTATTTAAAATAAAACTACTACCCTATCCTGAGTGGTCTTGCAACTGAAATAAACACTACTATGACGCATGATGAAACGTCCCTGTCTGAAACAAACTAATGGCGGTTTTATCTCCACGTAGGGAGTCGTGATCCGCAATGATTTCCTACACCGTTATTCATATTTTGACTCAGCACAAAAATGGTTACAAAAGATGCCACAACATGTGTCCAACTCATCACATTGCTGGCATGCCACGATGCTCCTGCATCACATAGACTCGGTGGATATTAAATTTGATGAAGACATTGAGTATGAGGTGAGAATGAGAGAAAGTATGAAGATGATGACATATGGTTTGAACTATGGTAGGATAGAATGATAACTTAACATAACCATCCTAGAAACCACAGAGTGTATTACTATACATATAGTAACTTAGAATCATGAAAAAGAGAATGAGAACCTAACATAACCATTGTGGAAACCATAGTGTTTCATTCTAAAGAACTGAATCATACTATAATTCAAAGTTTACTCATGAACCTCCTCTTACTAGTGTTCTTGCACAATGTTTACTGCTGTGGGTGGCTCTTACTACACCACAAAATATTCCTTGTGTATATTCTAATTCTATTCATGCAACTACATGACCTAATTTAAATGAATCACATGGCGTATGATATTTGACAAAGAGGGTAGTCAATAGTTCCTCTCATTGATCTCCTTACTATGTATGTTTCCTAAAAACTAGTGCAAACATATACTTATTGTGCCTTTGACATATCCTCAGAAAAGGAACCAAAATGAAAAGCTAATTTATTACCATAAATAGAGCAACACAAGAGGTAATGCACTTACTTATCAATCTAGAGTTCGACATAAACTTGTTAGATGTCATTCACTATATGTGTAGGATCCAGGTTTATTATTTACAATTGTTTTTCTACATGCTTTTATGAAAGGAAATTGGATAACACCACTCCTTATAATCACTTTTGACAGTGGACCATGTACTTGAAAATCAATCATGCAAACGGGAACCCTATTGTCACCAATAAATCTCTTAGCATGATCTAATAATTCCTTTCTATATGGATCACCACTCCCATTGTTGGTTGGATAGATATTACAGAAAGGAAAATAATAGGAAGGAATATGAGTTTGTAGAAAATAAAAAAATAAGCTCTTCTATTTTTTGAAATGTAAAGGGAAATTAAAGACGCATATTCAAAATGAAAGTTAACCAAAAAAAGCTCTGATTGTAATAGCTAGTTTTACTGGTGGCATTGCTTCAGTCAGGATTACCAATAATCAAAGCTAGTCACAGGTCTTATTCCCCTTTTTTCTCTATTTGTGAAATTAGATATATAACCATTTCATAGTGGATACTAAATATGAGCTAATATGCAATAGTGGAATGAATTGAGGAATTTTTTGTTGGGTTTTTCCCTTTAGGGTTTCCCAGGGTAAATGTTGTGTACCTTGTGATTGTGTTTCTTTTAGTGATGCTCTCTATGTTGTTGTTATGAAAATGTATTAAATTCTTATCAACTTAGGACTTAATATATTGTATCATAGAAAACTTAACATGGTATCATAGCTATCCTAAAAACGAGCATCTTTCATGAGGTAAATCTCTCTCTCCTTCTCTGAACAAGAAACTTAGGGTTTTCTACTTAAGTGATTTTTTTAGTGTAAGTGACTTAGGGAAGTGAACCCCTCATAGGTGCATATTTTGGCACTAAGATTGAATTTTTTCAATGGGAATATCCTCTATAAATTCAAGCCCTAGTTTGGCTTGGAACCAGAAAACCAAAAAACCAGAAATCTAGAAATAGAACTAGAAACTGCAGTCCAAAATATTGCAAGTCTAGTTTCAAGGGTTAGAATTTGGATTCTTTAGAAATTGACCATACCAGCATACTTGACTCAGTCAAGTGCATATTTTTGTGAGTACATTTTTCATTTATCAAAAATTTCATTTTTTGTCATTTTTTGTCATTTTTTGTTCTTTAGAATAAGATGTCTCCAAGCACTAAGCTTGATGGCAAGTTGGAAGGAATAGAAAAATTTCATGCTTGGAAATACAGAATATGAATCATTCTATAAGAGAATGATATTGTAAATTTTATCAAGGAAGTTTTGTCAAAGCCCGAAGAATATGGAGCAAAGGAAAAGTATAAGAAAGACATTATTAGAGCCTAGAGGATCATAGAAGATTCTATCAAGGATCACTTTATTCCTAAAGTATCCTCCAAGGATACACCTAAGGATATGTTTGATTCCCTATAAAGAATTTATGAAGGAAGAAACATCAACTGAAAGATGAACTTGAGAGCCCAACCAAAAAGTAAAAAGATCAACATAGGTGAATCTATCCAAGAATACTTCATAAGGGTTTCTCAATTCAAAGAACAACTAGAAGCAATTGAAGACAAGATTGATGGACATGAACTAGTAATTACTGCTCTTAATGGTCTTACTAGACCATGGGATTCCTATATGAATACAATTTGTGCAAGGAAGGAAAGCATACAATTTGATGTCATATGGGAAGAATGTGTTCAAGAGGAATCTAGAGTAGATAACCAAGAAGAATTACTTAGAGATGATGACCATGATTTAGATACTCATACTAGAAGAAGAAAAGAAAAACATCATTTCAAGAAGGAAACTCATAAGGTGTCTTATCCTCCTTAGAAGTTTCAAAAGAATAAAAGGGGAGATTACAAGAAGAAGGATTTGTCCTCTTATAAATATTACCATTGTGATAAGATAGGACACATTTCCAGAAACTATCCAACAAATAAATAAGATTATAAGAGGAAGACTAACAAAAGACATAATGCTCACCTAGCCGAAGAAGAAGAAGAAGAAGAAGAAGAAGAAGAAGAAGAATAAGTTGAAGAACCTCCTAGGAAGTTAGCAAAAAGAAGAAGTTGAAAAATATGTTCTATAGATGGATAGGTTCTCTAGAATATGTATCTGTCATTGGAATAGAAGAAGGTGGCATGTATAAATGGAAAGTTCACTTAGAAGAAACCTTGATTCATGATACCACAAGTATATGTGAACTATGGCATAGAAGGCTCACTCATATTAACTACAAAGCCTTACCACATGTGAGTAAGGAAGTCAAAGGTCTACCAGATATAAACATCAATCATGAAGGAGTATGTAAAGGATGTGTGAAAGGAAAGAATGTAAATAATCCATTTCCGAAGAGTGACACCAAGTTAGAATGAATAATGAAACTTATACACTCGGATATATGTGGTAGAATGCCCTCAACATATTTAAGTGGGTATGTATATTATGTAACATTCATTAACGGTTACCCTCATAATAATTGGGTTTACTTTTTGAAATAAAAATATGAAGTGTTTGGAAAGTTCAAGGAATTCAAATCCTTGGTATAAAATATTTCAGAAAGAAAGATAGAGACACTACTACATTTCGATCCAAAATCCGACGGTTTTTTCCGACAACACGTGGATTTTTTCTTTTAACCGTACCAAAAATCAGAAAGATAATTTTTTTTTTTGAAATGGTGGGCATAAGTGTTGCTTAAGCGATGGCTTGGCTTATAAGCGTCGCTTAAGCGACGGATATCCTCCTAAGCGTTGCTTAAGCGACGACGCTTAAATTGCTCAATCATTTAATAAAATACATTTAATTGGTTAATTATTTAAAATGGAAAGCGCCGTCGCTTATCCGATGCGTCGGTTCATTTTCCTACACACACTCATATAAATAGATGTATGCCTAGGTTCATTATCTCACACACTGAGTCTTGCACTTATCTCTTGGACAAGAAGTGCGAAATTCCTAAGGGTTTTTTTTTGGCGTTGCTCTTTTGTGGGGATCTTCCCA